>JAXQQM020084574.1:0-403910 GCA_034641835.2 Pinus albicaulis | reverse complement strand
ATCATTTATTCCTCAAAACCATAATTGGTTTATATGTGGATGGTAAAGCCGGGTCCACGTTTTATTATTAGTTTGATTTAAAAGCCCAAAACAAACGATGATGCTGTGAAATTTTAAAATGGGGTCGAATTTTATTTTATAACTTTTTTTATGGCGCGGAAAATCTTATTAAGTAACAATCTATAAGAAATTGTTGAAGCATTGTATTTCTTTATTTGGGGTTTTAGCTGACCCTTCGTCGTATTATTTTTACGTAATGTTTGTTATGTTACATAGTTTTGGTAAGCGTCTTTTGTTTTATTTATCAAATACTTCTCGCCCCCAACGAGATTGAGAATTTTTAATTGTCAACAAGCATTATATATATGAGAAATGGTGAAGACCGCAAGCCCAGAAATATTAAGCAAAGTTCTCAGGCTTAACGACTTAAGACAAATTCTTAGTTTTTTATGGTGCATATGCCCAATCAAATTTGGAGCGATTGATATATGGTCGCAATCCATATCGTGACATTCCCCATGTAATATATTTGAAAAAAACACAATTGTGATAATGTTTTAAATATATAGATAATATGATGTGGTTCATAAACGTGGGTCCAAGGGACGTAACAAACTCATATAGAAAAACGTGCCCTGGATATATATATATATATAAAAGAAATTATTAATATTATATAATTTATTATGTATATATTAATTTCAAAATGTTATATAAAAATGAGATTATATGCTTTTGTAAAGGAGATGGATTATTATTCGTGAAGTGTATACACATATTCATCTATTTTATTTGAGTAATTAATCAATTATATGTATAATATTGACATATTGAACTTTTTAAAAACATTTTAAATTTAAGAACAATGTTGTTTAAGCTTTTCAATTCACATTTATTATTGTTTTAGGCACTTGAATATCTAGCCTCTATTTTAAATACATTAGGGAGTTTGATTGTTATTCTCACAAAATTCTTAAAAGACATAACTCAATATATATTGGGTTGTGTGTTGAAGTTGACTTTGCAAATGCTTTCCGTAAATAAGTCAAATTCAAAATGACTAATTTAGTATGGGAGTAATAAATAGAATATGATCTATTATGTTTTTCTATGGGAATTTGTCAACTTTTTATTTGAAACATTTGTGATGATTTTGTTATGGATACAAAAAAGCCTTACATGGTGGAAAGTTTTAAAAGAAAAATAACTATAATTACAATTGTTTCCAAGTTGTTAAGGAACATCACCATTTGGTGGAGGTTTTGGACTTTAGAAATGGTGTGGATCTTCATAATCAAAATGAAGTGACTAACATCTATGAACTCATAGGGGGATGAAACTATTTCAAGTTATTAATATGCAAATCAACCATTGTCAACCATTTTCAACCATCATCAACCATTTTTAATCATGGTTAACCATCATCAACCATGGTCAATCATGGTCAACCATGGTCTAATGTCACATTGTGATAAAGATTGGCTCAATATGGTCAATCATGGTCCATTGGAAACCATGGTCAATCGTTATCCACCATGGTCCAACGTCACATTGTGATAAAGATTATCTCAATATGAAAATAAACCATGGTAAACCATGTTTATTTTAGGGTTTATAATATTTATACTAGGGTTTATATACCTTGATTTTATAGTATTAATCCCCCGGTTTAATATTATTCCCTTGGGTTTTTAGTATTAATCCCTTGGTTTTATAATATCAATCCCTTGGGTTTATTAATCTAAGGGTTCATATTCCTAGGGTATAATATTATTCATAGGGTTTATAATATAAATCCCTTGGGTTTGTAATCGTGGTCAACCATGGTCCAACGTCACATTGTGACAAAGATTTTCTCAATATGGAAATAAACCATGGTCCAACGTCGCACTGTGGCAAATACTGTCTCGGTATGAAAATCATTCATGGTCAACCTTGGTTGAACGTCACATTGTGGCAAAGATTGTCTTGATACGAAAATCAACAATGGTCAATAGTGTTTATTTTAGGGTTTATAATATTTATCTTAGGGTTTATATACCTTGGGTTTATAATATCAATCTCTTGGGTTTAATATTATTCCATTGGGTTTACAATCCCTCGGGGTTTTAGAATTAATCCCTTGGGTTTATAATATCAATCGCTTAGGTTTATTAATCTAAGGGTACATATTTGTAGGCTTTAACATTATTCATAGGGTAATCATGGTCAACCATGGTCCATTTTCACATTGTGACAAATATTGTCTCAATATGAAAATCAACCATAGTCAACCATGGTCCAATGTTGCATTATATCAAATATTGTCTCAATATGCAAATCAATCATGGTCAACCATAGTCCAACGTCTCTTTGTGACAAATATTTTATCAATATGAAAATCAACCATGGTCATACATGGTCAATCATGTTTTTTTAACCGTTGGTTTATAATATTTTTCCTAGGGTTTATCATTGGATTTTCTGAATATGAAAATCAATCATGGTCAACCATGGCCCAATGTCACATTGTGAGAAAGCCCAATGTCGTATTATGAGAAAGATTGCCTCAATATGAAAATAAACCATGTTCAACAATGGTCCAACGCCACATTGTGACAAATATTATCTCGACATTAAAATCAATCATGGTTAACCACAGTAAACCATGGTCCAATGTCGCATTGTGACAAGAATGGTCTCAATATGAAAACAACCATGTTTGAATGTCGCATTGTGACAAATATTGTCTCAATATTAAATTCAACCATGGTCAACCGTTGTCAATAACCATGGTCATATTGTGACAAAGATTATCTCTTGGTCCAACGTCAGATTGTGACAAACATGGTCATACATGGTCAACCATGTTCCAATGTAGCATTGTGACAAAGATTGTCTTGATATGAAAATCAACTATGACCAACGATGGTCTATAACCATGGTCACATTGTGACAAAGATTTTCTCTTGGTCCAACATCACATTGTAACAACCATGGTCATCCATGGTCAACCTTATTTCAACGTCGCATTATGACAAAGATTGTCTCAATATGAAAATAAACCAAGGTCAACCACAATCAATTATGGTCAACCATGGTCAATAACCATGGTTTCATTATGAAAAATATTGTCTCTTGGTCCAATGTAACATTGTGACAACATGGTCATCCATGGTCAACCATGGTCCAACGTTAAATTGTGACAAAGATTGTCTCAATATGAAAATCAAACATGGTCAACCATAGTCAACCACAGTCAATCACTTCCCAACGTCACATTGTAAGAAAGGTTGTCTCAATATGAAAATCAATCATGGTCAACTATAGTCCAACGTCGCATTATGACAAAGGTTTTGTCAATATGAAAATCAACTATGGTCAACCATGTTTTTTTAGGGTTTATAATATTTACCTTAGCATTTATATACCTTGGGTTTATAATCCCTTAGGTTTTTAGTAGTAATCCCTTGGGGTTATTATTCCCTTGGGTTTATAACATTTATCTTAGGGTTTATATACCTTGGGTTTATAATATTAATCCCTTGGGTTTAATATTATTCCTTAGGGTTGTCGCTACCCAAGACTGCAAAAAGATTCAGCAGGGAAGAAGCATCCACCAGGTCTCGGACAGCTGGAGAATAAAAAAAAATCTTCAAAAAATAAAACTCTACATCGACAATGCAAAAGGAATCACCTTTCACGCCATTAGACGCAAGGCCAATCAGTTGGTCGATATCCTTGCAAACACTGGTGTTAATGACAACAACCGTTTCACCTCCGCGTCATGGGACACCTGCACTCATCCAAATGTCAGAGATGAATGTACTCGTATGAGGGACCTGGATATGCCGGCTGTTAGATAGGCCACCACCTCGGCATATTCACTCCCCCCTCTGCAATCATGACTCTAAATCTCACCTCCCTCCCTACATATAATCAAGCCCACGACTCTGTCATCGCCATCCATCAGAAGGACAATCCCATCTACAACATTTATTTCCCACATTGTATCTCCAGACCATGTGGCACGTTCTCTTGCAGTTTCCCTTACCATCAGCTCCTCCCTCCAGCCTATATCTACCTCACGCAGCCCGACTGCTCCTCATTCCCTCTTCTGGCTTCATTGACCTTGTATCTGTCTGCTTTGATCCTCATCTCCTCCCTGCCTCTCCTGAGGCCTGGCTACCCAAGCCTCCCCTTGTAGCATGTTGCTTCTGCTCGCCCCTCTCTGCTCAGCCCTTCTCTCATGGCCCCCCTCAGAGCCAATACTTCTCTCCCTATTGGAGGCAGTCGAGGCCGTGGTGCCTGCTCGGCCAACCTCTCTCGACCCCGAGTCACTCGCGTGAAGACGGTAGCCAAAAAATCTACCAGAATATTTGAACCCACCGCCAGTCCGGAAGTGCAGGAGCAACTTGCAAAAATTTAAGGCAGAGTCCAAACCACCCACAAAAATACGCCAACAGAAGTGGTGGATGTTTCTTTCAACTGGGTTCCTAACCCTAGCCTGACCAGAGCGAGGGAAATCTTGTACAGTCCACAATCGACCTTTACTCACAAACAAAAAATATGCTCGTCATTGCTCTCCAAGATCAGCAGGACCGTAACCACATCTTGGAACACAAGCTCGACTCCCTCACGAAGAAATTCGTGACGTACGTCAGCGAATTCCATCACCGAAGGTTCATCGACCGTGGCTCTCCTCATTATTCTCTTCTAAAACATAGGTTAGCAACTCATCACCCTCATCCGATACCCAAAGAGGAAGATTCTGACCCAACTACCCCTTGCTTCTCTCCAATGTAGGTTTGTCCCGGCGCAGGTCCCTTTTCAAGAAGAAGGCATATTTTCAGCTCTGAGGAAGGCACCCCTAATTAGCCAATAAATGTTGATGATTTCTTGACTGATGATGCAGACTAGCAGCACTCTCTAGAGCACTAGTCTTCCAGATTTTTATGACAGTAATTTAGCAAAGCTTTGTTTTTTTCTTCCTCGGCAAGGGTTCAAAGCATTTTTTCTCATCTCGATATCCATGTTTATCTCTATATTTTGATATCAACTCACTTCCCTCTGCTTCTCTCCCTGTATCTCCCATCCCAGAGGGTGAAATCTAGGTGCAAAAGGATGATTGTAATTACCACCACAAGACATTAGTCTGCCTATCTTCCTAACAATGGAAACTATGTAATCCATTATTTTAAATGAATGTGAATAGCTCTACTTTATTTGCAAAAAAAAATATTATTCCCTAGGGTTTATAATACCTTGGGTTTTTAGAATTAATTGTATGGGTTTAGAATATCAATCCCTTCAATTTATCAATCTAAGGGTTCATATTCCTAGGGTATATTATTATTAATAAGGTTTATAATATTAAACCTAACATAAATCCCTTTGTTTTATAATCATGGTCAACCATGCACAACCATGATCCAATGTCACATTCCAATAAATATTGTCTCAATATGAAAATTGACCATGGTCAACCATGCTTATTTAAGGGTTTTTACTACTTATCTTAGGTTTTATATACCTAGGGTTTATAATATTAATCCCTTGGGTTAATATTATCTCTTTAGTTAATTTTAACTCTTTAAGTTAATATTATTCCCTTAGGTTAATTTTAATCCCTTGTGTTTATAATCCCATGGGTTTTTACTGTTTATCTTAGGTTTATATACCTAGGGCTTATAATAATTTTTTTTTCTAAATTATGCTAATTCTATTTATGAAAACATACTGTTACAAAACTGCCTCAGTTCAGCTATGAGAGCCTGAAGACTAGGCTTGATGTCCATGCTTTAACAAAGTAACAAACTGCCCTGAGTGGGAAACCAGTTCTTTTAAGAGGAGTTTCACCACCCTTGAGAGGGAAATCGGTGCATTTTTCATTACATACAACATAAAAAAGTAAAAAATACTAGAGTAGCATGCAGTTGTTGCTGCTGTAGAAAACCAAAGAAAATCAGTGTATCTCCCAAAACAGTAGAACGAATGTACCATGTTGAACCAAGGCAGAACGGAATTACTCTGCGTGAGCTGGAGAAGGCAGATCCTCCACTATGCGACACCAGTACTCATCCTCCGGATCTTCAACATCTTCTTTCTGTTCACCATCTTTGCTTGTGATGCCCGCATCCACCTGCATGGGTTGCTTACCCAGGTCGGGAGGTGCAGAATTTGGGGGTGCAACCGGTCTTTCAGAATAATTTGCAGCCAGGGAGGGATTAAGACCAAGGGGAGGGGGGGTAGGACCGGGCATAGGAGGAAGACAGAGAGGCGTTTCTTCTCTTAGGGTGACAGTAACAAAGGTAGTGACAATGGGCTAGTTGAAGGAGCATTCGAAGCGGAATTCCGCCCTTTGAGAGGTTTTACATAGAGCGTGATTGTCAAAAGCACGAGAGGCAGGGGAGACAGGTCTGGTCGGAACAACAAAAGGAGGCGGGGAGGGTTGAGCTTCGCGTGCAATGCCAGGATGGCTAGCGCGACCTCTGTGGCTGCGAGTGTCTGGGTAACGCCCCCACTCAACGTCCTCAGAGGAGGTCTTTGCATCTGAACTGGTGGAGGGACGTGAGCACGCAGACTGGCCTCGACTTGCACCCCGACGAAACCACATTCAGTGACAGAGCCTTGGCATGGTGAGTGCAATAGTTTGAAACTGCCTGAGACAAGAATAACAGGAAGGGGCCGAAGGAAACCCGCAGTGAATGCAAAAAGGTGACTGCAGACAGGAATTGGAGTAGCAGAAGGCGCTTTGGGAAAAATGACAGCTAGGTGTAGTTTCCAAACAACTTAACAGAGAGCAGCGTCGCCCCGTCTGTGTGCGAGCGCTTGGCTCGGCACAAGTAGCAGGGCAGGCGCTCCTCAGGAGATGCAGAGATTGACAAGCAGATCAAGAACAATCTGGAAGGCCCAAGACGAAGGCCATAGTTAACCAACTGAGCAAGATGGGAAGGAGAGAGCGCCGGCGAGGGAGAGTAAATGCAAATGGAGCTGGCAGATTAATGGCGAGGTTAATGGAGCCACAAGGGGCCATATGGCCACCCCATGCGAGCCTCCTCGGGATGTGTCCGGGGACAGACATCCCATCAGGCCGCGCAACCATCTGCATCCGGAACCTAGGGCTTATAATATTAATCACTTCGGTTAATTTTTTTTTTTCTAAGTAAATTTATCTCTATTATATCATATGGAACAAAAAGTTACAAGGCACATCCTGTGTTATGGACAAGTCCATTCCAGAGGGATAATCCGAGAGTTTACTGCCAAGAGCTGGACTGCCCCAAGAGGGGAAACCAGTCCTTAGAGACCACAGAGTAAATGTTGCACGAGACGGGAAACCAGCAAAGAGAGTATTCAAAAAAGAGCATAAAAAGCAAAGTAAAGCTATCTTAAACTAGAGTACGCAGAAAAGAGTTGAATAGGCGATTCTAAGGAGGACCTTCATGCTTGTTGTTGGGGGAAGGTTCTTCTTCCAGAATTATGCAGACATAGCCATAATCCATAGCATCTGTGCTTGATACGTTTTCGGGTGGAGGAGAGCGTGGCGAGGTTGGGAGACCAAGACGCTCCATTGGGGTGTCTAGCTGCAAGTCACCCCATGGAGAGGCTTCATGCACCTGGAGATGGTCTAGACTTCTTGCACCTTTCTGCTCCAGGATGTCTTCAAAATCCGGGTCTGAGTTTACTTCACTAGAGTCGTTGGGGTCGTCACTACTACTGGAGGCGGGATGCACAGGAAGTGCTTTCATCTTTCGCTAGATGAAAGATGGCTCCTGGGAGATAGTCGACTTGCGAGCTCGTTTCCTGCTGCGGGAAGTGGACGGGAGGAGGGAAGAGGCTGGCAGCTACAGGGAGAGCTGTGCATTTAGGATAGTAGGAGGGGGGTTTTCAAGCGCATTCTAGGCAAAGGACGGTAGTTCAATTCACGGTCAAGATGGAAGGTTGCGTCCCCCAAATCTCCGACATCTCATCCTGTGACGACGGTGCATAGTGGGGCAGAAGGGAGAAGCTCTTGACAGAGGAGGGGAGGAGGCAGAATCCCGGGGGGATTTGTTTCTCTCAAGAACAAAGGAGCCAAGGCGAAGCTCCAGAAACAGGGCAGTGAAAATGGTGAAGAGCACAGCTAGCAATTTGGAGGAAGAAGCTAGGGTGGCGAGCTTAAACATCATAGCAGGAGTAAATTCAAGGGCGCCTGGGTACGTCGATTCTGGGGTGGCGGAGGGGGCCTTAATGGTCGTCTCATGCCAGCAATAAACGTTGTGGGGATCCCAAGGGAGGATCACGTGGGTGCGTCGTGTGTCCGTCCACATGGCCGCCCCATGTTTTCTAAAAAACACCCGCATTCGGTGCACTTCAGTTACTATTATTCTCTTGGGGTTTTAGTATTAATCCATTGGGTTTATTATTCCCTTGGGTTTATTAATCCAAGGGTTCATATTCCTAGACTATAATATTATTCATAGGGTTTATAATATTAATTTTTGGGTTTAATATAAATCCATTGGGTTTATAATCATGGTCAACCATGGTCCAACGTCATATTGTGAGAAAGTTTCTCAATATGAAAACCAACCAATGTTGCATTGTGACAAGGATTGTCTCAATATGAAAATCAACCATAGTAAATCATAATAATAACTATACACCTTCGGCGTATATCAACCATTTTTACTAATGTGGTTGTGCATGTGATTTATTTATTTAATATAAATAAATAAATAAACTATTATTCATTAATTATAATTGATATTTAATTAAATTATTAAATTATTTAATATTTATTTCTATTTAATTGATAATATTAATGGTTATTTAATTTAATTAATTAATTAATATTATTATTATATAAATAATTTATATGAGATAATTTAAAATTAAAGAATAATATATAATAATCCATATAAATTAATAATTATTAATAATTCTAATTCTAATAATAATATTTTTATCGTAATAGTTTTATTATTATTATTATTATTATTTCTATTGTTAAATATTTATTAATGATAGATACAAATGAAGTCTTTAGTTATATCAACCACATTAATATTTCTAATGTGGTTGTGCTACTAATATTAATTCTATGGTTTAATATAATTCTCTTGAATTTGTAATCATGGTCAACCATGGTTCAATGTTACATTGTGACAAATATTGTCTTAATATGGAAATCAACCATGGTGAACCATGGTCTAACGTCACATTGTGACAAATATTGTTTTAATATGAAAATCAACCATGGTAAGCCATGGTCAAGCATGTTTATTTTAGGGTTTATAATTAATTGTCTTAGTGTTTATATACCTTGGGTTTATAATATCAATCCCTTGGATTTAATAGTATTTCCTTGGGTTTATAATATCAATCCCTTGGATTTAATAGTATTTCCTTGGGTTTTTAATCTCTTGGGTTGATTATTCCCTTTGGTTTATAATATCAATCCCTTGGGTTTATTAATATAAGGGTTCATATTCCTAAGGTATAATATTATTCATAGGGTTTATAATATTAATTCTTGGGTTTCATATAAATCCTTTGGGTTTATAATCATCATCAACCATGGTTCAACATCAAATTGTGACAAAGATTTTCTCAATATGAAAATCAACCATGGTCCAACATTTCATTGTGACAAGGATTTTCTTGATGTGAAAATCAACCATGGTCCAACATTTCATTGTGACAAAGATTTTCTTGATGTGAAAATCAACCATGGTCCAATGTCACATTGCGACAAAGATTGTCTCAATATGAAAATCAACCATGGTCTAACATCACATTGTGACAAAGATTGTCTCGACAAGAAAATCATCATGGTCAACCATGGACCAACATCGGATTGTGACAAAGATTTTTTGAATATGGAAATCAACCATGCTCAACAATGGTCAACCATAGTCCAACATCACATTTTGACGAATATTGTCTCAATATGAAAATCAACCATGGTAAATAATGGTCAATCATGCTTATTTTAGGGTTTATAATATTATCTTACGATTTATACACCTTGGGTTTGTAATATTAATCCCTCTTATTGTCTTAATATGAAAATCAATCATCATCAACCATAGTCCAACATCATATTATGACAAATATTGTATCAATATGAAAATCAACCATGGTCATCTGCAGTCAACCATGTTTATTTTACCATTTATAATATTTATCATAGGGTTTATATACCTTGTATTCATCTTAGGGTTTATCATAGAGTTGTCTCAATATGAAAATCAATCATGGTCAATCTTGGTCAATCATGATCAAACATGATCAATCATATTCCTAAGAATTAGTAATTATTGATTAATTATTATTATTATTAATTAAATAATAAATAAATATTATTTATTATTATTATTATTAATTTTTTATATATTAATTATTATTAATTCTAATAATAATAATAATATTTTTATTATAATAATTATTTTTGTAAAATTGCTATTATTTTTATTATTATATATTTATCAATATGAATATTAATATTAATGTTATGATTGATATTAGAACTATAATATTAGATTTTATCAACGTTTTTCAACCACATTTACTAATGTGATTGTATATGTGATTGATATATGTCTATCAATATATATTAACCATATTTATCAATATGATTGTACTAGTTATAAAGTTTATGTGATATAACACATAAATCTTCTAAAGTATGCATAATAATCATTTACTATAACAAAATTTGCATTTCTTTGATGAACCAAAGAGAAGGCCTAAGTTAACCTTGTATAATATGTACAAGATTACAAAATGAAGAAACACATATTGTAATTTGTACATTATGCACAAGTCTGCAAAATGATAAGAGTAAGACCTAATGCTCGCTAAATTTATATACGATATTCATATATATATTTGAACATACTTAAATTAATTAATTTTAATAATTATTTATTGTAAAAGATCATATATTTAATAATATATCCCATTTATTCATCTCCACAATACTCTAACTATAAAATTTGATATTTAAAATGCACCTTACGTTATATCTAGGAGGAAATATAATTAGAAATTCTATATTTTCATGATCAATTATAGTAAAAAATTCAAATTGGTCATAAAAATCATAGTAACTACAAATATGATAGCATAGTTAGAATATCAAACTGCACTTCAATGGGTTTAAACGACTCTCCAATGAGAAAAACCTTGAATGTTTGACAATATTTTAGAAAGTTCCAAATAATTCTTTCTCGATCTCGGACCACGCTGATAAAAACTTTGATAACTAATAGAAAGGAATGTGGAATATTCATAAATACATCTATGAATAAGCTAAAATAAAATATAAAGATACAATCACTTAAATACACAATGATGTAAGAATAAATCTACGTTCACTAACACCAGACAGGGAAGCCATACCATTGAAAATTAATATCTATATTTGTATATAATTTGAAAATATATTATATTCACTAGTAATGAATATACATGTTACATTATTTAAAAATAAAATAAAATATGAGTTATTTCAACTAAAATACAAAAAAAAATATAACAGTCTTTTCAACCAAAATACAAAAGAATTAGGATCTATGAAGTTATTTATATTTTTATAAGTCATCAAAATATTTTTTTTAACTAAAAATAATTTTATATTTTATATAAGGAATATACATGTTACTTTTATATTTTATATAAGGAATATACATGTTCTAGTTTTCAAGGGACTATTAACTCTCAATCATTTTTCTATTAACTTTCAAATAGAATTTTTTTATTTTAGGAGTAAGTCAGTGTCCTTGTCTATTGCCTTGGTATTGTAAATGAATGGTCTAATTTGTGTTTTCATTTTGAATTGAGACGACTTCTTCTTTTTCTGCCACAAAATGGAGATCATCCATATTGATCACCTTTCTTATATACTCTAATGAAAATAACCTGAGAGGGACAAATTTTGGCAGCCTGTATGGAAGCAATTCAGAGCTATACACCTTGATTTCCATGTAGTTCGGGTACAACTACCAGTCCCCTGTCTTGGTTTTCTCAGTAAGGTGCATATGTATTTTTATCTCTGGCCCTATCCTTGGTTGAATATCACGGTTTAACAAGCAAGCAAGTATATATAGAAATTGGTCAATAAAATCACTGTAGGTAAACTCAGTAGTATGTTACCTCGCTAGGGAGGTCCAATGAATCACTGATTTTGCTTCTCCCTGCTCATCTAACTTATGTAATGCAAATTTAAATATGTCTACTTGGTAAAACATGAATAAATAAACCAACACTGAGGCATATTTTAAACTTCCTTCTGTAGAAAATTTAAATAGTTGATCATTGATAGTATTAGCTAGAAATTCATTGTATTTAAATAAAATGGAAGGCTTTTCGTCCTTGGAGAAGATCGACAAGAAACCCAGAATCACTTCATTTACTCATTGATCTAATTGGTAACCTAAGAGAGAGGAAAATATGGAGATGATTTGTTTTCTCATCTTAGGAAACATGGAGGATGGGTATGGAGGATTCTTTTTAGGTAATTGGGCATCTTATGGTAGGAAATTTTCAAATATTTTAGATCTAGTGGGGAAAGTAAGGTTTTTATAGAAATCCATGAGGGCTTGTTCTGATAATGGATTAAGGGCTTCATTATGGGGTATCTTCAACATTTTATTAATTTATTGAGTAGTAATGGTGAACAAAACATCACCATTACGGACTATAATGGCTTTCTGTCTCGAAATGTACCTGGAATGGAACCATATGACAAAATTTAGAAAATACTGGAATTGGGGAAACATGAATTAGGGCAGGAAGGAGTCCCACAACCCTAATTCATCAATTTGATCTATATGGTTTTGTTTTAGCCAATTATGTAGTTCATGTAAGTCAAATTTAGAAGAAGTTTCAGGGATCTTATATTGTTCATCAATCGGGGGCAGGTGATCTAAGTCAACATTGGGACGTAGCATGGGGTTTTCTTCTCCTTTATTTGCTTTTCCTTTAGGGGCCATGATTATTTAGAGAAAGGAACGGAAGTACTAAGTTACTCGGGAAAAATTGGAGTTTGGTAGTTGCTCTATGGTTATGGCAGGTAATTTTCTTAACTGGATGCAACAGGACCTATTGTTCAACTCACTGGATGCAACAACGACTTGAATCTGATGATGAGTTGCCTTTACTATGTCCTGGAATCAGAGTGTAGAAGAGAGCCACCATTCAGGGTTACAGAGGTTATATAGTTTGTTGTTGGATTGAAACGATTATAAAGAAATATTAGTTTAGAGGAACAATGTTCACATGGTGAACAAGTATTTTAACGGTCTTTAGAACGAGTTGGACAGATGGTGGGATGGGAATGGTGGAGGAAATGGGGATCGGATGTGAAGGGGAGACGTGGAAATAAGGGAGTGGATGCAAGGGAGAGACATGGTAGTAGGGGAGTGGACGTGAGGGAGAGGTGGCAGTAGGGGATTGGATGCGTTGGAGAGACGTGGCAGTGAGGGTTAACGAATCTTTTGATAATTGGGAGTGATAAGGGTGGCTTTCACATGGTGGGTTGGGTGGTAGGGAGTTTTTATTGTGGTGGTGGGTGGGGGGGAGGGTGTGAATCGTATGAGTGTTCGCGATGTCACAGAGTGATAAAATACTTTTTGGAACCCCACCCCCACCCCCCTCACGGTTAATGGTCGGAGGAGCTGGGGGGTCTGAAATAGATGGCCATCGGATGTTGCGCGTGCTTTATAGTAAAACTTCAAATCTTTTTGGGTCCACCTTAGTACATAAAAATTGTCGCTTATACTTTACAAAATGCCTTTATACATTAATCTAATTCAAATCTTTAATCTAATTAAACTTTTTTTAAATAGTATGATTTAATTTATTCAATATTAACTATTCTAATTGTAGTCACGATTACACTGTGTGATTAAAAAATTTACTTATCTACACTGATTATAATCAATCAATCTTATTCACGCTTAAGCGGTGTGATTAAACTTCTAATGCTATCTATCAAACTGCAATGTGGCATTTTAAATAGCAACACATTATTTCAAAATTTTCTAAAGTATTACTGAAACTAATTTTTTAAGTGGCATTTAGACTTGCA
Source organism: Pinus albicaulis (assembly GCA_034641835.2). Classification (NCBI taxonomy): domain Eukaryota; kingdom Viridiplantae; phylum Streptophyta; class Pinopsida; order Pinales; family Pinaceae; genus Pinus; species Pinus albicaulis. The sequence goes on along the minus strand of JAXQQM020084574.1, from coordinate 389,854 downwards.
CACTGATTTTTCTTTTGGGGTATTTTTTTCCTTTTTATTTTTCATTTTTCTCATATTTTTTGAATTTTTTACATTTGATTTTGTTTTTTTTGACATTTTTCTTCTATTTTTGTATCCCCTTTGTATTTTCTTTTTCTTTTAATTGGAAATAATTTACAGGATGGAATATTATTTACAACATTCTATATAACATAACTTTACAGATAATCAAAAATTTATCCTATGAATCATAGGACCCTAACATGTTATATATTTAATGTGATATGTATATATGATTTTTTTTATCTAAAAAATTACTAACAATTTTAATAATAATAAAATTATAATACAACAAATTGAACTTTATTATTTTTATTATGTTTATCTTTTTATAGACACCACAACATTTCCCTTCACTCTTTTGTACTTTTAACTTTTATTATTATTTAATTTAACAGACATGTACAAATGTTCACATACTTACATTACACTTATACATCTTTACTGTATCTAAACCTCTCATATACTAAGTTGTAGAGCATCTATAAAAACCACAACACATTTAATAGCAAATGAGCTCTCTAAAATTTAAAATGGTAAACATCCTCAAGTTATACAACCTTTGATTATTGAATGTCACAATTTTATAAGATAATCACGTTAGAGTTCAAAACTAGATATATAGAAAAGAAAAAACAATAATAAAAAATATATATTAACATAATTAAATACAATTATTAATAGTTTTTCTCTTTAATTCCAGTGTTTCTTATTAGCATACTACATCATATAAAAGAAACAAAAGGGATTTGATGTCCCTTGATCGAGAAATCCTAGTGTTGTTAGGGTGTCCATGATAAGCAAGTTTTAAAAAAAAACGAAATCCCAAGCCCAATGTTACATTTAATAAACTAAACTCCGGTTAGGTCAAGGATAACAATATTAGGTAAATGAAGAAGTTTTTCCAAGGCTAAGGGACATACCCTTATTTTGTGATAGGGGTAAATGAACTAATGTTTTTGGGGAAATGAAAACAAATTACCCAAGTGCAAGGTGGGGATATATGGCGAAAGACAATGTTGTTGTTGTGATTCTTGGAGTTGACGGTTGTGTACAACCCTTCCTACCTAGATTTATGCACTTGATTGGGACACTTTGGATTAAGATTATAACATAGTTCAAAATTAAAATAAACTCATAAATAAAGGGAACAACAATATATAAATGAAATAAAATAAAAAAAGAGAGTGGTAAAACAAAAAAATAATATTTATTATAAAGGTAAGTAGGATGAAGTGTTTGTTTTCTTTGAATGTGTGGAAAAATAGTAATAGTTAAAGAATCAAAAGTATTTGGTATTAGTGAATACATAACACATTAGCTTTGAGTATGAAAGCATTTTTTTCAATTTTCGTACAAACACATCTTGAGAGCCATGGTTTGAAAAATAATAAATAAGAAGGAAGGTTTTCAATGGATTGTGGTCATTTTGACTCGTAAGATTGGGAGCTCGAACTGGAGGAAGGAAACATTGTGAACTCTGTTGCATTGGTATTATTTAGGAGTGGATGTTTACGAATGTTTTGGTTAGTGTTGTTTTCTAATATATATATATATATATACAAATTTCGACAATATTTTTTTTCTCATTTTTTCTCTCTTTTTCTTTTAAATCTTTGAACAATTATCTAATTGTGTTGATAAGGTGCTTTTTAAAATCCAATATGAAGAAAATATATAATTCCTTCCATGTTCAATATGGGGTTGACACATGATATTTCAAAAAGATATTAATATGAAAACATTATTTCAATACTAGTTATAAATGAAATATTTTATTGGACTTGAAAAAAGAAAATCAATGTCCACCTTAAATAAAATTTAAATAATTATATATATTAAAATAAAAATAAAATTGCTTACAAGGCATAGAATATATGTTGATGGGGTGTACTAATACATCACTACATGATGTGAAGATAACAAGTTCGAAATTTTGTGGGAAAAAATCCAGTCGTGTTAAGGGATGGTGTGGCCTAGGTCGAGTGTGATCCCTGAGTGATTTTGATGACTTTGATGATGTGTAAGAATGATGTGTAAGTGTAAAAATTTGAGGATGTGTAAGTATGATATGTTTATTGTTGTCTTATATCCTTTCTTATTTAATCACATATATAGTTTGGTTGCTATGGTAGGAAATTGGAATACCTTTGAGAAGGTTGAAGGCTTTTCAATTTTTTAAATTTTAAGTTAGTTTGGATAGGGAATCATATTATGTTTTTGAAGGTTGGATAAGGTCAATGAACTTGGATTTTTTTGGTTTGGAGAAACTTACCTTATTTTTATTTTTTTAAATAATATTTTAAAATATAAAATATTTTAATTTAATTTTAATATATATATATATATATATATATATATATATATATATATATATATATATGAGCAACTATCTAGTTTCATAATATTCCAAGGGATATGGCATGCTAAATAATTATTTTCTATTTACAACTAAGGAGGGATACAAACAAAATGGTCTAGAATTTCACATGTTTTTTTCTTTTTTCTTATTGGTTTGTGAGATTTTTTTTAGGCTTCCTTCCTATCCTTAAAGGCATTATGACCAAAGGAGAAAGCAATATCTTCTTTTTTTACTCCCTTATGGTAGTGGTTAATGCCACAAAATATATGAACATCATCAAAATGAAACTAGGGGAGAGACTTCTATTGTTGTGCAAGGATCAATACTAGTTATTGTATTGGTCCCACACACACATCCATAAAAAAAACATCATAAACTATAAAAAAGATGCACATAAATAGTTTATATTAAGTTATATAAGTTATTTAAATATGTCCAAAATGGGCCATATATTGATCCGACCAACAATTGTCAAACACCAAGCCTTAACATCACAAGTTGAAAAGACATATTACCTCAACTACTTCTAGCTCTAAATTACCAAATAAGTAAAAATGAAAAAGTACATCTATCACATAAAAAAATCACCCACTTATTTCCATTGGAGCAACACATCCCATTGCTAGGTAATACCTGCACAATAATAGGTGAAATATGTGTCAGCCATATCTACATGTGTTTTTAACCATTCAAGCTATTGAAGACAATAACTGAAACCATTCAATTCATGAATTAGTTCAGATGATCAAATAAATGACACCAACACTTTGAATTCAAGTATTAAATACAACATCGCTTTCAATTTAAGAATTAAACACAATAAAGCACAAGGATCAACCACGAAATCTTATCAGCTATTGCATCATGTACAAATCAATCCATAATAGAAATTTGAATTTGGGAGATGGAAATCCATGCCAATATTCCCTACCAATTAAATTCTAGATCATAAAACTATAAAAAGTCAAGCCTTACTGTTTTTCATTTGAAACATTCATTCTACTCATTAGTTGTCGCAGACGTACAATAAAAGTTTTCACAAAATGTTACATTCATTATATTCATTAGATGTTGGAGACATACAAACAGAGTGTGTGAACATTATTACATTCATTCTCTTCATTAACTACTCGATACATACAGGTTATTGTTGAATAAATTTATTATATTTATTACTTTATCATTATTTTAGTTGAGAAACAAGGGTAAATTAAATCCATTTTTAAATGAATAATGATACCAATGTCTATGTCTATTTATCACTTGTATATTCTTATTAGAATTTGTCTTTTAATTATTAGGTTATCAAATTAAGACGAGATAACCACAATATTGCAAGAGCATAACTACAGGGAATTAGAAAAATTAGATGTAATAGACAATCATGTATTAGGTATGAACTTGATTATATTCTCGTACTTTAAGGTTTTTTCAAGTATTTTTAGAAGTTTGAAACCTCTCTATGGCCAGTGCCTCCTTTCCTAAAGTTTCCTATGGCTTCTATCCTCAGATCCTAGACAAATAAATCAATTAAATCCCACACCCATGCAAGAGAAAGCTATAAATTGTGTACAAATTTGAAGTGTTGACAGCGAAGGCAGAGATCATAATTCCACAAATAGATATATAGATGAAACAAACTGCACTCGTCCAGCAATGAGGAAGCATGGAATTGGACTCTTGTTATCACTTAAATATGTTATGTAAAGACCTAAAAAATAACTATGTAATTAACCAAGGTCATTGCTAATTACTCCTCCATTCAAACTGATGTTTATCTAGTCACAGTGGGTGCCCCTAATGTTTCTACAATGTCCACACTTACATAATCTGTGGGGTTAGTACAAGTGATCTGCATATGAAGTAGTTTTCCTTGATATGCATACAAGAAACCAAGGACACATGAAAGATTTAAAATTTAATAATATGACAGATTCCACTTCACAACAACTAAAATATGAAAAATTAAAATAATATGGGCATGAACTTTAAGTAAATAAAGTCAAAGTAAATGCACTTAAGTCACCAACACCGCTGCAAAAAAAGAAAGATTATTGAACCATTGAATTCAAAGAGTTGTAACAACACTGCATTATCAAAACTTATTAATGTATCAGTAAAAATTTTATTTCATGATGAAGACAAATACAAAATTGGTTGCATAATAGGCATTGTGCAAAGTGGAAGCAACAATGAAAAAAAGGATGGATGGAAAAATAAGAAATATGGCATCTTCTCAATTAAAAAACTCTAAGATTCTATCCTATTCCCTCTTCTCTTATGGAACCTTACGCAAAAAATATATACATCATATGCAAGACATTTGTATCACGCACATAAAGATTCTGAAATATAATCACCACCCTTCTATCATGTGACTATTCTAGAGAAGCCCAATGTTATACTTATGGAACGAAACACTCTAAATTTGCTTCATCATAATCCCATATTATTCCAAGACATGTTTCTAAGAAAATTTTTGTGCAAGAATATCTAGCATATAACTAAATGAAGATACAACTACTGATAACTGCCATAAAACAACACACTATCACCCTGCACCCATCAATCATCAGCGCTTTAAATCACAATTAACTATTTTTTGGTAACAATCCTTTTTAGGTTGGTTACAAACTACTACACCACCTTCTTAACTACTGTCATCTGAGTGAACATATAGCTAGTAAACTGACCTTGCAATTTTCCATTGTTCCCACAACCACACACATGGCTCAACCTCTCTTTAAAACTCTCTAAAAATGTGCCAACAAGTTTAAAATAGGGTTTTACCTACCATGAAATAAATAGGGCTCATGCAAACACCATTAGAAATTCATTTACAACACAAGAAGTCAACTTATAATTTATTTTTTAGCAAATTAAATCAAGGCTTCAACATATTTAATCCTCACACATGTCAAATTCCAATCACAAATCAGACTATGGTTACACTTGTCTCTTACAGAATTTGAAGATTAGGTTGCCCAATGAAAAGAGAACTAATCTGTAAGGTTCTAGGGAAATTTTTGCCCTAGGTTTTTGTTAGTCCAATAGGGTTTCCAACATAATTTCTTTCTGTTCAAAATTTAAATGACTACTCCAACATACATGTAACCTTCAATAAACAATCCTTCTCTTTCAACAATGCGACCAATCATACAGTATAGTGAAAATCATTCAATAATTCAATAGTAACAATGTAATCCAAATTCAGTTGTTCAGGTAAACCATGTATGTTTCGGTGCAATATCAATTAATTCACAAAATTATTCATTTATATGAATGGAGTACTAGGTTTAGTTTTAGCATTAAGATAATATCTTTTCTGATAACACAATATTCGCTCAGATGCAACCTAAACTATGTTGAGAAAAATACCAAGTTTTCTGCACAAATTCAAGAGTTCACAACAAAAAAACAGAAGATGCCATGTTGTTAACAGTTAATAGGTATTACTTATCTTTCTCTTGCCAATATTAGAAATCCTACATAAATACAATTTTATTGTAATACTTATCAAATTTCTTACTCATGTTGTACTATAATACAATTTTGAAATGGTATTATTAATTATATACTTATTTTCAAGAGTTATGTACATGTAATTCCAGTGCATGAATGATTGGTGAACTACTTAGAAAAATCAACATTTCTTTTAAAATAAAAATTTCGTGGTAAATATGTAGGTTGTTGCATCCATGTCAAGAGTTTCTATTGCAAATAGAGCAAGGAACAGGAGGAGGCAAGGGACGAGGGGGGCCCAGTTGTGGAGATGCTTATTAGTTTAGGACAGGGGGTGATTTAAATGGTCCAAATGATCTCAGCAATGTCATTGAAAAGGACTCTGTGGTAGCAGATCATGCTATCCCACCATCAACCATAGAGCCACCTTCAACCACCATGAAAGGTGCAAGTTAAACAAAGAAACTTAATGCCATCAAAGGTTGGAAAAATCAAGACATGCTCGTTGCAATTGATGAAATAAATTTTAAGGGATATTCAATCCATGCATCTGCAAAAAAACATGGTATTGCTGCTTCTAACATACATTATTGGATAAATGAGTTGACTAATACAAAGCGTAGAGGGCCTATTACAGTTATGACTAAAGAGGAGGAAGAAGAGGTGGTCGAGTGGTGTAAGGAGATGGCCCAATTGGGACATGGGTTAGAGCTCATACAACTTAAATCCACAGTAGATCAAATCTGTCAAGGGAGACCAAACCCCTTCAAAGGTGGTTTTCCTGGTAAACCATGGTGGAGTGGGTTTAGAAAGAGGCATCTAGACCTTGTGTTACATACATCTAAGGGCCTTGACAGAGACAGGGCTTTAAATCTATGCCCTACAATTGTGTCCAAGTTCAATAACACTCTTTTTACTACATATGAGTAACCCTCATATACCCCATACCATATATGGAACTGTGATGAAACAAGCTGACAAGCAGGAAGGAATTGTGGTATGTGGGTGATTACCAAGAGAGGGAGTAGAAATGTGTCTAAGATATTTCCCAAGATCAGGGAGTGGATCACTATTATTTGTTGTGTATATGCAATTGGCTCATCAATACCTGGATTTTATCTATTTAAATGTAAAACTCAACTAAAAAGCTATATACAAAATTATGAACCAGGTGCATGTATTGTTATACATCCACATGCATGGATTACAAAGGAACTATTCCTGAATTGGCTTTTTCATTTTTTTGCATCTGTACTAGGTGTTGTCTTGCCTGAAAACAAACACCTACTGATTTTATATGGCCATGGAAGCCACGTGGTTGTGCATACAATTGACGAGGCCAACAATTTGGGCATTTACCTGTTAACATTGTCAACTCATACCACTCACATATAGAAAACCCTTGATGTCGACAGGTTTGTGCCTTTCAAGAACTATTTTAGGGTCGAGCAAGCTTCATTTATGGCAAAGAATCCAGGGATGGAGTTAAAGAGGTTTGAGCTAGTTGAGCTTGCAAGTAAAGCATTTAAAATGGATCTCGCACCTTCTAATATCAAGGTTGGATTTAGGAGGACTGTTATATGGCCACTTAATGTTGATGCTCTTATGCATGATACTGTTTGTAGCCAAGAATTTTACGTGGAAGGTCAAGAAGAAGAGAAATTATAAGACCATGTCAGTGCCCAAGAATATGTAGCTACTCTTGAAGGTATAATGTCCCTTTCTAAAGGACACTTGTATGGTGATGATGATTAACATGTCAGTGAGACACAGTTCAGTCATGAACCAACTATCAATATCATTGAGGCTTCCACACCCACTAAACCACCTGCCAATTATGCATGTGATATTCCATATGAGATAGTTGATCAAGGGAATGAAAATTAAACAATGAGAAATTAAGCATGCCAACCCAAGTAAGCTCACCATCATTCTTAGCAGAAGCTGTGATGAATATCACTGGAAATCTTGTGTCTACCACCAATGAGGAAGGCATGGACATGGCTTCACAACCATCAAAGTTGAACGTCAAACTTTGTCATTATTTTGTGGACAATGGATCACTCGAAGAGGAGCTTATTCAACATGAAGTACCTGAAGAAGACAACAATGAGGGGCCAATCAGTTGTCTCGAAGGTTGAAAGCCAAGTGTCAGGTTTAGAGGAGCATGGGACAACAAAGAAGAGAGTACTTGATGCATTCCTAAAGCTACTAGTAGAGAGAGTGAAGGCCTCATCAAAGAACTCAACATCATATTTCCTTCGTTTGGGGAGGAGTTCACAATTCCTCACATCCGAAGATTATAGAATTTAATGTTTGAGCATGAACATAAAATGAATGAAATTCAGGAATCTAAAAAGAGAAAGAAGGAGTTAGCCAAGGAAAAGAGAGTTGCAAGCATTGCAGTAATAGAATTTCGAGCAAAGGAACGGTTGGAAAGACAAAAATCAAGGGAATATGAGGAACATCAAAAGAAATTGACAAGGCAAGAAAGAGAGGCAAGAAAGGTTCAACAAGTGTTGGAAAAAGGAGGAGGAGTGCCAAGAAGGAAATATCATGGTCCAAACCAGTTTTAGTAAAATAGGATGATGTCCAACACGTTGGACCACATTGCAGAGCACACACTATCATACCAAGATCTGATTAACATCCAATTCCTCCGCTATCAGCTAGGGGTTATGCCCACCTCTTATACCCCTACTAGGATAGGTTTAAATCCTAACTATGTCTATATGACACCTGCACTCAATGATGGGGTTAGTAACACAAGTGGACACTTGGGATACTTAGTCCCACCATGGCTACAAGTATTAAATTGGAGTCAATCATATGGAAACATTTAGGCACATCCTAATCAACCAATCTTGGGTATTCCACCATACTTTGGTCAGGTAGTCAACTCAACAATTTTGGGTAATGCGGGAAATGGAAGCCATCAACCATAGGGGTGGCATGATTTAATTTTTATAACCACATCGCAATGTGATTTTGGTAAGGATGCAATAGGTTTGCTAAAGATAGCATCCATGGATGTTGGGAAGCATCCTTTTGGGTTTCCTCACGAAATTAGTATGTATCAAACAATTTCTAATTGCTACAAAAATATATCTTATATTCCTTGGTAGTTAACACATTTTCTGAAACATATATTTTTCTTGTCCTTACATCCAAAACATCATCCCAATATGAATGTGACGACCACCGCTTCGTTATTTTTTTTAAGTTATAATTTCTTATTTAAAAGAACACAATACTTGCTACAACCAATATATCATAATTTTTAATTAATATGTATAAAAAAATTTGTAATTTCTACAAAAATATATCTTATATTCCTTAGGAGTTAACAAACTTTTTGAAACACAAATTTTCTTGTCCTTATTTCCAAAACATGATCCAAATATGAATGTGATGGCCACCACTTTGTTATTCTTTTGAAGTTATAATTGCTTATTTAAAATAACACAACACTTGCCACAACCAGTATATCATAATTTTTAATTAGTATGTATCAAATAGTTTCTAATTGCTACAAAAATATATCTTATATTCCTTGGGAGTTGACAAATTTACAATGTAACCCATTTCTAATTTCCTTACTTGCAAAGGCCTCATTCCAATCATCAATGACAGCATTAAAACAAAATAAGCTAATATTATTACTTTCCTTCTCTTTGAAGAGTGAGATAGATGAAGGGGGTCTTCTGATGATGAGACATATATATATTAGTTCTTGCCAGCCAAATATTCCTTGGATTATGTTTTTCAATCTTCTTTGATGGAAAGTACAATTTTCAAGGAAATGTGAAAAAGAATACAAAAAAATTTTCCTCCATTTTTTTGTTGAAAGCAACATACAAATTAGAATATGAGATATTTATTTTGCTATTATATAGGAAAAAACTTATAGAAAATATCCTCTACTATATACAAGAATGGGTTGATCATAAAGCAACTAGTGATATGGATTGAAGTTCACTATGCTTCTTACATATAAACTCTAAGTGTTGGCATTGAACAGATGGGTAAGAAAAGTTGACAAACATGTTGGAAAAGAGACTTATAAATTGAGAGAATAAAACAAGAACATATTGCTGGAAAATGTGCCTTTAAAGTACCCATATGATAGACTTGGTACGCTCAATCATCAGAAAGGTTGTAATGGAACAACAAAACAGAAAAAATTGCATATGGGGTATAGAGGCTTGCAAGTTTAATTTGATATAGTGGCATGATACAAGATATTGAAAGCATCCAAAAGGGTGTTGGTTCTATCTTTAAGAAAGTACGCTTTACACTGAAGCCAAACTCTATTAGCATACGTTATTGGTGTTGGATTAAATTTTCTTTGTAACCTAGACTTGTATGCAATAGAAGCTCAAAGTGCCCTGCTTTATGTAGGAGACTAGTAGGTAATAACACAAAAAATTGGGATCAAAATAGAAATCTTAAATTTTATTGTATATAATATCATGTCTTATGAATCTATTCATACAAACCTCAAATTCAACATTGTCAGCCAATTATGATAAATAAAAAATACTTGGTCTCACAATAGACCTAGGGTTCCCAACAGTGCTTGCCACCAAATAGTCATTAAGATTCCACCATCCTAAGTTGTAGTTGTGTTTTATAAAACCTAGCATCAATCTAAAAATTAAAAATTAAGCCCGTAATTAATGCAAATAAAACCCCTATTCGTATTCTATAAATCTGTAATTTCCAGACAGGCCAAGAAAAACAATATAACAAGCAAGCCCGAAGTCGAAACCCTAGCATTATGCCTTCAATCAACAATTATGCCAAAAATTAACACATAATAACCCACACTCTAAACAAACATATTCATATTTTGTAATTTCCAGACAACCCAAGAGAAAAAAGCTAACAAGCAAGCCCAAAGACAAAAACAATCAAATTTACACAAAACCCATTAGCTAAAATTGTTTAAAAATACAGGGACACAAGCTCAACAAAGGAACAGTAATCCATCAAGGTAAATGTGTTTAAGAACACATGCAAAAGATGGGTTGGTAGGACAGAGTCTTGCCTTCCATCTCTCCTTAGCTTCCTCCATGCCAGTGCGCCACAAGAACCCCATATGCTCCAAACACCCCAGCGCGCCAGAGGAACCCGAGACGCTCATCATAGACCAAATGAAAATCAAACAGTGACCTGCAAACAGGCCCGCCTTAGGCTTAGATATGGAGAAACATGCACAAAATAAGGTTAAGAAAACTAGTAAGAGTAGTCATTTAAAACCGTAATGTAGGTGGAAATTCCAGGATCACAAATAAGAAACAAAGTTGAAGATATGAGAAGAAATAACTATGAATACATGTGTTGAAACCCTTCTAAAGGAATTTAGAAATGAAACCCTCCATTTCATGTAAAACCCAAAACCCGTCAAGGTCAGGAAAACCCTTATGCATCATTTATAATGGCCAGGAAAGAAAACCTCCATATCGACCATTCAATCGAATCAAATCTCCTTCAAGTCTGTGCAAGGACAAATTTACCACGATTTGGTGCGGTACGAGAAACTTGGAACAATCCCCCAAGGTATAAATGGTGTGCAACATTTTCATAGATGGTAAACCCGCCATAATCTCATCGGAACAAATACACACGAAGAACATGGAAACCATCTGAGGCCATTAGCGCAAGAGTAGAAGTCTGCTATAACAAGATTTGGGGCAGAAAAACGCCCACACATCGGGACCAAGCAACATAGGCGAGGGCATTTTACAGCCTCCATAAAATGAGTGGTAACAAACCCTAAACAACCTCGAAAATGATGGGGGGAAATGCCAAAACGCAGTGGACACCTCACATTCCATGTAGGAGACCTGTCGTATGGTCCACGTGAACCACTGCATGGTATTTGATGACATGGAAGGGAGGGCACACAACAACTAGCGTCTCTCCCCTAGATCCCGTTCTCTTTTATTTTTACTTTTTAACTTCCCTTTTCCATATGAGAATTATTCATGGGATGATTTAAATTTTTTTGTTCTAATTACTCATCCTACTAGGAAACCAGACTTGCATCAATTGTGTAGTTTAGGATACCTTGTCAAGTATTGGTGTTGGGATGGAGTTTCTTACACTAAAGAAAATGGACTTGAAGAATGAATATGTGGGTTCTTTAACTTACTCGTGATAAGTGGATTTTTGTATGAGTCTTTTGATTTCTATTTATTTTTTTGTTGTGTAATCCTAATTTTATTCTTCTTCTTTATTTTCTCCTTCCTTTTTGTGTTTTTAGGGGTGTGTATTTACTTACTTTGAGATTTAAAAATTGTTTGATATTTATATTTTGCCAATAGGTGTATATATGTGAACTTTAGGTGAAAGGAGGTTTGTTGAATTTTAAACCGACGGCCACAATTCATTGTTTAGAGAATATACTTCGTATTAACATCCCATCTACAATGGAGAACAAGCATTTTATGTAAGCATCAAGACTCCATTAGGTAGCCTACATAAGCATGAAGATTCAGTTGGTTAGGGTTGTGTAATAATCACCCAACTGATTCCGAAAAAACAAGAAAGGGTTCTTGGTATTCTAAGAAAATGCAGGCATCCCTTTGCTAGGGAGGAGTGGAAGAGATTTGAAGGTGATTTCACAGGTATTTGCAGTTAATTAATTTCCATTTAGGGTTATTTTTATTTTCAGTTTTCTCTTCCTCGACGTATTATTCTTTCGTTCAAAAGCGACTCCACATATATTTGCAGTTAATTAATTACCATTCATGATTATTAATATTTTCAATATTTTCGACCCTTAACGTATTATTCTTTCATTCACAAAATTTAAAACTATACACCAAGATTTAGACTACTCTATAGTGTCTATAGACCAAAACATTGATACTGTAACCAAACCAGAAGAAAAAAAAACAAAAAACAATGATCAACTGCAATTAAAAAATAAATGAAAACACAAAATTAATGGAACGCAGAATTAACGGTAATGCCTCAGAAAGAGATCAACCATCAAAGAGATCAACGGTTTTCATTTCAGGTGACACCATTTCCAAAAACCGTTGTGAATCATTTATTCCTCAAAGCCGGGTCCAACGTTTTATTATTAGTTTGATTTAAAAGCCCAAAACATACGTTGATGCTGTGAAATTTTAAAATGGGGTCGAATTTTATTTTATAACTTTTTTCATGGCGCGGAAAATCTTATTAAGTAACAATCCAAAAGAAATTGTTGAAGCATTGTATTTCTTTATTTGGGGTTTTAGCTGACCCTTCGTCGTATTATTTTTACGTAATGTTTGTAAAGTTACATAGTTTTGGTAAGCGTCTTTTGTTTTATTTATCGAATACTTCTCGCCCCCAACGAGATTGACAATTTTTAATTGTCAACTAGCATTATATATATGAGAAATGGTAAAGACGGCAAGCCCAGAAATATTAAGCAAAGCTCTCAAGCTTAAGGACTTTATGGTGCATATGCCCAATCAAACTTGGAGCGATTGATATATGGTCGCAATCCATATCGTGACATTCCCCATGTAATATATTTTAAAAAAAGCACAATTGTGATAATATATTAAGCAAAGATCTCATGCTTCAGGACTTAAGACAAATCCTTAGATAATATGATGTGGTTCATAAACGTGGGTCCAAGGGACGTAACAAACTCTTATATAGAACAACGTCGTGCCCTTGCTATGTATAAGTTATATATATGTTTATAATTAAAAAGAAATTATTAATATTATATAATTTATCATGTATATATTAATTTCAAAATGTTATATAAAAATGAGATTATATGCTTTTGCAAAGGAGATGGATTATTATTCGTGAAGTGTATATACATATTCATCTATTTTATTTGAGTAATTAATTAATCATATAATAGTGAAATATTGAACTTTTTAAAAACACTTCAATTTTAACAATGTTGTTTAAGTTTTTGACATTTATTATTGTTTAGGCACTTGAATATCTAGTCTCCATTTTAAATACATTAGGGAGTTTGATTGTTATTCTCACAAAATTCTTAAAAGACATAACCCAATATATATTGGGTTGTGTGTTGAAGTTGATTTTGCAAATGCTTTCCGTAAAGAAGTCAAATTCAAAATGACTAATTTAGTATGGGAGTAATAAATAGAATATGATCTATTATGTTTTCCTATGGGAATTTGTCAACTTTTTATTCGAAACATTTGTGATGATTTTGTTATGGATACAAAAAAGCTTACATGGTGGAAAGTTTTAAAAGAAAAATAACTACAAATACAGTTGTTTCCAAGTTGTTAAGGAACATCACCATTTGGTGGAGGTTTTGGACATTAGAAATGGTGTGGATCTTCATAATCAAAACGAAGTGACTAACATCTATGAATTCATAGGGGGATGAAACTATTTCAAGTTATTAATATGAAAATCAACCATTTTCAACCATTTTCAACCATCATCAATCATTTTTAAACATGGTCAACCATCATCAACCATCGTCAATCATAGTCAACCATGGTCTAATGTCACATTGTGACAAAGATTGGCTCAATATGGTCAATCTTGGTCCATTGGAAACCATGGTCAACCGTTATCCACCATGGTCCAACGTCACATTGTGATAAAGATTATCTCAATATGAAAATAAACCATAGTAAACCATGTTTATTTTAGGGTTTATAATATTTATATTAGGGTTTATATACCTTGATTTTATAGTATTAATCCCCCTTTTTAATATTATCCTCTTGGGTTTATAATGCCTTTGGTTTTTTGTATTAATCCCTTGGTTTTATAATATCAATCCCTTGGGTTTATTAATCTAACGGTTCATATTCCTAGGGTATAATATTATTCATAGGGTTTATAATATAAATCCCTTGGGTTTTTAATCGTGGTCAACCATGGTCCAACGTCACATTGTGACAAACATTTTCTCAATATGGAAATCAACCCTGGTCCAATGTCGTACTGTGGCAAATACTGTCTCGGTATGAAAATCATTCATGGTCAACCTTGGTTGAACATCACATTGTGGCAAAGATTGTCTCGATATTAAAATCAACAATGGTCAATAATGTTTATTTTAGGGTTTATAATATTTATCTTAGGGTTTATATACCTTGGGTTTAAAATACCAATCTCTTGGGTTTAATATTATTACATTGGGTTTACAATCCCTCGGGATTTTAGAATTAATCCCTTGGGTTTATAATATCAATCGCTTAGGTTTATTAATCTAAGGGTACATATTCGTAGGCTTTAACATTATTCATAGGGTTTAATCATGGTCAACCATGTTCCATTTTCACATTGTGAAAAATATTGTCTCAATATGAAAATCAACCGTAGTCAACCATGGTCCAATGTTGCATTATGTCAAATATTGTCTCAATATGAAAATCAATCATGGTCAACCATAGTCCAACGTTTCTTTGTGACAAATATTGTATCAATATGAAAATCAACCATGGTCATACATGGTCAATCATGTTTTTTTTAACCGTTGGTTTATAATATTTATCCTAGGGTTTATCATTGGATTTTCTAAATATGAAAATCAATCATGGTCAACCATGGCCTAATGTCACATTGTGAGAAAGCCCAATGTCGCATTGTGAGAAAGATTTCCTCAATATGAAAATCAACCATGTTCAACCATGGTCCAATGCCACATTGTGACAAAGATTATCTCGACATTAAAATCAATCATGGTTAACCATGGTCCAATGTCGCATTATGACAAGAATGGTCTCAATATGAAAATCAACCATGTTTGAATGTCGCATTGTGACAAATATTGTCTCAATATTAAATTCATCCATGGTCAACCATTGTCAATAACCATGGTCATATTGTGACAAATATTATCTCTTGGTCTAACGTCAAATTGTGACAAACATGGTCATACATGGTCAACCATGTTCCAATGTTGCATTGTGACAAATATTGTCTTGATATGAAAATCAACTATGGCCAACCATGGTCACATTGTGACAAAGATTGTCTCTTGGTCCAACATCACATTGTAACAACCATGATCATCCATGGTCAACCTTATTCCAACGTCGCATTATGAGAAAGATTGTCTCAATATGACGATAAAACAAGGTCAACCACAATCTATCATGGTAAACCATGGTCAATAACCATGCTTGCATTATGAAAAATATTGTCTCTTGGTCCAATGTCACATTGTGACAACATGGTCATCCATGGTCAACCATGGCCCAACGTTAAATTGTGACAAAGATTGTCTCAATATGAAAATCAAACATGGTCAACCATAGTCAACCACTTCCCAACATCACATTGTAAGAAAGGTTGTCTCAATATGAAAATCAATCATGGTCAACTATATTCCAATGTCGCATTGTGACAAATATTTTGTCAATATGAAAATCAACTATGGTCAACCATGTTTCTTTTAGGGTTTATAATATTTACCTTAGCATTTATATACCTTGGGTTTATAATCCCTTAGGTTTTTAGTATTAATCCCTTGGGATTATAACATTTATCTTAGGGTTTATATACCTTTGGTTTATAATATTAATCCCTTGGGTTTAATATTATTCCCTATGGTTTTCGCTACCCAAGACTGCAAAAAGATTCAGCAAGGAAGAAGCGTCCACCAGGTCTCGGACAGCTAGAGAATAAAAAAAACTCTTCAGAAAATAAAAATCTGCATCGACAATGCAAAAGGAATCACCTTTCATGCCGTCAGACACAAGGCCAATCGGTTGGTCGATCTCCTTGCAAACAATGGTGTTAACAACAACAACCATTTCACCTCCGTGTCATGGGACACCTGCACTCATCCAAATGTCAGAGATGAATGTACTCATATGAGGGACCTAGATACGCCGGTTGTTAGATAGGCCACCACCTCGGCATATTCACTCCCCCCCTTTGCAATCATGACACTAACTCTCACCTCCCTCCCTACATATAATCAAGCCCACGACTCTGTCATCACCATCCATCAGAAGGACAATCCCATCTACAACATTTATTTCCCACATTGTACCTCCAGAACATGTGGGGCATGTTCTCCTGTGGTTTCCCCTACTATTAGCTCCTCCCTACAGCCTATATCTACCTCACACAACCCGACTACTCCTCATTCCATCTTCTGGCTTCATCGACCTTGTATCAGTCTGCTCTGCTCCTCATCTCCTCCCTGCCTCTCCCGAGGCCTGGCTACCCAAGCCTCCCCTTGTAGCCCATTGCTTTTGCCCGCCCCTCTCTGCTCAGCCCTTCTCTCATGGCCCCACGCAAAGCCAATACTTCTCTCCCTACTAGAGGTAGTCGAGGCCGTGGTGCCCGCTCAGCTAACCTGTCTCGACCCCCAGTCACTCACGCGAAGACGACAGCCAAAAACTCTACCAGAATATTTGCACCCATCGCCAGTCCGGAAGTGCAGGAGCAACTTGCAGAAATTGAAGGCAAAGTCCAAACCATCCAAAAAAATACGCCAATAGAAGTGGTGGACATTGCTTTCAGCTGGGTTCCTGAGCCTCACCAGAGCGAGGAAAACTTGTACATTTGGCAATCAACCTTTACTCACAAACAAAAACTATGCTCGCCATTTCTCTCCAAGATTAGCAGGACCATAACCGCATCCTGGAACGCAAGATCGACTCCCTCACGGAGAAATTCGTGATGTACGTCAGCGAATTCCATCACCAAAGGTTCATCAACCATGGCTCTCCTCATTATTCTCTTCTAAAACGTCGGTCAACAACTCACCACCCTCATCCGATCCCCAAAGAGGAAGATTTTGACCCAACTACCCCTTTCTTCTCTCCAATGTAGGTTTTCCCCGGCGCAGGTCCCTCCTCAAGAAGAAGGCAGATTTTCAACTCTGACGAAGGCACCCCTAATCAACCAATAAATGTGGATGATTTCTTAACTGATGATGCAAACCAGGCGCACTCTCCAGAGCACTAGTCTTCCATATTTTTATGACAATAATCCAGCAAAGATTTGTCTTTTCTTCCTCGGCTAGGTTTCAAAGAATTTTTTATCATCTCGATATCCATGTTTATCTTTGTATTTTGATATCATCTCAATTCCTCCTGCTTCTCTCCCTGTATCTCCCATCCCAGAGGGTGAAATATAGGTCCGAAAGGATGATTGTAATTACCACCACAAGACATTGGGCTGCATATCTGCCTGACAATGGAAACTATGTAATCCATTATTTTAAATGAATGTGAATAGCTCTACTTTATTTGCAAAAAAAAATATTATTCCCTAGGGTTTATAATACCTTGGGTTTTTAGAATTAATTGTATGGGTTTAGAATATCAATCCCTTCAATTTATCAATCTAAGGGTTCATATTCCTAGGGTATATTATTATTAATAAGGTTTATAATATTAAACCTAACATAAATCCCTTTGTTTTATAATCATGGTCAACCATGCACAACCATGATCCAATGTCACATTCCAATAAATATTGTCTCAATATGAAAATTGACCATGGTCAACCATGGTCAAATTTCGCATTGTGACAAATATTGCCTCAATATGAAAATCAAACATAGTAAAACATGGTCAACCATGCTTATTTAAGGGTTTTTATTACTTATCTTAGGTTTTATATACCTAGGGTTTATAATATTAATCCCTTGGGTTAATATTATTCCCTTAGGTTAATATTAATCCCTTGTGTTTATAATCCCATGGGTTTTTACTGTTTATCTTAGGTTTATATACCTAGGGCTTATAATATTAATCACTTTGGTTAATATTTTTTTTCTAAGTAAAGCTATCTATATTATATCATATGAAACAAAAAGTTACAAGGCACATCATGTGTTATGGACAAGTCCATTCCAGAGGGATAATCTGAGAGTTTGCTGCCAAGAGCTGCACTGCCCCAAGAGGGGAAACTAGTCCTTAGAGACCACAGAGTACATGCTGCATGAGACGGGAAACCAGGAAAGAGAGTATTCAAAAAATAGCATAAAAAGCAAAGTAAAGCTATCTTAAACTGGAGTACGCTAAAAAGAGCTAAATAGGCGATTCTAAGGAGGACCTTCATGCTTGTTGTTGGGGGAAGGTTCTTCTTCTAGAATTATGTAGACATAACCGTAATCCATAGCATCTGTGCTTGACATGTTTGCAGCCGTATTAGAGCATGGCGAGGTTGGGAGACCAAGACGCTCCACTAGGGTGTCTACCTACAAGTCACCCCGTAGAGAAGCTTCATGCACCTGGAGACAGTCTAGACTTCCTGCACCTTTCTGCTCCTAGATGTCTTCAATGTCCGGGTCAGAGTTTACTTCGCTGGAGTCGCTGGGGTCGTCACTGCTGCTGGAGGCGGTATGCACAGGAAGTGATTTCATCTTTCGCGAGATGAAAGCTGGCTCCTAGGAGATAGTTGACTTGCGAGCTCATTTCCTGCTGTGGGAAGTGAAGGGGAGGAGGGCAGAGGCTGGCAGTTGCAGGGAGAGCTGTGCATTTAGGACAGAAGGAGGGGGGTTTTCAAGCGCATTCCAGGAAAAGAAGGGTAAGTTCAATTCGTGGTCGAGGGAGAGAGACAGAGGCGGTCGAGAGGGAAGGTCATGCCCTAGCTCTCTGACACCTCATCTTGTGACGACGGTGCATAGTGGGGTAGAAGGGAGAAGCTCTTGAGAGAGGAGGGGAGGAGGTAGAATCCCGGGGGGAGTTGTTGCTCTCAGGAATAAAGGAGGGGCCAAGGCGAAGCTCCAGAAACAGGGCAGTGAAAATGGTGAAGAGCACAGCTAGCAATGCAGAGGAAGAAGCTAGGGTGGCGAGCTTAAACATCATAGCAAGAGTAAATGCAAGGGCACCTAGGTATGTTGATTCTGCGGTGGCAGAGGGGGTCTTAATGGTCGTATCATGCCAACAATAAACACTGTGGGGATCCCAATGGAGGATCACGTGGGTGTGTCATGTGTCCATCCACATGACCACCCCATGTTTTCTAAAAAACACCCGCATCCGGGGCACTTCAGTTAATATTATTCACTTGGGGTTTTAGTATTAATCCATTGGGTTTATTATTCCCTTGGGTTTATTAATCCAAAGGGTTCATATTCCTAGAGTATAATATTATTCATAGGGTTTATAATATTGATTTTTGGGTTTAATATAAATCCTTTGGGTTTATAATCATGGTCAACCATGGTCCAATGTCATATTGTGACAAGTTTTCTCAATATGAAAACCAACCAATGTCACATTGTGACAAGGATTGTCTCAATAAGAAAATCAACCATAGTAATTCAAAATTAAAATTATACACCTTTGGCATATATCAACCATTTTTACTAATGTGGTTGTGCATGTGATTTATTTATTTAATATAAATAAATAAATAAACTATTATTCATTAATTATAATTGATATTTAATTAAATTATTAAATTATTTAATATTTTATTTCTATTTAATTAATAATATTAATGGTTATTTAATTTAATTAATTAATTAATAATATTATTATATAAATAATTTATATGAGAGATAATTTAAAATTAAAGAATAATATATAATAATCCATATAAATTAATAATTATTAATAGTTATAATTCTAATAATAATATTTTTATCAGAATATTATTATTTATTATTATTTCTATTGTTAAATATTTATTAATGATAGATACAAATGAAGTCTTTAGTTATATCAACCACATTAATATTTCTAATGTGGTTGTGCTACTAATATTAATTCTATGGTTTAATATAATTCTCTTGAATTTGTAATCATGGTCAACCATGGTTCAATGTTACATTGTGACAAATATTGTCTTAATATGGAAATCAACCATGGTGAACCATGGTCTAACGTCACATTGTGACAAATATTGTTTTAATATGAAAATCAACCATGGTAAGCCATGGTCAAGCATGTTTATTTTAGGGTTTATAATTAATTGTCTTAGTGTTTATATACCTTGGGTTTATAATATCAATCCCTTGGATTTAATAGTATTTCCTTGGGTTTATAATCTCTTGGGTTGATTATTCCCTTTGGTTTATAATATCAATCCCTTGGGTTTATTAATATAAGGGTTCATATTCCTAAGGTATAATATTATTCATAGGGTTTATAATATTAATTCTTGGGTTTCATATAAATCCTTTGGGTTTATAATCATCATCAACCATGGTTCAACATCAAATTGTGACAAAGATTTTCTCAATATGAAAATCAACCATGGTCCAACATTTCATTGTGACAAGGATTTTCTTGATGTGAAAATCAACCATGGTCCAACATTTCATTGTGACAAAGATTTTCTTGATGTGAAAATCAACCATGGTCCAATGTCACATTGCGACAAAGATTGTCTCAATATGAAAATCAACCATGGTCTAACATCACATTGTGACAAAGATTGTCTCGACAAGAAAATCATCATGGTCAACCATGGACCAACATCGGATTGTGACAAAGATTTTTTGAATATGGAAATCAACCATGCTCAACAATGGTCAACCATAGTCCAACATCACATTTTGACGAATATTGTCTCAATATGAAAATCAACCATGGTAAATAATGGTCAATCATGCTTATTTTAGGGTTTATAATATTATCTTACGATTTATACACCTTGGGTTTGTAATATTAATCCCTCTTATTGTCTTAATATGAAAATCAATCATCATCAACCATAGTCCAACATCATATTATGACAAATATTGTATCAATATGAAAATCAACCATGGTCATCTGCAGTCAACCATGTTTATTTTACCATTTATAATATTTATCATAGGGTTTATATACCTTGTATTCATCTTAGGGTTTATCATAGAGTTGTCTCAATATGAAAATCAATCATGGTCAATCTTGGTCAATCATGATCAAACATGATCAATCATATTCCTAAGAATTAGTAATTATTGATTAATTATTATTATTATTAATTAAATAATAAATAAATATTATTTATTATTATTATTAATTTTTAATATATTAATTATTATTAATTCTAATAATAATAATAATATTTTTATTATAATAATTATTTTTGTAAAATTGCTATTATTTTTATTATTATATATTTATCAATATGAATATTAATATTAATGTTATGATTGATATTAGAACTATAATATTAGATTTTATCAACGTTTTTCAACCACATTTACTAATGTGATTGTATATGTGATTGATATATGTCTATCAATATATATTAACCATATTTATCAATATGATTGTACTAGTTATAAAGTTTATGTGATATAACACATAAATCTTCTAAAGTATGCATAATAATCATTTACTATAACAAAATTTGCATTTCTTTGATGAACCAAAGAGAAGGCCTAAGTTAACCTTGTATAATATGTACAAGATTACAAAATGAAGAAAGTAACACATATTGTAATTTGTACATTATCCACAAGTCTGCAAAATGATAAGAGTAAGATCTAATGCTCACTAAATTTATATACGATATTCATGTATATTTGAACATACTTAAATTAATTAATTTTAATAATTATTTATTGTAAAAGATCGTATATTTAATAATATATCCCAGTTATTCATGTCCACAATACTCTAACTATAAAATTTGATATTTAAAATGCACCTTCCGTTATATCTAGGAGGAAATATAATTAGAAATTCTATATTTTCATGATCAATTATAGTAAAAAATTCAAATTGGTCATAAAAATCATAGTAACTACAGATATGATAGCATAGTTAGAATATCAAGCTGCACTTAAATGGGTTTAAACGGCTCTCCAATGAGAAAATCCTTGAATGTTTGACAATATTTTAGAAAGTTCCAAATAATTCTTTCTCGATCTCCGACCACGCTGATAAAAACTTTGATAACTAATAGAAAGGAATGTGGAATATTCATAAATACATCTATGAATAAGCTAAAATAAAATATAAAGATACAATCACTTAAATACACAATGATGTAAGAATAAATCTACGTTCACTACCACCAGACACGCAAGCCATACCATTGAAAATTAATATCTATATTTGTATATAATTTGAAAATATATTATATTCACTAGTAATGAATATACATGTTACATTATTTAAAAATAAAATAAAATATGAGTTATTTCAACTAAAATACAAAAAAAAATATAACAGTCTTTTCAACCAAAATACAAAAGAATTAGGATCTATGAAGTTATTTATATTTTTATAAGTCATCAAAATATTTTTTTTAACTAAAAATAATTTTATATTTTATATAAGGAATATACATGTTACTTTTATATTTTATATAAGGAATATACATGTTCTAGTTTTCAAGGGACTATTAACTCTCAATCATTTTTCTATTAACTTTCAAATAGAATTTTTTTATTTTAGGAGTAAGTCAGTGTCCTTGTCTATTGCCTTGGTATTGTAAATGAATGGTCTAATTTGTGTTTTCATTTTGAATTGAGACGACTTCTTCTTTTTCTGCCACAAAATGGAGATCATCCATATTGATCACCTTTCTTATATACTCTAATGAAAATAACCTGAGAGGGACAAATTTTGGCAGCCTGTATGGAAGCAATTCAGAGCTATACACCTTGATTTCCATGTAGTTCGGGTACAACTACCAGTCCCCTGTCTTGGTTTTCTCAGTAAGGTGCATATGTATTTTTATCTCTGGCCCTATCCTTGGTTGAATATCACGGTTTAACAAGCAAGCAAGTATATATAGAAATTGGTCAATAAAATCACTGTAGGTAAACTCAGTAGTATGTTACCTCGCTAGGGAGGTCCAATGAATCACTGATTTTGCTTCTCCCTGCTCATCTAACTTATGTAATGCAAATTTAAATATGTCTACTTGGTAAAACATGAATAAATAAACCAACACTGAGGCATATTTTAAACTTCCTTCTGTAGAAAATTTAAATAGTTGATCATTGATAGTATTAGCTAGAAATTCATTGTATTTAAATAAAATGGAAGGCTTTTCGTCCTTGGAGAAGATCGACAAGAAACCCAGAATCACTTCATTTACTCATTGATCTAATTGGTAACCTAAGAGAGAGGAAAATATGGAGATGATTTGTTTTCTCATCTTAGGAAACATGGAGGATGGGTATGGAGGATTCTTTTTAGGTAATTGGGCATCTTATGGTAGGAAATTTTCAAATATTTTAGATCTAGTGGGGAAAGTAAGGTTTTTATAGAAATCCATGAGGGCTTGTTCTGATAATGGATTAAGGGCTTCATTATGGGGTATCTTCAACATTTTATTAATTTATTGAGTAGTAATGGTGAACAAAACATCACCATTACGGACTATAATGGCTTTCTGTCTCGAAATGTACCTGGAATGGAACCATATGACAAAATTTAGAAAATACTGGAATTGGGGAAACATGAATTAGGGCAGGAAGGAGTCCCACAACCCTAATTCATCAATTTGATCTATATGGTTTTGTTTTAGCCAATTATGTAGTTCATGTAAGTCAAATTTAGAAGAAGTTTCAGGGATCTTATATTGTTCATCAATCGGGGGCAGGTGATCTAAGTCAACATTGGGACGTAGCATGGGGTTTTCTTCTCCTTTATTTGCTTTTCCTTTAGGGGCCATGATTATTTAGAGAAAGGAACGGAAGTACTAAGTTACTCGGGAAAAATTGGAGTTTGGTAGTTGCTCTATGGTTATGGCAGGTAATTTTCTTAACTGGATGCAACAGGACCTATTGTTCAACTCACTGGATGCAACAACGACTTGAATCTGATGATGAGTTGCCTTTACTATGTCCTGGAATCAGAGTGTAGAAGAGAGCCACCATTCAGGGTTACAGAGGTTATATAGTTTGTTGTTGGATTGAAACGATTATAAAGAAATATTAGTTTAGAGGAACAATGTTCACATGGTGAACAAGTATTTTAACGGTCTTTAGAACGAGTTGGACAGATGGTGGGATGGGAATGGTGGAGGAAATGGGGATCGGATGTGAAGGGGAGACGTGGAAATAAGGGAGTGGATGCAAGGGAGAGACATGGTAGTAGGGGAGTGGACGTGAGGGAGAGGTGGCAGTAGGGGATTGGATGCGTTGGAGAGACGTGGCAGTGAGGGTTAACGAATCTTTTGATAATTGGGAGTGATAAGGGTGGCTTTCACATGGTGGGTTGGGTGGTAGGGAGTTTTTATTGTGGTGGTGGGTGGGGGGGAGGGTGTGAATCGTATGAGTGTTCGCGATGTCACAGAGTGATAAAATACTTTTTGGAACCCCACCCCCACCCCCCTCACGGTTAATGGTCGGAGGAGCTGGGGGGTCTGAAATAGATGGCCATCGGATGTTGCGCGTGCTTTATAGTAAAACTTCAAATCTTTTTGGGTCCACCTTAGTACATAAAAATTGTCGCTTATACTTTACAAAATGCCTTTATACATTAATCTAATTCAAATCTTTAATCTAATTAAACTTTTTTTAAATAGTATGATTTAATTTATTTAATATTAACTATTCTAATTGTAGTCATGATTACACTGTGTGATTAAAAAAGTTACTTATCTATACTGATTATAATCAATCAATCTTATTCACGCTTAAGCGATTTGATTAAACTTCTAATGCTATCTATCAAATTGCAATGTGGCATTTTAACTAGCAACACATTATTTCAAAATTTTCTAAAGTATTACTGAAACTAATTTTTTAAGTGGCATTTAGACTTGCACACTGATTTTTCTTTTGGGGTATTTTTTTCCTTTTTATTTTTCATTTTTCTCATATTTTTTGAATTTTTTACATTTGATTTTGTTTTTTTTGACATTTTTCTTCTATTTTTGTACCCCCTTTGTATTTTCTTTTTCTTTTAATTGGAAATAATTTACAGGATGGAATATTATTTACAACATTCTATATAACATAACTTTACAAATAATCAAAAATTTATCCTATGAATCATAGGACCCTAACATGTTATATATTTAATGTGATATGTATATATGATTTTTTTTATCTAAAAAATTACTAACAATTTTAATAATAATAAAATTATAATACAACAAATTGAACTTTATTATTTTTATTATGTTTATCTTTTTATAGACACCACAACATTTCCCTTCACTCTTTTGTACTTTTAACTTTTATTATTATTTAATTTAACAGACATGTACAAATGTTCACATACTTACATTACACTTATACATCTTTACTGTATCTAAACCTCTCATATACTAAGTTGTAGAGCATCTATAAAAACCACAACACATTTAATAGCAAATGAGCTCTCTAAAATTTAAAATGGTAAACATCCTCAAGTTATACAACCTTTGATTATTGAATGTCACAATTTTATAAGATAATCACGTTAGAGTTCAAAACTAGATATATAGAAAAGAAAAAACAATAATAAAAAATATATATTAACATAATTAAATACAATTATTAATAGTTTTTCTCTTTAATTCCAGTGTTTCTTATTAGCATACTACATCATATAAAAGAAACAAAAGGGATTTGATGTCCCTTGATCGAGAAATCCTAGTGTTGTTAGGGTGTCCATGATAAGCAAGTTTTAAAAAAAAACGAAATCCCAAGCCCAATGTTACATTTAATAAACTAAACTCCGGTTAGGTCAAGGATAACAATATTAGGTAAATGAAGAAGTTTTTCCAAGGCTAAGGGACATACCCTTATTTTGTGATAGGGGTAAATGAACTAATGTTTTTGGGGAAATGAAAACAAATTACCCAAGTGCAAGGTGGGGATATATGGCGAAAGTTAAAATATTGTTATAAACGAAAGACAATGTTGTTGTTGTGATTCTTGGAGTTGACGGTTGTGTACAACCCTTCCTACCTAGATTTATGCACTTGATTGGGACACTTTGGATTAAGATTATAACATAGTTCAAAATTAAAATAAACTCATAAATAAAGGGAACAACAATATATAAATGAAATAAAATAAAAAAAGAGAGTGGTAAAACAAAAAAATAATATTTATTATAAAGGTAAGTAGGATGAAGTGTTTGTTTTCTTTGAATGTGTGGAAAAATAGTAATAGTTAAAGAATCAAAAGTATTTGGTATTAGTGAATACATGTTTTTTTTTCTAATTTTCTAATTTTTTTTAGATTATTATTAAATTATTAGAAATAACAAGGTTGTGTGATGTAACTACACATTGTGGTTTATTAATAGAATCAATTCTATTAGCCTTGAGTATGAAAGCATTTTTTCTCCTCGTAATAAAGGAAAATGTCAAGAAATTTTCGTACAAACACATCTTGAGAGCCATGGTTTGAAAAATAATAAATAAGAAGGAAGGTTTTCAATGGATTGTGGTCATTTTGACTTGTAAGATTGGGAGCTCGAACTGGAGGAAGGAAACATTGTGAACTCTGTTGCATTGGTATTATTTAGGAGTGGATGTTTACGAATGTTTTGGTTAGTGTTGTTTTCTAATATATATATATATATATACAAATTTCGACAATATTTTTTTTCTCATTTTTTCTCTCTTTTTCTTTTAAATCTTTGAACAATTATCTAATTGTGTTGATAAGGTGCTTTTTAAAATCCAATATGAAGAAAATATATAATTCCTTCCATGTTCAATATGGGGTTGACACATGATATTTCAAAAAGATATTAATATGAAAACATTATTTCAATACTAGTTATAAATGAAATATTTTATTGGACTTGAAAAAAGAAAATCAATGTCCACCTTAAATAAAATTTAAATAATTATATATATTAAAATAAAAATAAAATTGCTTACAAGGCATAGAATATATGTTGATGGGGTGTACTAATACATCACTACATGATGTGAAGATAACAAGTTCGAAATTTTGTGGGAAAAAATCCAGTCGTGTTAAGGGATGGTGTGGCCTAGGTCGAGTGTGATCCCTGAGTGATTTTGATGACTTTGATGATGTGTAAGAATGATGTGTAAGTGTAAAAATTTGAGGATGTGTAAGTATGATATGTTTATTGTTGTCTTATATCCTTTCTTATTTAATCACATATATAGTTTGGTTGCTATGGTAGGAAATTGGAATACCTTTGAGAAGGTTGAAGGCTTTTCAATTTTTTAAATTTTAAGTTAGTTTGGATAGGGAATCATATTATGTTTTTGAAGGTTGGATAAGGTCAATGAACTTGGATTTTTTTGGTTTGGAGAAACTTACCTTATTTTTATTTTTTTAAATAATATTTTAAAATATAAAATATTTTAATTTAATTTTAATATATATATATGAGCAACTATCTAGTTTCATAATATTCCAAGGGATATGGCATGCTAAATAATTATTTTCTATTTACAACTAAGGAGGGATACAAACAAAATGGTCTAGAATTTCACATGTTTTTTTCTTTTTTCTTATTGGTTTGTGAGATTTTTTTTAGGCTTCCTTCCTATCCTTAAAGGCATTATGACCAAAGGAGAAAGCAATATCTTCTTTTTTTACTCCCTTATGGTAGTGGTTAATGCCACAAAATATATGAACATCATCAAAATGAAACTAGGGGAGAGACTTCTATTGTTGTGCAAGGATCAATACTAGTTATTGTATTGGTCCCACACACACATCCATAAAAAAAACATCATAAACTATAAAAAAGATGCACATAAATAGTTTATATTAAGTTATATAAGTTATTTAAATATGTCCAAAATGGGCCATATATTGATCCGACCAACAATTGTCAAACACCAAGCCTTAACATCACAAGTTGAAAAGACATATTACCTCAACTACTTCTAGCTCTAAATTACCAAATAAGTAAAAATGAAAAAGTACATCTATCACATAAAAAAATCACCCACTTATTTCCATTGGAGCAACACATCCCATTGCTAGGTAATACCTGCACAATAATAGGTGAAATATGTGTCAGCCATATCTACATGTGTTTTTAACCATTCAAGCTATTGAAGACAATAACTGAAACCATTCAATTCATGAATTAGTTCAGATGATCAAATAAATGACACCAACACTTTGAATTCAAGTATTAAATACAACATCGCTTTCAATTTAAGAATTAAACACAATAAAGCACAAGGATCAACCACGAAATCTTATCAGCTATTGCATCATGTACAAATCAATCCATAATAGAAATTTGAATTTGGGAGATGGAAATCCATGCCAATATTCCCTACCAATTAAATTCTAGATCATAAAACTATAAAAAGTCAAGCCTTACTGTTTTTCATTTGAAACATTCATTCTACTCATTAGTTGTCGCAGACGTACAATAAAAGTTTTCACAAAATGTTACATTCATTATATTCATTAGATGTTGGAGACATACAAACAGAGTGTGTGAACATTATTACATTCATTCTCTTCATTAACTACTCGATACATACAGGTTATTGTTGAATAAATTTATTATATTTATTACTTTATCATTATTTTAGTTGAGAAACAAGGGTAAATTAAATCCATTTTTAAATGAATAATGATACCAATGTCTATGTCTATTTATCACTTGTATATTCTTATTAGAATTTGTCTTTTAATTATTAGGTTATCAAATTAAGACGAGATAACCACAATATTGCAAGAGCATAACTACAGGGAATTAGAAAAATTAGATGTAATAGACAATCATGTATTAGGTATGAACTTGATTATATTCTCGTACTTTAAGGTTTTTTCAAGTATTTTTAGAAGTTTGAAACCTCTCTATGGCCAGTGCCTCCTTTCCTAAAGTTTCCTATGGCTTCTATCCTCAGATCCTAGACAAATAAATCAATTAAATCCCACACCCATGCAAGAGAAAGCTATAAATTGTGTACAAATTTGAAGTGTTGACAGCGAAGGCAGAGATCATAATTCCACAAATAGATATATAGATGAAACAAACTGCACTCGTCCAGCAATGAGGAAGCATGGAATTGGACTCTTGTTATCACTTAAATATGTTATGTAAAGACCTAAAAAATAACTATGTAATTAACCAAGGTCATTGCTAATTACTCCTCCATTCAAACTGATGTTTATCTAGTCACAGTGGGTGCCCCTAATGTTTCTACAATGTCCACACTTACATAATCTGTGGGGTTAGTACAAGTGATCTGCATATGAAGTAGTTTTCCTTGATATGCATACAAGAAACCAAGGACACATGAAAGATTTAAAATTTAATAATATGACAGATTCCACTTCACAACAACTAAAATATGAAAAATTAAAATAATATGGGCATGAACTTTAAGTAAATAAAGTCAAAGTAAATGCACTTAAGTCACCAACACCGCTGCAAAAAAAGAAAGATTATTGAACCATTGAATTCAAAGAGTTGTAACAACAATGCATTATCAAAACTTATTAATGTATTAGTAAAAAATTTATTTCATGATGAAGACAAATACAAAATTAGCTGCATAATAGGAATTGTGCAAAGTGGAAGCAACAATGAAAAAAAGGATGGATGGAAAAATAAGAAATATGGCATCTACTCAATTAAAAAACTCTAAGACTATATCCTATTCCCTCTTCTCTTATCGAACCTTACACAAAAAATATATACATCATATGCAAGACATTTTTATCACGCACATAAAGATTCTGAAATATAAACACCACCCTTCTATCATGTGACTGTTCTAGAGAAGCCCAATGTTATACTTATGGAACGAAACACTCTAAATTTGCTTCATCATAATCCCATATTATTCCAAGACATGTTTCTAAGAAATTTTTTTTGCAAGAATATCCAGCATATAACTAAATGAAGATACAACTGCTGATAACTGCCATAAAACAACACACTATCACCCTGCACCAATCAATCATCAACGCTTTAAATCATAATTAACTATATTTTGGTAACAATCCTTTTTAGGTTGGTTACAAACTACTACACCACCTTCTTAACTGCTGTCATCTGAGTGAACATATAGCTAGTAAACTGACCTTGCAATTTTCCTTTGTTCCCACAACCACACACATGGCTCAACCTCTCTAAAAATGTGCCAACAAGTATAAAATAGGGGTTGACCTACCATGAAATAAACAGGGCTCATGCAAACACCATTAGAAATTCATTTACAACACAAGAAGTCAACTTCTAATTTATTTTTTAGCAAAGTAAATCAAGGCTTCAACATATTTAATCCTCACACATGTCAAATTCCAATCACAAATCAAATTATGGTTACAGTTGTCTCTAACAGAATTTGAAGATTAGGTTGCCCAATGAAAAGAGAACTAATCTGTAAGGTTCTAGGGAAATTTTTGCCCTAGGTTTTTGTTAGTCCAATAGGGTTTCCAACATAATTTAATAGGGTTTCCAACATAATTTCTTTTTGTTCAAAATTGAAATGACTACTCCAACATACATGTAACCTTAAATAAACAATCCTTCTCTTTCAACAATGCGACCAATCATACAGTATAGTGAAAATCATTCAATAATTCAATAGTAACAATGTAATCCAAATTCAGTTGTTCAAGTAAACCATGTATGTTTCGGTGCAATATCAATTAATTCACAAAATTATTCATTTATATGAATGGAGTACTAGGTTTAGTTTTAGCATTAAGATAATACCCTTTCTGATAACAGAATATTCGCTCAGATGCAACCTAAACTATGTTGAGAAAAATACCAAGTTGTCTGCACAAATTCAAGAGTTCACAACAAAAAAACATAAGATGCCATGTTGTTAACAGTTAATAGGTATTACTTATCTTTCTCTTGCCAATATTAGAAATCCTACATAAATACAATTTTATTGTAATAATTATCAAATTTCTTACTCATGTTGTACTATAATACAATTTTGACATGGTATTATTAATTATATACTTATTTTCAAGAGTTGCGTACATGTAATTCCAGTGCATGAATGATTGGTGAACTACTTAGAAAAATAAAAATTTCTTTTAAAATAAAAATTTCGTGGTAAATATGTAGGTTGTTGCATCCATGTCAAGAGTTTCTATTGCAGATAGAACAAGGAAAAGGAGGAGGCGAGGGACGAGGGAGGCCCAGTTGTGGATATGCTTATTATTTTAGGATAGGGGGTGATGTAAATGGTCCAAATGATCTCAGTAATGTCATTGAAAAGGACTGTGTGGTAGCAGATCATGCTATCCCACCATCAACCATAGAGCCACCTTCAACCACCATGAAAGGTGCAAGTTCAAAAAAGAAACTTAGTGCCATCAAAGGTTGGAAAAATCAAGACATGCTCGTTGCAATTGATGAAATAAAGTTTAAGGGATATTCAATCCATTCATTTGCAAAAAAACATGGTATTGCTGCTTCTAACATACATTATTGGATAAATGAGTTGACTAATACAAAGTGTAGAGGGCCTATTACAGTTATGACTAAAGAGGAGGAGGAAGAGGTGGTCGAGTGGTGTAAGGAGATGGCCCAATTGGGACATGGGCTAGAGCTCATACAACTTAAATCCACAGTAGATAAAATCTGTCAAGGGAGACCAAACCCCTTCAAAGGTGGTTTTCCTGGTAAACCATGGTGGAGTGGGTTTAGAAAAAGGCATCTAGACCTTGTGTTACATACATCTAAGGGCCTGGACAGAGACAGGGCTTTAAATCTATGCCCTACAATTGTGTCCAAGTTCAATAACACTCTTTTTACTACATATGAGTAACCCTCATACACCCCATAATTTTAAGGATGGGAAATCATTTTGAAGTTTAAAACGTTGGTGAATTTCACTAGTCCCTAATATGTGAACTATAAAATTGTATTGATATGTTTGTAGAATTATACAAATTTATAATGATTTTATATATAGTCTCTATATAATATTGGCTATTTTTAGGGTAAAATAATTTTATATTGTAAATTTTGGGCGAATCATTTTTACAAAAAAATGGAAATTGGCGAATCTTTTTTTTGGAAAAACCATGAAAAATTAGCCCACTTGCGAATATTAGCCCCTAAAATTTTCCATGCATATATGGAACTGTGATGAAACAATTTGACAAGCAGGAAGGAATTGTGGTATGTGGGTGATTGCCAAGAGAGGGAGTAGAAATGTGTCTAAGATATTTCCCAAGATCAGGGAGTGGATCACTATTATTTGTTTTGTATATGCAATTGGCTCATTAATACATGGATTTTATCTATTTAAATGTAAAACTCAACTAAAAAACTATATACAAAATTATGAACCAAGTGCATGTATTGTTACACATCCACATGCATGGATTACAAAGGAACTATTCCTGAATTGGCTTTGTCACTTTTTTGCATCTGTACTAGGTGGTGTCTTGCCTGAAAACAAACACCTACTGATTTTATATGGCCATGGAAGCCATGTGGTTGTGCATACAATTGACGAGGCCAACAATTTGGGCATTTACCTGTTAACATTGTCAGCTCATACCACTCACATATAGAAAACCCTTGATGTCGGTGGGTTTGTGCCTTTCAAGAACTATTTTAGGGTCAAGCAAGCTTCATGGATGGCAAAGAATCCAGGGATGGAGTTAAAGAGGTTTGAGCTAGTTGAGCTTGCAAGTAAAGCATTTAAAATGGATCTCACACCTTCTAATATCAAGGTTGGATTTAGGAGGACTGGTATATGGCCACTTAATGTTGTTGCTCTTATGCATGATACTGTTTGTAGCCAAGAATTTTATGTGGAAGGTCAAGAAGAAGATAAATTATAAGACCATGCCAGTGCCCAAGAATATGTAGCTACTCTTGAAGGTATAATGTCCCTTTCTAAAGGACACTTGTATGGTGATGATGATTAACATTTCAGTGAGACACGGTTCAGTCATGAACCAACTATCAATATCATTAAGGCTTCCACACCCACTAAACCACCTGCCAATTATGCATGTGATATTCCATATGAGATAGTTGATCAAGGGATTGAAAATTAAACAATGAGAAATTAAGCATGCCAACCCAAGTAAGCTCACCATCATTCTTAGCAGAAGCTGTGATGAATATCACTGGAAATATTGTGTCTACCACCAATGAGGAAGGCATGGACATGCCTTCACAACCATCAAAGTTGAACGTCAAACTTTGTCATTATTTTGTGAACAATGGATCACTCGAAGAGGAGCTTATTCAACATGAAGTACCTAAAGAAGACAACAATGAGGGGCCAATCAGTTGTCTCGAAGGTTGAAAGCCAAGTTTAGGTTTAGAGGAGCATGGGACAACAAAGAAGAGAGTACTTGATGCATTCCTAAAGCTACTAGTAGAGAGAGTGAAGGCCTCATCAAAGAACTCAACATCATATTTCCTTCGTTTGGGGAGGAGTTCACAATTCCTCACATCCGAAGATTATAGAATTTAATGATTGAGAATGAATATAAAATGAATGAAATTCAGGAATCTAAAAAGAGAAAGAAGGAGTTAGCCAAGGAAAAGAGAGTTGCAAGCATTGCAGTAATATAATTTCGAGCAAAGGAAAGGTTGGAAAGACAAAAATCAAGGGAATATAAGGAACATCAAAATAAATTGACAAGGCAATAAAGAGAGGCAAGAAAGGTTCAACAAGTGTTGGAAAAAGGAGGAGGAGTTCCAAGCAAGAAATATCATGGTCCAAACCAGTTTGAGTAAAATAGGATGATGTCCAACACGTTGGACCACATTGCAGAGCACACACTATCATACCAAGATCTGATTAACATCCAATTCCCTAGCTATTAGCTAGGGTTTATGCTCGCCTCTTATACCCCTACTAGGATAGGTTTAAATCTTAACTATGTCTATATGACACCTGCACTCAATGATGGGGTTAGTAACACAAGTGTACACTTGGGATACTTAGTCCCTCCATGGCTACAAGTATTAAATTGGAGTCAATCATATGGAAACATTTAGGCACATCCTAATCAACCAATCTTGGGTATTCCACCATACTTTGGTCGGGCAGTCAACTCAACATTTTTGGGCAATGAAGGAAATGGAAGCCATCAACCATAGGGATGGCATGATTTAATTTTTGTAACCACATCGCAATGTGATTTTGGTAAGGATGCAATAGGTTTGCTAAAGATAGAATCCATGGATGTTTGGAAGCATCCTTTTGGGTTTCCTCACGAAATTAGTATGTATCAAACAATTTCTAATTGCTACAAAAATATATCTTATATTCCTTGGTAGTTAACACATTTTCTGAAACATATATTTTTCTTGTCCTTACATCCAAAACATTCTCCCAATATGAATGTGACAACCACCACTTCGTTAATTTTTTTAAGTTATAATTTCTTATTTAAAAGAACACAATACTTGCTACAACTAATATATCATAATTTTTAATTAATATGTATAAAAAAATTTGTAATTTCTACAAAAATATATCTTATATTCCTTAGGAGTTAACAAATTTTTTGAAACACAAAATTTTCTTGTCCTTATTTCCAAAACATGATCCAAATATGAATGTGATGGCCACCACTTTGTTATTCTTTTGAAGTTATAATTGCTTATTTAAAATAACACAACACTTGCCACAACCAGTATATCATAATTTTTAATTAGTATGTATCAAATAGTTTCTAATTGCTACAAAAATATATCTTATATTCCTTGGGAGTTGACAAATTTACAATGTAACCCATTTCTAATTTCCTCACTTGCAAAGGCCTCATTCCAATCATCAATGACAGCATTAAAACAAAATGAGCTAATATTATTAATTTCCTTCTCTTTGAAGAGTGAGATAGATGAAGGGGGTCTTCTGATGATGAGCCATAGATATATTAGTTCTTGCCAGCCAAATATTCCTTGGATTATGTTTTTAAATCTTCTTTGATGGAAAGTACAATTTTCAAGGAAATGTAAAAAAGAATACAAAAAAAATTTCCTCCATTTTTTTGTTGAAAGCAACATACAAATTAGAATATGAGATATTTATTTTGCTATTATATAGGAAAAAAATTATAGAAAATATCCTCTACTATATACAAGAATGGGTTGATCATAAAGCAACTAGTGATATGGATTGAAGTTCACTGTGCTTCTTACATATAAACTCTAAGTGTTGGCATTGAACAGATGGGTAAGAAAAGTTGACAAACATGTTGGAAAAGAGACTTATAAATTGAGAGAATAAAACAAGAACATACTGCTGGAAAATGTGCCTTTAAAGTAGCCATCTTATAGACTTGGTATGCTTAATCATCAGAAAGGTTGTAATGGAACAACAAAACAGAAAAAATTGCATATGGGGTATAGAGGCTTGCAAGTTTAATTTGATATAGTGGCATGATACGAGATATTGAAAGCATCCAAAAGGGTGGTGGTTCTATCTTTGAGAAAGTACGCTTTACACTGAAGCCCAACTCTATTAGCAGAAGTTATTGGTGTTGGATTAAATTTTCTTTGTAACCTAGAGTTGTATGCAATAGAAGCTCAAAGTGACCTGCTTTATCTAAGAGACTAGTAGGTAATAACACACAAAATTGGGATCAAAATAGAAATCTTAAATTTTATTGTATATAATATCATGTCTTATGAATCTATTCATACAAACCTCAAATTCAACATTGTCAGCCAATTATGATAAATAAAAAATACTTGGTCTCACAATAGACCTAGGGTTCCCAACAGTGCCTGCCACCAAATAGTCATTAAGATTCCACCATCCTAAGTTGTAGTTATGTTTTATAAATCCTATCATCAATCTAAAAATTAAAAATTAAGCCCATAATTAATGCAAATAAAACCCCTATTCGTATTCTATAAATCTGTAATTTCCAGATAGGCCAAGAAAAACAATATAACAAGCAAGCCCGAAGTCGAAACCCTAGCATTATGCCTTCAATCAACAATTATGCCAAAAATTAACACATAATAACCCACACTCTAAACAAACATATTCATATTTTGTAATTTCCAGACAACCCAAGAGAAAAAAGCTAAGCAAGCCCAAAGACAAAAACAATCAAATTTACACAAAACCCATTAGCTAAAATTGTTTAAAAACATAGGCACACAAGCTCAACAAAGGAACAGTAATCCATCAAGGTAAATGTGTTTAAGAACACATGTAGAAGATGGGTTGGTAGGACAGAGTCTTGCCTTCCAGCTCTCTTTAGCTTCCTCCATGCCAGTGCGCCACAAGAACTCCACATGCTCCAAACACCCCAGCGCGCCAGAGGAACCCGAGACGCTCATCATAGACCAAATGAAAATCACACAGTGACCTGCAAACAGGCCCGCCTTAGGCTTAGATATGGAGAAACATGCACAAAATAAGGTTGAGAAAACTAGTAAGAGTAGTCATTTAAAACCGTAATGTAGGTGGAAATTCCAGGATCACAAATAAGAAACAAAGTTGAAGATATGAGAAGAAATAACTGTGAATACATGTGTTGAAACCCTTCTAAAGGAATTTAGAAATGAAACCCTCCATTTCATGTAAAACCCAAAACCCATCAAGGTCAAGAAAACCCTTATGCATCATTTATAACAGCCAGGAAAGAAAACCTCCATATCAACCATTCAATCGAATCAAATCTCCTTCAAGTCTCTGCAGGGACAAATTTACCACGATCTGGTGTGCTACGAGAAACTTGGAACAATCCCCCAAGGTATAAATGGTGCACAACATCCTCATAAATGGTAAACCCCCCATAATCTCATCGGAACAAATACACACAAAGAACATGGAAACCATTTGAGGCCATTAGCGCAAGAGTAGAAGTTTGCTATAACAAGATTTGGGGCAGCAAAATGCCCACACATCGGGACCAAGCAACATAGGCAAGGGCATTTTACAGCCTCCATAAAATGAGCGATAACAAACCCTAAACAACCTCGAAAATGATGGGGGGGAATGCCAAAACGCAGTGGACACCTCACATTCCATGTAGGAGACCTGTCGTATGGTCCATGTGAACCACTGCATGGTATTTGATGACATGGAAGGGAGGGCTTACAACAACTAGCGTCCCTCCCCTAGATCCCGTTCTCTTTTCTTTTTATTTTTTAACTTCCCTTTTCCATATGAGAATTATTCATGGGATGATTTGAATTTTTTTGTTCTAATTACTCATCCTACTAGGAAACCGGACTTGCATCAATTGTGTAGTTTAGGATACCTTGTCAAGTATTGGTGTTGGGATGGAGTTTCTTACACTAAAGAAAACGGACTTGAAGAATGAATATGTGGGTTCTTTAACTTACTCGTGATAAGTGGATTTTTGTATGAGTCTTTTGGTTTCTATTTTTTTTTTGTTGCGTAATCCTAATTTTATTCTTCTTCTTTATTTTCTCCTTCCTTTTTGTGTTTTTATGGGTGTGTATTTACTTTGAGATTTAAAAATTATTTGATATTCATATTTTTCCAATAGGTGTATATATGTGAACTTTAGGTGAAAGGAGGTTTGTTGAATTTTAAACCGATGGCCACAATTCATTGTTTAGAGAATATACTTCGTATTAACATCTCATCTACGATGGAGAACAAGCATTTTATGTAAGCATCAAGACTCCATTAGATAGCCTACATAAGCATGAAGATTCAGTTGGTTAGGGTTGTGTAATAATCACCCAACTGATTCCGAAAAAACAAGAAAGGGTTCTTGGTATTCTAAGAAAATGCAGGCATCCCTTTGCTAGGGAGGAGTGGAAGGGATTTGAAGGTGATTTCACAGGTATTTGCAGTTAATTAATTTCCATTTAGAGTTATTTTTATTTTCAGTTCTCTCTTCCTTGATGTATTATTCTTTCGTTCAAAAGCGATTCCACATATATTTGCAGTTAATTAATTACCATTTATAATTATTAATATTTTCAATATTTTCGACCCTTAACGTATTATTCTTTCATTCACAAAATTTAAATACTATACACCAAGATTTAGACTACTATACAGATAACAACCCTAACAATCTCGCTCCTCTATAGTGTCTATAGACCAAAACATTGATACTGTAACCAAACCAGAAGAAAAACAAAACAAAAAACAATGATCAACTGCAATTAAAAAATAAATGAAAACACAAAATTAATGGAACACAGAATTAACGGTAATACCTCAGAAAGAGATCAACCATCAAAGAGATCAGCGATTTTCATTTCAGGTGACACCATTTCCAAAAACCGTTGTACTTTCCAAAAACCGTTGTGAATCATTTATGCCGTAGTCTAACTAGCCAGAGGAATCGCTCTGAAAATCATGAAAATTCCGATAAGATTTTCAGAAAATCTCGCAGGAATTTTTCTAAATCCATGTTATAACTATCAAAGTTTAATATTTTGGGTGTCCTACAGGGTTTTGATGGTGCTGAATCCATTTCCAATGTCAAAATCAGGATTCAAACACTATTTCTGCAAGATTTTTTAAATTTTTTTGGCCCGGATTCCGGCCAATTTTGACCGTCCGGGCAATTCCTCCGGCTCGTTAGACGACTCCATCATTTATTCCTCAAAACCATAATTGGTTTATATGTGGATGGTAAAGCCGGGTCCACGTTTTATTATTAGTTTGATTTAAAAGCCCAAAACAAACGATGATGCTGTGAAATTTTAAAATGGGGTCGAATTTTATTTTATAACTTTTTTTATGGCGCGGAAAATCTTATTAAGTAACAATCTATAAGAAATTGTTGAAGCATTGTATTTCTTTATTTGGGGTTTTAGCTGACCCTTCGTCGTATTATTTTTACGTAATGTTTGTTATGTTACATAGTTTTGGTAAGCGTCTTTTGTTTTATTTATCAAATACTTCTCGCCCCCAACGAGATTGAGAATTTTTAATTGTCAACAAGCATTATATATATGAGAAATGGTGAAGACCGCAAGCCCAGAAATATTAAGCAAAGTTCTCAGGCTTAACGACTTAAGACAAATTCTTAGTTTTTTATGGTGCATATGCCCAATCAAATTTGGAGCGATTGATATATGGTCGCAATCCATATCGTGACATTCCCCATGTAATATATTTGAAAAAAACACAATTGTGATAATGTTTTAAATATATAGATAATATGATGTGGTTCATAAACGTGGGTCCAAGGGACGTAACAAACTCATATAGAAAAACGTGCCCTGGATATATATATATATATAAAAGAAATTATTAATATTATATAATTTATTATGTATATATTAATTTCAAAATGTTATATAAAAATGAGATTATATGCTTTTGTAAAGGAGATGGATTATTATTCGTGAAGTGTATACACATATTCATCTATTTTATTTGAGTAATTAA
Organism: Pinus albicaulis; assembly: GCA_034641835.2. NCBI lineage: Eukaryota > Viridiplantae > Streptophyta > Pinopsida > Pinales > Pinaceae > Pinus > Pinus albicaulis. Next base: position 349,881 of record JAXQQM020084574.1, on the reverse strand, counting down.
TCAATTATATGTATAATATTGACATATTGAACTTTTTAAAAACATTTTAAATTTAAGAACAATGTTGTTTAAGCTTTTCAATTCACATTTATTATTGTTTTAGGCACTTGAATATCTAGCCTCTATTTTAAATACATTAGGGAGTTTGATTGTTATTCTCACAAAATTCTTAAAAGACATAACTCAATATATATTGGGTTGTGTGTTGAAGTTGACTTTGCAAATGCTTTCCGTAAATAAGTCAAATTCAAAATGACTAATTTAGTATGGGAGTAATAAATAGAATATGATCTATTATGTTTTTCTATGGGAATTTGTCAACTTTTTATTTGAAACATTTGTGATGATTTTGTTATGGATACAAAAAAGCCTTACATGGTGGAAAGTTTTAAAAGAAAAATAACTATAATTACAATTGTTTCCAAGTTGTTAAGGAACATCACCATTTGGTGGAGGTTTTGGACTTTAGAAATGGTGTGGATCTTCATAATCAAAATGAAGTGACTAACATCTATGAACTCATAGGGGGATGAAACTATTTCAAGTTATTAATATGCAAATCAACCATTGTCAACCATTTTCAACCATCATCAACCATTTTTAATCATGGTTAACCATCATCAACCATGGTCAATCATGGTCAACCATGGTCTAATGTCACATTGTGATAAAGATTGGCTCAATATGGTCAATCATGGTCCATTGGAAACCATGGTCAATCGTTATCCACCATGGTCCAACGTCACATTGTGATAAAGATTATCTCAATATGAAAATAAACCATGGTAAACCATGTTTATTTTAGGGTTTATAATATTTATACTAGGGTTTATATACCTTGATTTTATAGTATTAATCCCCCGGTTTAATATTATTCCCTTGGGTTTTTAGTATTAATCCCTTGGTTTTATAATATCAATCCCTTGGGTTTATTAATCTAAGGGTTCATATTCCTAGGGTATAATATTATTCATAGGGTTTATAATATAAATCCCTTGGGTTTGTAATCGTGGTCAACCATGGTCCAACGTCACATTGTGACAAAGATTTTCTCAATATGGAAATAAACCATGGTCCAACGTCGCACTGTGGCAAATACTGTCTCGGTATGAAAATCATTCATGGTCAACCTTGGTTGAACGTCACATTGTGGCAAAGATTGTCTTGATACGAAAATCAACAATGGTCAATAGTGTTTATTTTAGGGTTTATAATATTTATCTTAGGGTTTATATACCTTGGGTTTATAATATCAATCTCTTGGGTTTAATATTATTCCATTGGGTTTACAATCCCTCGGGGTTTTAGAATTAATCCCTTGGGTTTATAATATCAATCGCTTAGGTTTATTAATCTAAGGGTACATATTTGTAGGCTTTAACATTATTCATAGGGTAATCATGGTCAACCATGGTCCATTTTCACATTGTGACAAATATTGTCTCAATATGAAAATCAACCATAGTCAACCATGGTCCAATGTTGCATTATATCAAATATTGTCTCAATATGCAAATCAATCATGGTCAACCATAGTCCAACGTCTCTTTGTGACAAATATTTTATCAATATGAAAATCAACCATGGTCATACATGGTCAATCATGTTTTTTTAACCGTTGGTTTATAATATTTTTCCTAGGGTTTATCATTGGATTTTCTGAATATGAAAATCAATCATGGTCAACCATGGCCCAATGTCACATTGTGAGAAAGCCCAATGTCGTATTATGAGAAAGATTGCCTCAATATGAAAATAAACCATGTTCAACAATGGTCCAACGCCACATTGTGACAAATATTATCTCGACATTAAAATCAATCATGGTTAACCACAGTAAACCATGGTCCAATGTCGCATTGTGACAAGAATGGTCTCAATATGAAAACAACCATGTTTGAATGTCGCATTGTGACAAATATTGTCTCAATATTAAATTCAACCATGGTCAACCGTTGTCAATAACCATGGTCATATTGTGACAAAGATTATCTCTTGGTCCAACGTCAGATTGTGACAAACATGGTCATACATGGTCAACCATGTTCCAATGTAGCATTGTGACAAAGATTGTCTTGATATGAAAATCAACTATGACCAACGATGGTCTATAACCATGGTCACATTGTGACAAAGATTTTCTCTTGGTCCAACATCACATTGTAACAACCATGGTCATCCATGGTCAACCTTATTTCAACGTCGCATTATGACAAAGATTGTCTCAATATGAAAATAAACCAAGGTCAACCACAATCAATTATGGTCAACCATGGTCAATAACCATGGTTTCATTATGAAAAATATTGTCTCTTGGTCCAATGTAACATTGTGACAACATGGTCATCCATGGTCAACCATGGTCCAACGTTAAATTGTGACAAAGATTGTCTCAATATGAAAATCAAACATGGTCAACCATAGTCAACCACAGTCAATCACTTCCCAACGTCACATTGTAAGAAAGGTTGTCTCAATATGAAAATCAATCATGGTCAACTATAGTCCAACGTCGCATTATGACAAAGGTTTTGTCAATATGAAAATCAACTATGGTCAACCATGTTTTTTTAGGGTTTATAATATTTACCTTAGCATTTATATACCTTGGGTTTATAATCCCTTAGGTTTTTAGTAGTAATCCCTTGGGGTTATTATTCCCTTGGGTTTATAACATTTATCTTAGGGTTTATATACCTTGGGTTTATAATATTAATCCCTTGGGTTTAATATTATTCCTTAGGGTTGTCGCTACCCAAGACTGCAAAAAGATTCAGCAGGGAAGAAGCATCCACCAGGTCTCGGACAGCTGGAGAATAAAAAAAAATCTTCAAAAAATAAAACTCTACATCGACAATGCAAAAGGAATCACCTTTCACGCCATTAGACGCAAGGCCAATCAGTTGGTCGATATCCTTGCAAACACTGGTGTTAATGACAACAACCGTTTCACCTCCGCGTCATGGGACACCTGCACTCATCCAAATGTCAGAGATGAATGTACTCGTATGAGGGACCTGGATATGCCGGCTGTTAGATAGGCCACCACCTCGGCATATTCACTCCCCCCTCTGCAATCATGACTCTAAATCTCACCTCCCTCCCTACATATAATCAAGCCCACGACTCTGTCATCGCCATCCATCAGAAGGACAATCCCATCTACAACATTTATTTCCCACATTGTATCTCCAGACCATGTGGCACGTTCTCTTGCAGTTTCCCTTACCATCAGCTCCTCCCTCCAGCCTATATCTACCTCACGCAGCCCGACTGCTCCTCATTCCCTCTTCTGGCTTCATTGACCTTGTATCTGTCTGCTTTGATCCTCATCTCCTCCCTGCCTCTCCTGAGGCCTGGCTACCCAAGCCTCCCCTTGTAGCATGTTGCTTCTGCTCGCCCCTCTCTGCTCAGCCCTTCTCTCATGGCCCCCCTCAGAGCCAATACTTCTCTCCCTATTGGAGGCAGTCGAGGCCGTGGTGCCTGCTCGGCCAACCTCTCTCGACCCCGAGTCACTCGCGTGAAGACGGTAGCCAAAAAATCTACCAGAATATTTGAACCCACCGCCAGTCCGGAAGTGCAGGAGCAACTTGCAAAAATTTAAGGCAGAGTCCAAACCACCCACAAAAATACGCCAACAGAAGTGGTGGATGTTTCTTTCAACTGGGTTCCTAACCCTAGCCTGACCAGAGCGAGGGAAATCTTGTACAGTCCACAATCGACCTTTACTCACAAACAAAAAATATGCTCGTCATTGCTCTCCAAGATCAGCAGGACCGTAACCACATCTTGGAACACAAGCTCGACTCCCTCACGAAGAAATTCGTGACGTACGTCAGCGAATTCCATCACCGAAGGTTCATCGACCGTGGCTCTCCTCATTATTCTCTTCTAAAACATAGGTTAGCAACTCATCACCCTCATCCGATACCCAAAGAGGAAGATTCTGACCCAACTACCCCTTGCTTCTCTCCAATGTAGGTTTGTCCCGGCGCAGGTCCCTTTTCAAGAAGAAGGCATATTTTCAGCTCTGAGGAAGGCACCCCTAATTAGCCAATAAATGTTGATGATTTCTTGACTGATGATGCAGACTAGCAGCACTCTCTAGAGCACTAGTCTTCCAGATTTTTATGACAGTAATTTAGCAAAGCTTTGTTTTTTTCTTCCTCGGCAAGGGTTCAAAGCATTTTTTCTCATCTCGATATCCATGTTTATCTCTATATTTTGATATCAACTCACTTCCCTCTGCTTCTCTCCCTGTATCTCCCATCCCAGAGGGTGAAATCTAGGTGCAAAAGGATGATTGTAATTACCACCACAAGACATTAGTCTGCCTATCTTCCTAACAATGGAAACTATGTAATCCATTATTTTAAATGAATGTGAATAGCTCTACTTTATTTGCAAAAAAAAATATTATTCCCTAGGGTTTATAATACCTTGGGTTTTTAGAATTAATTGTATGGGTTTAGAATATCAATCCCTTCAATTTATCAATCTAAGGGTTCATATTCCTAGGGTATATTATTATTAATAAGGTTTATAATATTAAACCTAACATAAATCCCTTTGTTTTATAATCATGGTCAACCATGCACAACCATGATCCAATGTCACATTCCAATAAATATTGTCTCAATATGAAAATTGACCATGGTCAACCATGGTCAAATTTCGCATTGTGACAAATATTGCCTCAATATGAAAATCAAACATAGTAAAACATGGTCAACCATGCTTATTTAAGGGTTTTTATTACTTATCTTAGGTTTTATATACCTAGGGTTTATAATATTAATCCCTTGGGTTAATATTATTCCCTTAGGTTAATATTAATCCCTTGTGTTTATAATCCCATGGGTTTTTACTGTTTATCTTAGGTTTATATACCTAGGGCTTATAATATTAATCACTTTGGTTAATATTTTTTTTCTAAGTAAAGCTATCTATATTATATCATATGAAACAAAAAGTTACAAGGCACATCATGTGTTATGGACAAGTCCATTCCAGAGGGATAATCTGAGAGTTTGCTGCCAAGAGCTGCACTGCCCCAAGAGGGGAAACTAGTCCTTAGAGACCACAGAGTACATGCTGCATGAGACGGGAAACCAGGAAAGAGAGTATTCAAAAAATAGCATAAAAAGCAAAGTAAAGCTATCTTAAACTGGAGTACGCTAAAAAGAGCTAAATAGGCGATTCTAAGGAGGACCTTCATGCTTGTTGTTGGGGGAAGGTTCTTCTTCTAGAATTATGTAGACATAACCGTAATCCATAGCATCTGTGCTTGACATGTTTGCAGCCGTATTAGAGCATGGCGAGGTTGGGAGACCAAGACGCTCCACTAGGGTGTCTACCTACAAGTCACCCCGTAGAGAAGCTTCATGCACCTGGAGACAGTCTAGACTTCCTGCACCTTTCTGCTCCTAGATGTCTTCAATGTCCGGGTCAGAGTTTACTTCGCTGGAGTCGCTGGGGTCGTCACTGCTGCTGGAGGCGGTATGCACAGGAAGTGATTTCATCTTTCGCGAGATGAAAGCTGGCTCCTAGGAGATAGTTGACTTGCGAGCTCATTTCCTGCTGTGGGAAGTGAAGGGGAGGAGGGCAGAGGCTGGCAGTTGCAGGGAGAGCTGTGCATTTAGGACAGAAGGAGGGGGGTTTTCAAGCGCATTCCAGGAAAAGAAGGGTAAGTTCAATTCGTGGTCGAGGGAGAGAGACAGAGGCGGTCGAGAGGGAAGGTCATGCCCTAGCTCTCTGACACCTCATCTTGTGACGACGGTGCATAGTGGGGTAGAAGGGAGAAGCTCTTGAGAGAGGAGGGGAGGAGGTAGAATCCCGGGGGGAGTTGTTGCTCTCAGGAATAAAGGAGGGGCCAAGGCGAAGCTCCAGAAACAGGGCAGTGAAAATGGTGAAGAGCACAGCTAGCAATGCAGAGGAAGAAGCTAGGGTGGCGAGCTTAAACATCATAGCAAGAGTAAATGCAAGGGCACCTAGGTATGTTGATTCTGCGGTGGCAGAGGGGGTCTTAATGGTCGTATCATGCCAACAATAAACACTGTGGGGATCCCAATGGAGGATCACGTGGGTGTGTCATGTGTCCATCCACATGACCACCCCATGTTTTCTAAAAAACACCCGCATCCGGGGCACTTCAGTTAATATTATTCACTTGGGGTTTTAGTATTAATCCATTGGGTTTATTATTCCCTTGGGTTTATTAATCCAAAGGGTTCATATTCCTAGAGTATAATATTATTCATAGGGTTTATAATATTGATTTTTGGGTTTAATATAAATCCTTTGGGTTTATAATCATGGTCAACCATGGTCCAATGTCATATTGTGACAAGTTTTCTCAATATGAAAACCAACCAATGTCACATTGTGACAAGGATTGTCTCAATAAGAAAATCAACCATAGTAATTCAAAATTAAAATTATACACCTTTGGCATATATCAACCATTTTTACTAATGTGGTTGTGCATGTGATTTATTTATTTAATATAAATAAATAAATAAACTATTATTCATTAATTATAATTGATATTTAATTAAATTATTAAATTATTTAATATTTATTACTATTAAATTAATCATGTTAATGGTTATTGGAAAAAATGAGAAGCGCAAAGGAGGTTGGCGTTTACCCTAGTTTCTTCAGCTCTGAACTGTTGGCCAGTGCGGTGGTGGCTTTTCATGGAGGGTTACCTGATGAGACGGACACCAGTGCTATGCAGGCCCTCGGCCTCGCACTTGGGACTAATGAGTGGTTTATTGGGCGATGCTTTACCCATTCCCGCCCGGAGGCCGAACTTATATTCACTAAAGATTGCTTGGACCAATGGCATTGTCTTTGGATGGAAGCTCAGCTTTCATGATGGGCGATGGTGGCCGAATATGTCCATCTGGCCCTCATTTGATGTGGGTTTGATGTGAAGGGTTGGACATTACCCCTGCTAATGACATGTTGCGGGAAATGGAAACTATATTCACTGGTTCGATGCAGATTTTCTGGGTATTGTAGGACAGAACCTGCACAGGTGATTTGCGGCGGGAAATGGAGACTGTCGCCACCGTTGGGCACTATGTATGCATCTCGGTGTGCCGACTATTACATAACCCCACCCATGATACTAGAATAGGCAACCACAGGAAGCCACAAAACTATCGATGGAAGCAAATCTCAAGTAAGTTCTGCCCATTTTCAAGTTTTTATAAAGCCCCCTGTGGGAAATATTTTTACTGTTTGGATACGGGACACAGACAGAGTATCTCAGCTTAAGGAAAATATCAATTCTATTGCTGGTTACCCTCACCAACATCAGTCTTTGATCCACGGGGGAAAATCTTTATTAGACTCCAAAGATATCAAGGATTATCCCATTGGCTCGGACTCTACCATTACCCTCAACCTGAGATTGAGAGGGGGGAAAGCAGATCGAAACAAAGGTGAAGGACCAACTAGGGGAGCCAGTACCTCCAATACTACAAACCCAAAATGTTTCTCATACAGAAATGCACTGGAAGGAAAAAATAGAGCAATAACAGATACAGCAAAAACAGAGAGTTCCCCCAAGCCTTACATTGTGGAGCAACAAAAAAGTGTGCCAGAATTGAATATAGACAGTCCAGAGATAGATGAGCATCGAACCACCTATGAAGCACAAGAAATAATTTGCAGATTCAAATGCTTTTGGCCCAAACCAATGGATATTTTTAATTGGATATTTACCAATTGGACAATGGATTGTGAAATCTATCTTTGCTCAAAAGGTTTCTTCATTGTCAAATTCTTATCTGCAGAAGCCAGGGAAATCATATTGCAGGAGGGACTGTGGTTTTGGGGATCCACCGGGCTCTTCATCACACCATGGTTTCCTGCATTTGATGCAAACACCATAGAGGTTTCCAGAATGCCAGTTTGGGTCTGGCTATACAACCTTCCGATTCATTTTTGGAATGAAAGTGTTTTAGGAACCATTGGAAACACTCTTGGCAGATATATAAAAACAGATACCCATTGTTTGGAGGAGTGTATATACACTTTTGCATGAATCTATGTGGAAGTGGATCTTAGCAAAGGCCTACCAAAGAGCATTCAGCTGAATCACAAACAACAAAGATGGACACAACACTTGGACTATGAAAACACAACTTTTCAATGTAGAATATGCAGAAATAATGGACATCTCCAAAACACATGCCCGGAGGCAAAACAAGACAATAGGAAAAAGAAGAAGCAAGGGAAAGCTGCCAAAGGATGGTAATTCCCTTCAGAGGATTTAGAGTAGGAGACAAACGAAGAGGAGGAAGACACCATCCCAAAGGAGAGTAAGCGGCCAACAACCGCAACAGATGCACAAGATCAAGGAATGCAAGATTCATTTGACAATACCACCATGGTGTTGACGGTATCAGAACCAGAGGCACCGGAGAATGGGGGGAATAAAAGGCTACACACTTCAAATACATCAGACTCAGACAAGGAAATTAGATTAACCACAGAAGAAAACTAGCTCACCCTTACAATGACCACGCCATCATAGGGTGGTTGGCGAAAGGTTGAAAAGAAAAAAGGGGGAAAATCTTAATTTTCTACCCGTGTATATTACTTGCGGCATACTAGCCTGACTTTTGACTGATCATAGTAGCACATGTAACATGTAATTTTATTTTCATTAATAAAATTACGAATTTTTCCTTTGTGAAAAAAATATTAATGGTTATTTAATATTATTAATTAATTAATTAATTAATAATATTACTATATAAATAATTTATATGAGATAATTTAAAATTAAAGAATAATTTTTTTTTCACAAAGAAAAAATTCGTAATTTTATTTATGAGTAAACAAAATTACATGTTGCATGTGTTGATATATGTCCAAAGACATTCAGAAAGCCGCAGAAAAATAAGCAAAAGAGATACAATTAGGATTTTCTCCCCTTCTTCTTTTCAACCTTACGCCAAGCACCAGGTGTTGGCCCGGTCTCGATAAGGACGAGCTGATTTTCTTCCATTGGTGCTCCATTATCCTTATCAGAGTCTGATGTGTCTGTTGTATGTGTTCGTTTATATCCCCCACTGTCTAGTGTTCCAGGTACCATTTCCTGCTGAGTCTTTGTGTTGGTGTCGAGAGGATCTTGCATTTCCTGTTCTTGTGTGCCCAAGGAAGTATCTGTTTGTTGATTCTCTTGTGGTGTTGGTTCCACCTCTTCTTCCTGTAGTTCTGGCTCTTCAGAGGGAAATTGCCAACCTTTTGCCGCTTTGCCTGTTTTCTTCTTTTTCCTGTTATCCCGTTTGGCTGCCGGGCATGTGTTTTGTAGGTGTCCTGTACACCTACATATCCGGCATCTGAAGGCTGTGTTCTCATAATCTAAATGCTGTGTCCATCTTTGTTGTTTGTTGTTCAGCATAATGGACTCTGGAAGTCCCTTGCTCAAGTCAACCTCCACACATATACGTGCAAAGGTGAATATGTGCTCCTCCAGGCGTTGAGTATCTGTTTTAATGTATCTACCCAGGGTGTTTCCAATGCAGGCAAGTACATTTTCATTCCAAAAATGTAGCGGGAGATTGTAGAGCCTTACCCAGACCAGCATTTTGGTCACTTCCATGGTGTTGGCGTCAAAATCTGGGAACCATGGTGTAATGAATAGTCCCGTAGAGCCCCAGAACCATGGTCCCTGGCTGATAATGTCATCTCTGGCCTCAGTAGATGAAAATTTGACAATGAAGAAACCTTTAGAACATAGGTGTATTTCACATTCCATGGTCCAGTTTGTAAAAATCCAATGGAACAGTTCCATTGGTTTGGGCCAGAAACAGTTGAATCTGCCTATAATGGCTTGGGATTCGTAGGCAGTTCTATGCACATCAATGTCTAGACTGTCTATATTTATTTCAGGCACGCTGTCCTGTAGTTCTACAATGTATGGCTTAGGGGAAATTTCAGCAGGGGCAGCTGGTACTGTGGGACATGTTTTGTCCCCTTGTAATACATTCTGGTATGAGCCTTTTGTGGGAACTGTTCTGGATGTTCCTAGTCCCATGGTGGATCCTTGTGCCCTGTTTGGTCCCGTCATTCCACCCCTCAGTCTAAGGTTGAGGCAGATGGAAGAGCCAGGGCCAATGGCATAATCTTTAAGGGTGTAATGGTCACCTAAGGCCTTTCCCCCAAATATCAGTAACTGAGAATGAACTGGGTAGCCCGCCACAGACCATATTTCTTCCTTCAGTTGTGGTATAGAATCAATTGGTCAAAACCATAATACAATGCTATTGCCTACAGGAGGCTTAATGAAAACTTGGAAGGCTTTCGAGCCTACCTGATGGTCGATGTTACAGATATGCGGGCTGTATTTGTTGACTATAGACATATCGTCCAAGTCGTGGTCCAATGCAAGGCTTGTATGGTCCGAGGGCTGCCATAGAGTCCGCATAGGGCCTGCCCGGCCACCAAAATCGATGCTGCCGCCGCGCCCATTGTTCTTTGTCCCATCCGGCGCAGAAGGGGAAGGAACAGGGGCGAACAGCCGAGACCCCAGCAATAAGCATGATAATAACTGCAGATGAGGGAGGTGAGATACCCATTGTCTGCAGGTGCGGATGTCTGTTGTCGATGGAAGAAAGCCACCAGAACCGGTCCAGAGCTGTGAAAACATAAAACAGAGATTCCTCCTCGAAATGGATGCCGCTCTGTGCCCCGTAATCCTTTAAAAAGTTTGTAGTCTGCGTCGAATCGTGGCCTAAGTTCAGTGTAGCCGAGGGGGAATGAGCGATTCGCCACCGAACGTAGGTATACAGGCACAGGAGATCGATGCGGCGCCTCAGAATCATGGTCCGTCGCCACTGTAGACAGAGCCGCCGAACCCAGTGCCCTAGAGTTTCCACGAACACAAACTCCGCTTCGCTCCATCTTTCATATCTAAATTTAAAGAATAATATATAATAATTTATAAAAATTAATAATTATTAATAATTATAATAATAATAATAATATTTTTATTGTAATAGTTTTATTATTATTATCATTATTTCTATTGTTAAATATTTATTAGTGATAGATACAAATGAAGTCTTCAGTTATATCAACCACATTATTATTTTTAATGTGGTTGTGCTAGTAATATTAATCCTATGGTTTAATATAAATCTCTTGAATTTATAATCATGGTCAACCATGGTTCAATGTTACGTTGTGACAAACATTGTCTCAATATGGAAATCAACCATGGTGAACCATGGTCTAACGTCACATTGTGACAAATATTGTCTTAATATGAAAATCAACCATGGTAAGCCATGGTCAAGCATGTTTATTTTAGGGTTTATAATATTTGTCTTAGTGCTTATATACCTTGGGCTTATAATATCAATCCCTTGGATTTAATAGTGTTTCCTTGGCTTTATAATGCCTTGGGTTTTAGTATTAATCTCTTGGGTTGATTATTCCCTTGGGTTTATAATATCAATCCCTTGGGTTTATTAATATAAGGGTTCATATTCCTAGAGTATAATATTATTCATAGGGTTTATAATATTAATTCTTGGGTTTCATATAAATCCTTTGGGTTTATAATCATGGTCAACCATTGTTCAACATCATGTTGTGACAAAGATTTTCTCAATATGAAAATCAACCATGGTCCTAAATTTCATTGTGACAAAGATTTTCTTGATGTGAAAATCAACCATGGTCCAATGTCACATTGTGACAAAAATTGTCTCAATATGAAAATCAGCCATGGTCTAACATCACATTGTGACAAATATTGTCTCGACAAGAAAATCATCATGGTCAACCATGGACCAACATCGGATTGTGACAAAGATTATCTGAATATGGAAATCAACCATGCTCAACAATGGTCAACCATATTCCAACATCGCATTTTGACGAATATTGTCTCAATATGAAAATCAACCATGGTAAATAATGGTCAATCATGTTTATTTTAGGGTTTATAATATTTATCTTACGATTTATACACCTTGGGTTTATAATATTAATCCCTCCTATTGTCTCAATATGAAAATCAATCATCATCAACCATAGTCCAACATCATATTATGAAAAAGATTGTATCAATAAGAAAATCAACCATGGTCATCTGCAGTCAACCATGTTTATTTTACCATTTATAATATTTATCATAGGGTTTATATACCTTGATTTACAGTATTCATCTTAGGGTTTATCATAGAGTTGTCTCAATATGAAAATCAATCATGGTTAATCTTGGTCAATCATGATCAAACATGATCAATCATATTCCTAAGAATTAGTAATTATTAATTAATTATTATTATTATTAATTAACTAATAAATAAATATTATTTAATTATTATTATTAATTGTTAATATATTAATTATTATTAATTCTAATCATAATAATAATATTTTTATTATAATAATTATTTTTGTAAAAATTCTATTAGTTTTATTATTATATATTTATCAATATGAATATTAATATTAATGTTATGATTGATATTAGAACTATACCATTAAATTTTATCAACGTTTTTTAACGACATTTACTAATATGATTGTGCATGTGATTGATATATACCTATCGATGTATATTAACCACATTTATCAATATAATTGTACTAGTTTTAAGGTTTATGTGATGTGCTATTTCACATATAAATCTTGTAAAATGTACATAATAATCATTTAATATAACAAAAGTTAGATGCAATGTAATTCATACTGAACAATTTTAAACATGAAAATTCTTTGATGAACCAAAGGGAAGGCCTAAGTTGACCTTGTATAATATGTACAAGATTACAGAATGAAGAAAGTAAAACATATTGTAATTTGTAGATTATGCACAAGTCTGCAAAATGATAAGAGTAAGACCTAACGCTCACTAAATTTATATATGATATTCATATATTTGAACATACTTCAATTAATTAATTTTAATAATTATTTATTGTAAAAAATCATATATTTAATAATATATTCCATTTATTCATGTCCACAATACTCTAATTATTATATCTAGGAGGAAATATAATTAGAAATTCTATATTTTCATGATCAATTATAGTAAAAAATTCAAATTGGTCATAACAATCATAGTAACTACAAATATGATAGCATAGTTAGAATATCAAGCTGCACTTCAATGGGTAATTTTAAACGCCTCTCCAATGAGAAAATCCTGGAATGTTTGACAATATTTTAGAAAGTTCCAAATAATTCTTTCTCGATCTCCGACCGCGCTGATAAAAACTTTGATAACTAATAGAAAGGAATGTGGAATATTCATAAATACATCTATGAATAAGCTAAAATAAAATATAAAGATACAATCACTTAAATACACAATGATGTAAGAATAAATCTACGTTCACTACCACGAGACAGGCAAGCCATAACATTGAAAATTAATATTTATATTGGTATATAATTTGAAAATATATTATATTCACTAGTAATGAATATACATGTTACATTATTTATATAAAATAATAAGAGTTTTCTCAACTAAAATATGAAAAAATATAACAGAGTCTTTTCAACCAAAATACAAAAGAATTATGATCTATGAAGTTATTTTTATTTTTATAAGTTATCAAAATACATATTTTTTTAACTAAAAGTAATTTTATATTTTATATAAAGAATATACATGTTATTTTTATATTTTATATAAGGAATATACATGTTCTAGTTTTTAAAGGACTATTAACTCTCAATCATTCTTCTATTAACTTTGAAATAGAATTTTTTTATTTTAGGAGTAAGTCAGCTTCCTTGTCTATTGCCTTGGTATTGCAAATGAATGGTCCAATTTGTGTTTTCATTTTGAATTGAGACTTCTTCTTCTTTTCTACCACAAAATGGAGATCATCCATATTGATCATATTTCTTATATACTCTAATGAAAATATCCTGAGAGGGACAAATTTTGGCAGCATGTATGGAAGCAATTCAAAGCCATACACCTTGAATTCCATGTAGTTCGGGTACAACTACCAGTCCCCTGTCTTGGTTTTCTCAGTAAGGTGCATATATATTTTTATCTCTAGCCCTATCCTTGGTTGAATATCACGGGTTAACAAGCAAGCATGTATAGAAATTGGTCAATAAAATCACTGTAGGTAAACTCAGTAGTATGTTACCTCGCTAGGGAGGTCCAATGAATCACTAATTTTGCTTCTCCTTGCTCATATAACTTATGTAATGCAAATTTAAATATGTCTACTTGGGAAAACATGAATAAATAAACCAACACTGAGGCATATTTTAAACTTCCTTTTGCAGAAAATTTAAATAGTTGATCATTGATAGTATTAGCTAGAAATTCATTGTAATTAAATAAAATGGAAGGCTTTTCGTCCTTGGAGAAGATCGACAAGAAACCTAGAATCACTTCATTTACTCATTGATCTAATTGGTAACCTAAGAGAGAGGAAAATATGGAGATGATTTGTTTTCTCATCTCAGGAAACATGGAGGATAGGTATGGAGGATTATTTTTAGGTAATTGGGCATTTTATGGTAGGAAATTTTCAAATATTTTAGATCTAGTGGGGAAAGCAAGGTTTTTATAGAAATCCATGAGGGCTTCTTCTGATAATGGATTAAGGGCTTCATTATTGGGTATTTGCAACATTTGATTAATTTATTAAGTAGTAATGGTGAACAAAACATCAACTTTACGGGCTATAATGGCTTTTTGTCTCGGAATGTACCTGGAATGGAACCATATAACAAACTCTGGAAAATAGTGGAATTGGGGTAACATGAATTGGGGCAGGAAGGAGTCCCACAACCCTAATTCATAAATTTGATCTATATGGTTTTGTTTTAACCAATTATGTAGTTCATGTAAATCAAATTCAGAATAAGTTTCAGGGATCTTATATTGTTCATCAACAAGGGGCAGGTGATCTAAGTCAACATTAGGAGGTAGCATGGGGTTTTCTTCTCCTTTCTTTGATTTTCCTTTAGGGGCCATGATAATTTAGAGAAAGGAATGGAAGTACTGAGTTACTCGGGAAAAATTGGAGTTTGGTAGTTGTTCTATGGTTATGGCGGTTAATTTGCCTAACTGGACGCAACAAGACCTATCGTTCGACTCACTAGATGCAACAACAACTTGAATATGATGACGAGTTTCCTTTACTATGTCTTGGAGTCAGAGTGCAGAAGAGGGCCACCATTCAGGGTTACAGAGGTTATATAGTTTGTTGTTGGATTGCAACAATTACAGAGAAATATTAGTTTAGATAAATAATGCTCACATGGTGAACAAGTATTTTAACGGTCTTTAGAACGAGTTGGACAGATGGCAGGATGGGAATGGTGGAGGAAATGGGGACCGGATGCGAAGGGGAGACGTGGAAATAAGGGAGTGGATGCAAGGGAGAGACATGGTAGTAGGGGAGTGGACGTGAGGGAGAGACATGGCAGTAGGGGAGTGGATGTGTGGGAGAGATGTGGTAGTGAGGGTTAACGAATCTTTTGATAATTGGGAGTGATAAGGGTGGTTTTCGCATGGTGGGTAGGGTGGTAGGGAGTTTTTATGGCAGGGGGGGAGGGTGTGAATCGTATGAGTGTTTGCCACGTCATAGAGTGGTAAAATAATTTCTGGAACCCCACCCCCACACCCCAACCCTCCACCCCCCCCCCCCTCGTGGTTAATGGTCGAAGGGGCTGGGGGGTCCGAAGTAGATGGCCATCGGATGTTGCGTGTACTTTATAGTAAAACATCAAATATTTTCAGGTCCACCTTAGTACATAAAAATTGGCGCTTATACTTTACAAAATGCCTTTATACATTAATCTAATTCAAATCTTTAATCTAATTAAAAAAAATTTAAATAGTATGATTTAATTTATTCAATATTAACTATTCTATTTGTAGTCACGATTACACTATGTGATTAAAAAATTTACTTATCTATAATGATTATAATCAATCAATCTTAATCACGCTTAAGAGGTGTGATTAAGATTCTAATACTATCTATCAAACTGCAATGTGGCATTTTAACTAGCAACACATTATTTCAAATTTTTCTAAAGTATTACTGAAACTAATTTTTTAAGTGGCAATTAGGCTTGCACACTGATTTTTCTTTTGGGGTATTTTCATCCTTTTTATTTTTTGTTTTTCTCATATTTTTTTGAATTTTTTACATTTGATTTTGTTTTTTTGACATTTTTCTTCTATTTTTGTATTCCCTTTGTATTTTCTTTTTCTTTTAATTGGAAATAATTTACAGGATGGAATATTATTTACAACATTCTATATAACATAAATTTACAGATAACCAAAAATTTATCCTATGAATCATAGGACCCTAACATGTTATATATTTTAATATGATATGTATATTATGATTTTCATTTATCTAAAAAGTTATTAGTAATTTTAATAATAAAAAAAAATTATAATACAACAAATTGAATTTTATTATTTTTATTACGTTTAGCTTTTTATAGACACTACAACATTTCTCTTGGCTCTTTGGTAATTTTAACTTTTATTATTATTTAATTTAACAAACATATACAAATATTCACATACTTACATTACACCTATACATTTTTACTATATCTACACTTCTCATATACTAAGTTGTAGAGCGTCTATGAAAACTACAACACATTTTAATAACAAATGAGCTCTCTAAAATTTAAAATAACAAATAATAACAATACCATAAAGTTACACACCACCTAATTATACAACATTTAATTATGGAATGTCTCAATTTTATAAGATAATCACGTTAGAGTTCAAAACTAGATATATAGAAAATAAAAAACAATAATAATTGACATAATTAAATACCATTATTAATAATTTTTCTTCTTTAATGGAACTTTCTTATTCCAGTGTTTCTTGTTAGCATACTACATCATATAAAAGAAACAAAAGGGATTTGATGTCCCTTGATCGAGAAATCCTATTTTTGTTAGGGTGTCCATGATAAGCAAATTTAAAAAAAAAAAATTGAAATCCCAAGCCCAATGTTACATTTAATAAACTAAACTTCGGTTAAGTCAATGATAACAATATTAGGTAAATGAAGAAGTTTTTCCAAGGCTAAGGGATATACCCTTATTTTGAGAGAGGGGTAAATGAACTAATGTTTTTGGGGAAACGAAAACAAATTACCCAGAGTCCAAGGTGGGGATATATGGTCAAAGGTAAAATATTGTTATAAACGAAAGACAATGTCTGTTTTTGTGATTCTTGGAGTTGACCGTTGTGTACGACCTTATTTGTCAATGACTTGGTCAACAACCCTTCCTACCTAGATTTATGCACTTGATTGGGACACTTTGGATTAAGATTATAACATAGTTCAAAATTTGAATAAACTGATAAATAAAGGGAACAACAATATATAAATGAAATAAAATAAAAATATGAGCATAAGTTAAAAAAGAGTGTTAAAACAAAAAAAAAAATTTATTATAAAGGTGAGTAGGATGAAGTGTTTGTTTTCTTTGAATGTATGGAAAAATAGTAATAGTTAAAGAATCAAAAGTATTTGGTATTAGTGAATACATGTTTTTTTTTTCTAATTTTCTATTTTATTTTATTTTAATTTTATAGATTATTATTAAAAATAGCAAGGTTGTGAGATGTAAATATACATTGTGGTTTATTAATAGAATCAAGTCTATTAGCCTTGAGTATGAAAGCATTTTTTCTCCTTTTAATAAAGGAAAATGTCAATAAATTTTCGTACAAACACATTTTAAGAGCCATGGTTTGAAAAATAATAAATAAGAAGGAAGGTTTTCAATGGATTGTGGTCATTTTGACTTGTAAGATTGGGGGCTCGAATTGGAGGAAGGAAACATTGTGAACTATGTTGCATTGGTATTATTTAGGAGTGGATGTTTACGAATGTTTTGGTTAGTGTTGTTTTCTATTTTTTTATGGCTATCGCATATAGTTTGGTTAGTTGTGTTGAAAAGGTGCTTTTTAAAATCTAATATGAAGGAAAATGTATAATTCTTTCCATGTTCAATATGGAATTGAGACATGATATTTCAAAAAGATATTAATATGAAAACATTATTTCAATACTAGTTATAAATGAAATATTTTATTCGACTTGAGAAAAGAAAATCAATGTCTACCTTAAATAAAATTTAAATAATTATATATATTAAAATGAAAATAAAAAGTGCTCACAAGGCATAGAATATATGTTGATGGGGTGTACTAATAAGTCACTACATGATGTGAAGATCACAAGTTCAAAATTTTGTGGGAAAAAATCTAGTTGTGTTAAGGGATGGTGTGGCCTAGGTCGAGTGTGATCCCCAAGTGATTTTGATGACTTTGATGATGTTTAAGAATTATGTGTAAGTGTAAAAATTTGAGGATGTGCAAGTATGATATAGTTATTGTTGTCTTATATCCTTTCTTATTTAATGATATATATAGCTTGGTTGCTATGGTAGGCAATTGGAATACATTTGAGAAGGTTCAAGGCTTTTAAATTTTCAAATTTTAGGTTAGTTTGGATAGGGAATCAGATTATGTTTTTGAAGGTTAGAAACTTTTTAAATTTGGAAATTTTAGATTACATTTGATAAGGTCAATGAACTTGGATTTTTTTGGTTTGGAGAAACTTACGTTATTTTTATTTTTTTAAATATAAAATATTTTAATTAATTTTATAATTAAGAAATGATATATATATATGGGCAACTATCTAGTTTCATAATATTCCAAGGGATATGGCATGCTAAATAATTGTTTTCTATTTACAACTATAAAGGGATACAAACAAAATGGTCTAGAATTTCATGTGTTTTTTTCTTTTTGCTTCTTGCTTTGTGAGATTCTTTGTAGGCTTCCTTCCTCTCTTGAAAGGCATTATGACCAAAGGAGAAAGCAATATTTTCTTATTTTACTCCCTTATGGTAGTGGTTAATACCACAAAATCTACGAACATCATCAAAATGAAACTAGGGGAGAGACTTATATTGTTGTGCAAGGACCAATACTAGTTATAGTACTAGTCCCCCACATCCATAAAAAAAAAATCATAAAATATAAAAAATATGCACATAAATAGTTTATTTTAAGTTATATAAGTTATATAAATATGTCCAAAATGGGCCCATATATTGATCTGACCAACAATTGTCAAACACCAAGCCTTAACATCACAAGTTGACAAGAAATATTGCCTCAACTACTTCCAGCTCTAAACTACCAAATAAGTCAAAATGAAAAAGTACATCTATCACATCAAACAATCACCCATTTATTTCCATTGGAGCAACGCATCCCATTACTAGGTAATACCTGCACAAGAATAGGTGAAATGTGTGTCAGCCATATCTACATGTGTTTTTAACGATTTAACCTAATGAAGACAATAAATGACACCATTCAATTCAAGAATTAGTTCAGATGATGCAATAAATGACACCAACCCTTTGAATTCAAGTATTAAACACAACATCCCTTTCAATTCAAGAATTAAACACAGGAAAGCACAAGGGTAAACCATGAAAGCTTATCAGCTATTGCATCATGTACAAATCAATCCAGAACACACATTTGAATTTGGAGATGGAAATACATGCCAAACTTCCCTACCAATTAAATTCTAGATCATAAAACTATAAAAAGTCAACCCTTATTATTTTTCATTCGAAACATTCATTCTACTCATTAGCTGTTGTAGACATACAATAAAAGTGTTCACACAATGTGACATTCATTATATTCATTAGATGTTCGAGACATACAAACAGAGTGTGTGAACAGTATTACATTCATTCTCTTCATTAGCTACTGGATACATACATGTTACTCTTGAATAATGTTATTATATTGGTTACTTTATCATTATTTTAGTTGAGAAACAAGGGTAAATTAAATCCTTTTTTAAATGAATAATGATACAGATGTCTATGTCTATTTATCACTTGTATATTCTTATTAGAAATTGTCTTTTAATTATTATATTATCAAATTAAGACGAGATAACTACAATATTACAAGATCATAACTACGAGGAATTAGAAAAATTAGATGCAACAGACAATCATGTATTAGATATGAACTTGATTATATTCTCGTACTTTCAGGTTTTTTCAAGGATTATTAGAAGTTTGAAACCTCTCTATGGCTAGTGCCTCCTTTCCTAAAGTTTCCTATGGCTTCTATCCTCACAGCGTAGACAAATAAATCAATTAAAACCCACACCCATGCAAGAGAAAGCTATAAATTGTGTACAAATTTAAAGTGTTGACAGCGAAGGCAGAGATTATAATTCCATAGATAGATATATATATGGAAACAAACTGCACTCGTCCAGCAATGAGGAAGCATGGAATTGGAATCTTGTTATCGCTTAGATATGTTCTATACAAACCTAAGAAATAACTATGAGTAATTATCCAAGGTCATTTCTAATTACTCCTTTGTTCAAACTGATGTTTATCTATTCACAGTGGGTGCCCCTAGTGTTTCTGCAATGTCCACACTTACATAATCTGTGGGGTTAGTAGAAGTGATCAACATACGAAGTAGTTGTCCTTGATATGCATACAAGAAACCAAGGACACATGAAAGCTTTAAAATTTAATAATATGAGAGATTCCACTTCACAACGGCTAAACTATGAAAAAATAAAAGAATATGGGCATGTACTTTAAGTAAATAAAGTCAAAGTAAATGCACTTAGATCACCCACACCGTTGCAAAAAAGAAGGATTATTCAACCATTGAATTTGAAGAGTTGTAGGAACACTGCATTATCAAACCCTATTAATGTATTAGTCAAAAGATTATTTCATGATGAATACAAATACAAAATTGGTTGCATAATAGGAATTGTGCAAAGTGGAGGCAACAACGAAAAAAAGGATGGATGGAAAAATAAGAAATATGGCAACTGCTCAATTAAAAATCTCTGAGATTCTATCCTATTTTCTCTTCTCTTATGGAACCTTACAAGCCAAATATTTAGATCATATGCAAGACATTTGTATCACGCACATAAATATTCTGAAATATAAACACCACCCCTCTATCATGTGACTATTCTAAAGAAGCCCAATGTTATACTTGTGGAATGAAACACTCTAAATTTGCTTCATCATAATCCCATATTATTCCAAGACCTGTTTCTAAGAAAACATTTGTGGAGGAATATCTAGCATATAGTTAAATGAAGATACAACTACT
Organism: Pinus albicaulis; assembly: GCA_034641835.2. Lineage (NCBI taxonomy): Eukaryota > Viridiplantae > Streptophyta > Pinopsida > Pinales > Pinaceae > Pinus > Pinus albicaulis. The sequence continues at coordinate 328,676 of JAXQQM020084574.1, read as the reverse complement.
AATAACTGCCATAAAACAACACGCTGTCACCCTGCACCAATTAATCATTAGCGCTTTAACTCATAATTAACTGTTGTTTGGTAAAAATCCTTTTTAGGTTGGTTACAAACTACTACACAACCTTCTTAACTACTATTATATGACTCAACATATACCTAGTAAACCAACCTTGCATTTTTCCATTGTTCCCACAACCACACACATGGCTCAACCTCTCTTTAAAACTCTCTAAAATTGTACCAACAAGTAAAAAATAGGGGTTGACCTACCATGAAATAAACAGGGCTCATGCAAACACCCTTAGAAATTCATTTACAACACAAGAAGTCAACTTCTAATTTTTTTTAGCAAAGTAAATCAAGACTTCAACATATTTAGTCCTCACACATGTAAAATTCCAGTAACAAATAAGATGATGGTTACACTTGTCTCTTACACAATTCGAAGATCAGGTTTCCCACTGAAAAGAGAACTAATCTGTAAGGTTCTGGGGAAATTTTTGCCCTAGGTTTTTTTTAGTCCGATAGGGTTTTCAATGTAATTTATTTCTATTCAAACTTTAAATAACTACTCCAACATACATGTAACCTTAAATAAACAATTCTTCTCTTTCAACAATGTGACCAATCATACAGTATAGTGAAAATAATTCAATAATTGAATAGTAACAATGCAATCCAAATTTAGTTGTTCATGTAAGCCAGGTATGTTCCAATGCAGTATTAATTAATTCAAAAAATTATTCATTTATATGAATGGATTACTAGGCTTAGTTTTAGCACTAAGATAATATCCTTTCCAATAACACAATATTGTCTAAGATGCAACCTAAACCATGTTGAGTAAAATACCAAGTTGTCTGCACAAATGCAAGAGTTCACAACAAATAACAGAAGATGCCATGTTGTTAACAGTTAATAGGTATTTATCTTTCTCTTGCCAATATTACAATTCATATATAAATACAATTTACTCTAATACAATTTTATTGTAATACTTATCAAATTTCTTATTCATGTTGTACTACAATACAATTTTGACATGGTATTATTAATTCTATACTTATTTTCAAGATTTATGTACATGTAATTCTAGTGCATGAATGATTGGTGAACTACTTAGAAAAATCAACATTTCTTTTAAAATCAAAATTTCGTGGTAAATGTTATCCTCCTGTATTCTATAGTTTCACTACGTGACTATGGACTTTCTATAGACTACTGGAGATAGCATTTCTTGACCATCAGCTATCTTCAGAAATCTCACTGCCTTCATTATCTTCATAAAACCTTTTTCACTATCTCTCAATTTGCCTCCTCAAAATCACCCTGCTGCTCTTTAAAAGTCATTTTGGGCTAATTTCCCTCATTTTCATCCTCTTCCCTACCAAAAAACGTCATTTACCCATTTTCCCCACTAAAAACCCCCCATTAAACCCCACACCTTCAGCCCTTTCCTTCATGTCATAAAAAAAAATGTAAAAAAATCATTTTTACATTGTTTTTAACCCAAAAATTACCATTTGGGGCCTATACTTTTTATGTTAAAACTTTGTTTTAAATAAAAATAAACCCGACCTGTGCGTTTTCTAAACCCCCTCTATACATTATAAACCCGACCCTTTATGTTTATAAAACCCTCCCCTTTTCCTTATAAATAAAGTGTTTCTACTTATTTTTATTGCCCCTGAGCCCCGCTCTCCATTAAAACCCTACCATCTGTCCACCCGGGCCCCATCCTTTGACCTGCCCATCTCTCTAGATCTCTCGACCACTCTTGATCTCATCCCTTGAGATCCAACGATCGACGGCGCTCATCGCACATTTAGTGGTGCAGGGTTTAAACAAACCCCAACCCTGCGAAATGGGTGATATCCCTCCACCACGCGTCGACCAATCAATGGAATTGCACGCCATCCCTCGAAACCACTTACCACCCCTCATCCTACGCGATAAACCGCTCTCATCCTTCCCTCCAAAACCCAATATCGCCATCCAATTTAAACTATCCAAAGCCTTGTGGCTCTGCGATAAAGCCCGATTAGCCATTTCCACCTTTGCAGTGTTTCTAAAGCCCGAAAAACCCCAAACAAATGCATAAAAGCCTCCCACATAGGTTTTCAAACTAATTTATTGTTTTATTGTGCAGTTTTCATGGCAGGAATGCGTAATTGGCATTCCAAGGGCCCAAAATTGTTTGGATAAGTAATTTGGGTGACGATCCAGAGAAATTGTTCCATTAAAAGGACTGGAGACGTAGGATTGAGAATAATCACCAATGAATCATGATCATTGATGGTTATCTAAGCCCTCCGACATCAAAATATTACTCCACTGAGTGGTAAAATTTCAAACAGAGGCACAATGAAGAGAGAAAGATAGTCAAAAGGACTGTGATAATGAAGAATAATGGTTAGAGGATTAAGTCAAAATATTAAAGGGTTAATAATCGAATCAAGGATTAAAGGAAAAAATCAAAATAATTAGTCACAAATCAGAGATAAAAAAAGCATTAAAGGAAAAGACAGTAAGGAAGACAGTTAAAGGATAAAACCAAGTTTAAAGCTTAGAAACAGAGTTTAAAAGATAAAACAAAGGCAGATCAGGCCAGAGACAGATTTGAATCACTCAACAGAAAGCATTTACTTCTTGAAGAACACATATTGACACCTACAACATGTTTCATTCCAATAAAGACATCAACAGTTATTACAAATAGTCAGCCATATTTCTAAGCTACCAGAAATTACTTAAAAGTTATTAAGAAGGCCTTAAATTTCAAATATTTCCAAAAGTTAGCTCAGAAGTTAAGTTAGGAGTTATTATTACAGCGATTTTGTCTCAGATATTTTTCCTTGGGCCTTGCATAGTCTCAAAGGTCAAACACTCATTAAATCTATAATAAATAACATCTCAAACCCTAGCTTAGGATCACCTCCTCATTTTTCAGATAAATACTGCATGTATTATTCATTTTTAGTGTTGGTTGGTTGATTAGTTGTCTGATTGCTGGTTGTTGAGCTAGTTGATGGATTGCTAGGCTAGATTTGAGAAAAATTTGAGTTGCAGAGATATTTTGTACTAGAGTAATGTAAATGTGTTGAACATCAGTAATACAAGCATGTTCACATGATTCTTGAGCTATGTTAATGGTGAAGTTTTCCTTCTTTGTCAATGTTTTCCTTCTGTTTTCCATTTTGTTCATTATTTCTCTGATAAAAGAACATAAATTTTAGAGTAGGATATGCTGCCTTGGTACCCTATTTCTGTTTGCATTCTTTATCTCAATGTTTTCTTCTCCATGTTCTCATTGGAGAATTCTTAATTTCTCTCTAGTTCCACCTAGCGTGTTGTCTTGGAAATGATTTAATAGAATCAAGCCAAAGAATTCTATGGTACACCCTGTCCTTTGGTGTAGCTTGAAATATTGTTTTTAGGGCCTTTCTTTGAAGTATACTTATTAGATTTCATCCAAGGAAATCTATGGTATGCCCTGTCCTCTGGTATGTCTTAAAATGTTACTTTGAAGGTCTTTAGAGTGTTTGATTAAAGAAGATAGGTTTAGCTTGCTCTTTAGTTGCACTCATTTTTATCTTAAATGTTTTCTTTGTCTGAAAATGATTTTAGGATTGTTGGATTTTTGTCTTAAAGGCTTGCTTATTAAAGTCTGGCCAAAGAAGTTTATGGTATGCCCTATCCTTTGGTTTGTCTCAAATAGTTACCTAAAAGGCTTTTCTTGTTGAAGTAGAGTTAAAAGATTCTTAACTGACTTTTAGTTCTACTTATTTCACAGCTTATTGTCATTTCATATACCATCTAATATAAGAGATCCATTTGATATAGTTAGCTTGCCCTATGAAAACCCTTATATATTTGATGAACAATTAAATACTGTTATGACTCCATAGCCCAATGGATTAATGTTTCTCATGATCTATCTATTCAGCTGAAACACTCCTTCATTTAATCACACCATTGACCTATCAACCTATCAATCAATCAATCAAAACAAAAAGTCCTTAGAACTTCATAACTAGCCTAAAATCATAAACAAAAGCATAAATACATATCATTTATAAACACTTACATAGAGAGATCCCTCTCTGAGTCCAAGAAGGCTAGGTCCATGGACTCCAAAGTGGTCTGATGTGGTTCCCTACAGATTTTGTTCTTGTCAATCTTGTAAATCACGAGGAGATAACATAGTGGTGACCATTTTGGGAATAATGAGTAATAAATAGCTTAAATAACCTCAAAACTCAAAAAATCTCATTTTAACTGAGATGAATCAAGTGTTAGCCATGAATGGTACCTGGCTACTGATGGCGGACAACAACCAACCATAAAACATTCTAAAAATCCTCCACCTAGTGACTCCACTGGTTTTTAGTAGGCCTGCTGACTCCACTGGTTTTCCATAGATTCCACTGGGAAAACTTATTTTATCATCAAAACGTCAAAAGAACCCAATCAAGAATAATTTTTGGATTAAGTATTTCTTTCACAGATTGGTTTGTCCTTCAAGACTGTCATAAAATCTCAACCTTTCTGATTCTTGGGTCCAAGTCTGGCTTCTAGAAGAATCTGTACTGGATCCCATCCTGACCCAAATCCTCCTGCAATAGTTGAAAATCCTGAAAGCACCCTTAGGAAGTCTACTAGATCTTAAAACCCAGCTGTTAGTAGACCAATCCACAAAGGAATTTCCCTACCTGAAAACCTTAAAGACTTGTAGAATATCCTATCTAACTCACCCCTAGAACAAAGCTTGTCTAGGACTAGATCTCAGAGTTGGATAACCCAAATAGTTTTAAATCCATCCACCTTACAAAATAATTATGTTGTATTAACCTAATCCCTCGCTGTTCACCTTCCTCCATTTAACCTTGTACCTCATTTTGTCAATCCTCCACTTGTTAACCCTCCATTGTTTCCCCAACCACAGATCATGGTAACATGGTATGCTCCCTTAGTTCTACCATTTCCTTTAGTTGTTCTACCACAAGACTACCAGTCTAAGATTCCATTATATGTTGCAAGTAGTTCTACTACTTCTCAACAACATGTGGACAAATGAATGACTATTTTGATAGACAAGAGATAGATGATGAAACTGTTAAAATCAGAATGTTTACTCAAATTTTAGGGGGAGAGGTAAGAAAATGGTTTAAAGGCTTAACCCCTAATAGTATAAATGACCTCCCTGCTTTTCATCAATTATTCTTAAAAAAATGGGAAGTCAAGAAAAATCCTCTCCAAATCTTATCAAGTATGAAAACATTAAGAGAAATGTTGGAGAGAATGTCCAATAATACTGCACTAGGTTCAATACTGTATATAATGCCCTCCCTTTCAATATGAAACCTCCACAAGATATAGCTCTAATGAAATTTCCAGATGGATTTGACCCACAGATGGCCTATAAATTAAGAGAAAGAGAACCCCTTACCTTAGAAGACATGCATAGGGGAGCAGTAAGTGTAGAGGTAAATCTTATTTCCAAAAGAGCTAGAATGGAAAATGAGAAAAGAGTCACATATAGGGAAGAAGCTGTAGCCTTCACATATGATACAAAGATTGATAACTTACTAAAAACTATGGAGAGGATTATGGAGAGGATGAATGTAAATGAGAGAGCTTATCCTAGAGAAAACCAAACAACTCCTCAAAATGGAAATCAAAATCAGAACCAAAACCAAAAATTTAGGAGAAATCCCCCTCAAATAAGACAAAGAGGTCCTGATCAGAAAATCAAGCCTCTTTTCCAAGAAAACTATGCTAATGAAGATGAGGGGTGATTGAAGAAACAAAGGAAAATCACATAAATTTAATGGGAGTAAACAATGAGGATGTTGTTTTCCTCACTGAGGAAGAACAAGGTATATTTGCACCAAACGAGGAAGAAAACCTAGAATCTGAAGACTATAAACAAAGCTTTGAAAATTCCATCATGGAAGTACATAGACAATAGGACCTCAGAAGCAAGAAAAACCAAGACACTCCCAAACGAAAGACCTTTGAAATTTCTGCTAGGAAAACCCGTGAAAACATTCCTAAAAAGACAACAGAGAATCTGAACACAGTGGTTGAAAGTTCTGAAAGGAATAAAAACAAAAACAAGCAACCTAGTCCCAAATATAGTGGTGACTAAAGCAGCACTAGTGACACAGCTAGTGTCCCTAATAAAACTATTTTAACTAAGTTTCATAATAAAAAATAGCAAGTTGAAATTGCTGTGAAAACAGTGTATGAAAAGGATGATTTGAACATTTCAAAAATTCAGACACCTTTCAATATAGAGAATGAAATTTCCAAGATTAAAATCTCTATTCCTCTAATTGAATTAGTCACTGAAGATGTATATAGATCCCAACTTTTGAAAGCTTTAAACATAGGAGACAATGTTGATTCTGTAAATTTAAATGATGACAAACCTGAACTTTTGTTTGCACCTGAAGTAGAAGGTAAATTCCAAGAGGGAGGTGTTCCTTCATTCTATATTAGTTTGAACATTCATGATAAAATTCTCCACAATTCCATGCTAGACTCAGGAGCTTCACACAACCTTATGCCAAAAGTAGTAATGGAAAGACTAGGCCTTGAGATAACTAGACCATACAAATATTTATACTCTTTTAATTCCAATAGAGTTAAATGTCTGGGCCTCATCAAAGATCTATGTGTCAATGTAGCACAGATACCAGCCAAGAGCCTAGTAATGGATGTTGTAGTGGCAGATATTCCTCCTAAATATGGCATGTTCCTGTCAAGATCATGGTGTGCCAAACTCCAAGGTACCTTCCAAATGGACATGACCTATGCAACCATACATGTTTTCAGTCAACCAAGAAGGTTGTATAGGGAAACTCACATGAAATACATGGTTAGCAGTCAAGAAAAACCAAATAACTCCCCTCTTTGGTCTATTCACACAAATATTGATTCATTTATGCTTTATAATGGTGAAAACCTTAATGAAAAAGTAGCAGAAAATGAGAAAACAAGTGTAGAAGAAGAGGGACAGGAGGAGGAACAGTCAAAAAATTCAGCCCAAACAGAATATAATAGAAAACATAGTGGAGACCACAAGGAACAAAATAATGACAAGCATAGTGGCAGCCACTATAAACAACATAATGGGGACCATACTGACCAACCCAGTGATAAATGTGAAATTGAACCTCTTTGGAGTATGAGTTTTGATGGTTCATGTGGTAAGGCTGGTTCAGGAGCAGGAATATGGGTGCATAATACAGAGAAAAATCATGCAGAAGGTCACTCATACAAGCTAAACTTTCAATTCACAAATAACATAGCTGAGTATGAGGCACTCATCCTGGGACTACAACTACTGAAGAAATTAGGAGCTAAGAGGATAACTGTCCATGGAGATTCAGAGCTAGTAATTAGGCAGATTAAGGGAGAATACACAGAGAAGCATCCTATATTGAAAGCATATATAGATGATGTCATTGACCTCTTAAAAACATTCACAGAATATGATCTTATGTTTTTCCCCAGAAATCAAAACATTATCGCCAATGGACTAGCATCTGCAGCCAGTACATGTCAACAACCTTATCATAGCAAAAAATACATAGCCCAAGTCAAATATAGACCAGTAGTTCCTGATAACATAAAATATTGGCAATTTTTTGAAGGAGATAAACATATAGAATATTTTCTACACTCCATAAATGAGTTTGAAGTACCAAATTTAGACTCAGACTATGAAGAATACTTCCCTACTGAGGAACAATCTTACAAAGAAGAACCTCCCGATAATGCTGATATAAATATGTTAACAAAAGAACACACATGAAACATAGTTGTGCACTAGTTCATAAAAAGAAGACTTTGAAGTGCTGCAGTCCAATACAAATAACTTACAAAAGGGACTGGTGCCTCTAGAGGAGCTGTTTGACTTTAATGATGTTGCTAGGAAGCCAAAAATGGAACCCATTGAAGCTGAAATAGAAGAGTGAAATATAGGCAGTGAACAAAAAACCAAAATGATAAAACTATCCAAAACACTGCCAGCTCACATAAAACGGAAATATATTGAGCTTTTCAAAGAATTTACTAATGTTTTTGCTTGGATTTATGAAGATTTAAAGTCATATGATACTGAGATAATCCAGCATAAGATCCCTCTCAAAGAAAACCAGAAACCCTTTAAACAAAAATTGTGCAGAATAAACCTTGTGAAACTACCCCTGGTTGAGAAAGAAATTAAGAAAATGTATGACGCTGGAATAATATTCCCTCTGAGATACTCAGAATGGGTTTCAAATCTTATATCAGTGATGAAGAAAACAAGATAAATTAGGATATGCATAGACTTCAGAAATTTAAACAAAGCCTCTTTAAAAGACAACTACCCTTTACCAAAAATAGATCACATCTTACAAAGGGTAGCAGGTTATAAAAGAATTACTTTGCTAGATGGCTTCTTAGGATACAATCAGGTGCTGGTACACACATATGATCAACACAAGACAACTTTCACTACACCCTGGGGCACCTTCATGTATGTTAAAATTCCTTTTGGGTTAATAAATGTTGGAGCCACCTTTCAAAGAGCCATGGATATTGATTTCTAAGAAGAAAAAGGTTACTTCATTGTGATATACCTTGATGACATCACAGTCTATTAAAAAATAGGTGAAGAACACCTAGCTCACTGAAGAAAAGTCTTTGAAAAGTGCAGAAAATATGGTTTGTCTTTAAATCCCAAGAAAATTTTGTTTGGCCTCCAAGAAGGAAAAATTTTAGGCCACATCATATTTGAAGAAGGGATCAATATTGACACAAAAAGGATTGAAGGAATATTGCAAATCAATCATCCTAAAAATATCAAAGAGCTTCAATATTTCATTGGAAAGATAAATTTCTTAAGGAGGTTCATACCAAACCTTGCAGAACTCCTAAGAAACGTTACAAACATGATGAAAAGAGAAATAGGAGTCAAATGGAACATAGAAGCAAAGCAATCCTTTGAAATGGTAAAACAAGCACTTACCCAAACACCAGTTCTAATTAGCCCTAACTTTACTAAAGACTTCTTCATATTCTTCTTTGCATCGGAACATACAGTTACTGCTGTCCTACTGCAGAAAAATATAAAAGGACAGGAACAACCCATTGCATTTTTCATCAAGGCATTAAGATATGCACCTCTAAAATACAACATAATGGAAAAAAAAGCTTTTTCCTTAATTAAGGCATTGAAATATTTCAAAGTTTACATTTTGCACTCACATATCATTGCATTTGTGCCTAACTCAGTGGTAAAATACATATTAACACAAGATATTGATGAAAAAAGAGGTAAGTGAATTGCTATTATACTAGAGTATGATTTAGAAATCAATCCCACTAAACTAATCAAAGGACAAGGACTGGCTAAACTCATGGTTGAATCAAACTTTCAAGCACTGGACATTAACATGATCAATGCATTAGATGAACAGGAGGAGTTGGAAACTCCACTTATTGAAGAATCATTTCTGAATTCATCTTGGTATGTTGATATATTATATTTGATTTTTAATCTTAATGTTCCTCCTAGTTTGTCCAAAACAAAGGTTAGATTCTTAAAGTTAAAGGCTGTAAAATTCTGCATTTTAGATAAAATTTTATATTGGAAAAATGCTAGTGGTATATTGCTTAAATGTTTGCCTAAGGATGATGCAGATAAGATCAAGCATGATTTTCATGAAGGATAATGTGGAGGCCATCTCTATTGGAAAACCATTGTTAACAAAATCCTTAGAGCTAGTTAATATTGGCCCACCCTCTTTCAAGACATCCATAAAATGGTAATTGCCTGTCATAAGTGCCAAATCTTTAAAGGCAAGGAAACTGTTGCATTTACCTTTGCATCCTATTTTTGGTGAATCTCCTTTTCAACAATGGGGCCTTGATTTTATTGGAGAAATCCATCTTGCCTCCTCTGCCCAATACAAATGGATCCTCACTGCAACTGACTACTTTACAAAATGGATAGAGGGCATCCCTTCTAGAACTGCCACAGACTCAGTAATCATCAAATTCCTTGAAAATCACATTCTGTATAGATTTGGTTGTCCTAGAAAGATTATCACTGACAATTCTACTGCTTTTAGATCCAAGAAAATGGTGGAATTTTTCCACAAATATCAGATTACATTGGATCACTCAATAGCTTATTATCCTCAAGGTAATGGATTGGTAGAATCCTCAAACAAAATTTTGGTGAACATCATTAAAAGGTTGCTGGAAGAGAATAAGAAATCATGGCACAACAAACTGGTGCATGCACTATGGGCAGAAAGATTAACAAATAAAAAATCAATTGGAATGTCTCCCTATTAGCTAGTGTATGGAGAAGATGCAGTTTTTCCAGCAATTTTAGGAGTACCAATCATGAAGATCATCCAAGAAGCATAGTTTGAAGAAAATTATATGTAAATAAGAATAAACCAGACTGTTCAGTTGCAGCAAACCAGATAAGAAGTATACAACAGAACACAGAAGGTGTAGTAAAACATCAAGAAAATGTTTGATAAGAGGACGAAGGTAAATGGTTTTAACATTGGTGACAAAGTGCTGAAGTGGGATCCAAGAAGAGAGGACAAAGGAAACCATGGAGAATTTGACAATCTATGGGAAGGTCCATACATCATCCATTCTGCAAGAGGTAAAAATTCTTTTCTTCTACAATAAATTGATGGAACAGAATTATTTGGAGGTCCTATCAATGGCAGGATGCTCAAGCATTATTTTTGTTCACAATCTCATTTTAAAGCTTTATTCATTCTACATAACATTTTTTACTCAAAACAAAAAACAAAAGAAGAAAAAAGAAGAAAAGAGGGCAGATAAAAAGAAAGGTAAAGCCCCATACCAAAGAAGAATGTTTATAATAGTGTGCGTGTCTAAATGCCACTACTTTTTGAGAAAATAAGCCTTGTTCAGTCATAGAGCCTAATCACGATTGAAAAAATTCTAAATTTTTGCTGATAGGTTACAAAAAGAAGATTTTCCAAACTGTTTGAACTTGGCTTATCAGTAGATTAGATTAGGAAAAGCTATTGGTTCCAATGTTCAAATTTGAACCAAAAGAGGAAGGGAGGGATGAATAACAAATTCTAGATTACATCCCTCAAGTTTTATTCTTAGTTTTTTCAAAAATAAATTCTGTGTGCAGCTTGTCCAAAAATGCCACAGTTCATGACAAATCAAACTGATTAATCTTTATTTGGTCATGTTTTCAATTTCCCGTTAATAGATTAGAGAATGAAAATTTGTCAAATTGTTTAATCTTGACATATAAGTAGATTAGGTAGAGAATAAAAGAGCTCATCATTTTAATCTGAGCCTTTGGATAATATAAGGGTAGAAGTAGATAGTTTTTTCTTTCAAAAAGAAAAATGATGTCAAGGGTTTGCCAATCTAAATGCACCCAAATGAAGAAAAAATGCTAGGAAAAGTATGATGGGTAGGTAGATTTGAGTTGAAGAAAAGCATGTTTTTCAGATTTTAAAACTTACATCTTCAAAGAACAACACCAAATCAACAATTGAAGAATGAAAAATCTTCCAAAGTGAAAATCAAGGCACTGATCTATAAAATCTAGAGATTTAAACTCTGATGTTCTTGACACCTCCTAAAGGAGCTTCCCTCCCTAGCTGGAGCCACTATTATCCTCTTGTATTCTACAATTTTACTAGGTTACTATGGAATTTCTACAGAATTCTGAAGATACCATTTATTGACCATCAACTATCCTCAGAAATCTCACTGCCTTCATTATCTTCATAAAACCTTTTTCACTATCTCTCAGTTTGCCTCCTCAAAATCACCCTGCTGCTCTTTAAAAGTCATTTTGGGCTAATTTCCCTCATTTTCACCCTCTTCCCTTCCAAAAAACCTCATTTCCCCATTTTCCCCACTAAAAACCCCCATTAAACCCCTCACCTTCAGCCCTTTCCTTCATTTCATCAAAACAATGTAAAAAGTTCCCTTTTACATTTTTTTTAACCAAACAAATACCATTCAGGACCTATAGTTTTTATGTTAAAACTTTGTTTTAAATAAAAATAAACCCAACCTGTGTGTTTTCTAAACCCCCTCTAAACATTATAAACCCGACCCTTTATGTTTATAAAACCCTCCCCTTTCCTTATAAATAAAGTGTTTTCTCTTATTTTTATTGCCCCTGGGACCCTCTCTCCATTAAAACCTTGCCATCTATCCACTCGAGCCCCATCCTTTGACTTGCTCGCCACTCCAGATCTCCCGACCACCGTTGACCTCATCCCCCAAGATCCAACGGTCAATGGCACTCATCGCACATTTAGTGGCGCAAGGGTTAAACAAACCGCAACCCTGCGAAATGGGCGGTATCCCTCCACCACGCATCGACCAATCAATGAAATCGCACACCCGCCCTCAAAACCACTTACCACCCCTCATCCCACATGATAAACCTCTCTCCTCCTTCCCGCCAAAACCCAATACCACCATCCAATTTAAACTGTCCAGAGCCCTGTGGCTCTGCAATAAAGCTCAATCTGCCATTTCCACCTCTGCAGCATTTCTAGAGCCTGAAAAACCCTAAAAAAACGCAGAAAAGCCTCCCACGCAGGTTTTAAAACTAATTTATTATTTTATTGTGCAGGTTTCATGGTAGGAATGTATAATTAGCATTCCAAGGGCCCAAAATTGTTTGGATAAGTAATTTGGGTAACGTTTCAAAGAACCTGTTCCATTAAAAGGACTGGAGACGTAGGATCGAGCATAATCACCAATGAATCATGATCATTGATGGTTATCTAAGCCCTTCGACAACAAAATATTACTCCACTGCGCAGCAAAATTGCAGACAGAAACACAGTTAAGAGAGGAAGACAGTCAAGAGGACTATGACAATGAAGAAAAGTGGTTAAAGGATTAAGTCAAAAGATTAAAGGGTTAATAATCGAATCAAGGATTACAAAATCAAAAGAATAAGTCACAAATCAGAGATAAAGGCAGAATTAATGAAAAATATAGTAACGTAGATATTTAAAGGATAAAACCAAGTTTAAAGCTTAAAAACAGAGTTTAAATGATAAAACAAAGGCAGATCAGCCTAGAGACAGATTCGAATCACTCAACAAAAATCATTTACTTCTTCAGGAACACATATTGACACCTACATCATGTTTTATTCCAATAAAGACATCAACAATTATTACAAATAGTCAGAGATATTTATCAACTACCAGCAGTTATTGAAAAATTTATTAAGAAGGCCCTAAAAGTCAAATGTTTCCAAAATGTAGCTCAGAAGTTAAGTTAGGAGTTATTATTATAACGCGTTTGTCTCAGATATTTTGCTTTGGGCCTTGCATGGTCTCAAAGGTCAAAAACTCATTAAATCTGTAATAAATAACATCTGAAACCCTAGCTTAGGATCACCTCCTCATTTTGTAGATAAATACTACATGTATTATTCATTTTTAGTGTTGTTTGGTTGATTAGTTGTCTAATTGCTGGTTGCTGAGCTAGTTGATGGATTGCTAGGATGGATTTGAGGAAACTCTGAGTTGCAGAGATCCATTGTACTAGAGTAATGTAACTGTGTTGAACATCAGTAATACAAGCACATTCACAGGATTCTTGAGTTATGTTAATGGTGAAGTTTTCCTTCTTTTTCAATGTTTTCCTTCTGTTTTCCATTTTGTCCATTATTTCTCTGATAAAAGAACATAAATTTTAGAGTAGGATATGTTGCCTTGGCACCCCATTTCTGTCTACATTCTTTATCTCAATGTTTTCTTTTGCAAGGTCTTATTGGAGAATTCTTAATTGCTCTCTAGTTCCACCTAGCTTGTTGTCTTGGAAATAATTTAATAGAGTTAAGCCAAAGAAGTCTATGGTACGCCTTGTCCTTTGGTGCAGCTTGAAATATTGTTTTTAGGGTCTTTCTTTGAAGTATATTTATTAGAGCACATCCATGGAAGCCTATGGTATGCCCTGTCCTTTGGTATGTCTTAAAATTTTACTTTGAAGGTCTTTAGAGTGTTTGATTAAAGAAGATAGGTTTAGCTTGCTCTTTAGTTGCACTCATTGTCATCTTAAATGATTTCTTTGTCTGAAAGTGATTCTAGGATTGTTGGATTGTTGTCTTAAAGGTTTGCTTATTAAATTTTTGCCAAAGAATTCTATGGTATGCCTTGTCCTTTGGTTTGTCTCAAACAGTTACCTAAAAGGCTTTTCTTGTTGAAGTAGAGTTAAAATATTCTTAACTGACTTTTAGTTTTGCTACTTTCACAACTTATTGTCATTTCATATGCCATCTAATCTAAGAGATCCACTTGATATAGTTAGCTTTCCCTATGAAAATGCTTGTATATTTGATGAAAAATTAAATCCTTTTATGACTCCATAGCCCAATGGATTAATATTTATCATGGTCTATCTATTCAGCTAAAACAATCCTTTAATTAACCACATCATTGATCTATCAACCTATCAATCAATCAATCAAAACAAACAAGTCCTTATAACTTCATAACTAGCCTAAAATCATAAACTGAAGCATAAAGACATATCATTTATAAACACTTACATAGAGAGAGTCCTCTCTAAGTCCATGAAGGCTAGGTCCATGGACTCCAAAGTGGTCTGATGTGGTTCCCTGCAGAATTTTTTCTTGACAATCTTGCAAATCATTGGGAACCAACAGCAAATATGCAGGTTGTTGCATCCATGTCAAGAGTTTCTTTTGCAGATCGAACAAGGAACAGGGGGAGGCGAGGGATGAGAGGGGCCTAGTTGTGGATATTTTTATCAGTTTAGGATAGGGGGTGATGTAAATGCTCCAAATTATCTCAGAAATGTCGTTGAAAAGGGTTGTGTGGTAGCAGATCATGCTATCCCAGCATCAACCATAGAGCCACCTTCAACCAACCTTGTAGGGTTCAATTTAAACAAAGAAAATTAGTGCCATAAAAGGTTTGAAAAAGCAAGACATGCTCGCTGGAATTGATGACATCAAGTTTAAGGGATATTCAATCCATGCATTTGGAAAAAAACATGGTATTGCTGCCTCTAACATACATTATTGGATAAATGTGTTGACTAATAAAAAGAGTAGAGGGCCTATTACAGTTATGGCTGAAGAGGAGGAGGAAGAGGTGGTCAAGTGGTGTAAGGAGATGGCCCAATTGGGACATGCGTTAGAGCTTATACAACTTAAATCCACAGTAGATCAAATCTATCAAGGGATGCCAAACCCCTTCAAATATGGTTTTCCTGGTAAATCATGGTCGAGTGGGTTTAAAAAGAGGCATCCAGACGTTGTGTTACATACATCTAAGGGCCTTGACAGAGACAGGGCTTTAAATCTATGCCCTGCAATTGTGTCCAAGTTCTATAACACTCTTTTTGCTACACATGAGTAACCCTCATATGCCCCATACCATTATGGAACTGTGATGAAACAAGCTAACAAACATGAAGGAATTGTGGTATGTGCGTGATTGCCAAGAGAGGGAGTAGAAATGTGTCTAAGATATTTCCTAAGAGCAGGGAGTGGAACACTATTATTTTTTGTGTATATGCAATTGGCTCATCAATACTAGGATTTTATCTATTTAAATGTAAAACTCAACTAAAAAACTATATACAAAATTGTGAACCAAGTGCATGCATGGCTGCACATCCACATGCATGGACTACAAAGGAACTATTCCTGAACTGGCTTTGTCACTTTGTTGCATCTATACCATGTGGTGCCTTGCCTAAAAACAAACACCTACTGATTTTATATGGCCATGGAAGCCACATGGTTTTGCATACAATTGAGGAGGCCAAAAATTTGGGCATTCACCTGTTATCATTGTCGGCTCATACCACTCAAATATCGCAAACCCTTGATGTCAGCGGGTTTGGGCCTTTCAAGAACTATTTCAGGGTCGAGCAAGCTTTGTGGATGAAAAAGAATCCAGGGATGGAATTAAAGAGGTTTTAGCTAGTTGAGCTTGCAAGTAAAGCATTTAAAATGGATCTCACACCTTCTAATATCAAAGTTTGATTTAGGAGGACTGGTATATGGCCACTTAATATTGATTCTCTTATGCATGATATTAGTTGTAGTCGAGAATTTTATGTGGAAGGTCAAGAAGCAGAGAACTTATAAGACCATGTCAGTGCCCAAGAATATGTAGTTACTCTTGAAGGTATAATTTCCCTTTCTGAAGGACACTTGTATGGTGATGATGATGAACATGTCTGTGAGACACATTTCAGTCATGAACCAACTATCAATATCATTGAGGCTTCAACACCCACTGAGCCACTTGCAAATTATGCATGTGATATTCCATATGAGGTAGTTTCTCAAGGGAATGAAAATTAAACAATGATAAATTGAGCATGCCAACCCAAGTAAGCACACCATCATTGTTGGCAGAAGTCATGATGAATATCACTGGAAATAATGTGTCTACCACCAATGAGGAAATCATGGACATGCCTTCACAACCATCGGAGTTGAACGTCAAAGTTTCTCATTTTTTTGTGGACAATGGATCATTCGAAGAGGAGCTTAGTCAACATGAAGTACCTGAAGAAGACAACAATGAGGGGCCAATCAGTTGTCCTGGAGGTTGAAAGCCAAGTGTCAGGTTTTGAGTAGCATGGGACAACAAAGAAGAGAATACTTGATGCATTCCTAAAGCTACCAGTAGAGAGAGTGAAGGCCTCATCAAGGAACTCAACATCATATTTCCTTTGTTTGGGGAGGAGTTCACAATTCCTCACATTTGAATATTATATGAATTTAATGTTTGAGTATGAACATAAAATGAATGAAATTCAGGAATCTAAAAAGAGAAAGAAGGAGTTATCCAAGGACAAGAGAGTTGCAAGCATTGAAGTAATAGAAGCTTGAGCAAAGGAAAGGTTGGAAAGACAAAAATCAAGGGAAGATAAGGAACATCAAAATAAATTGATAAGGAAAGAAAGAGAGGCAAGAAAGGTTCAAAAAGTGTTGGAAAAAGGAGGAGGAGTGCCAAGCAAGAAAGATTAATAATGGTCCAAACCAGTTTGAGGAAAATAGGATGATGTCTAACACGTTGGACCACATTGCAAAGCACACACCATCATACCAATATCTGATTAACATCCAATTCCACCACTATCAACTAGGGGTTATGCCCACCTCTTATACCCCTACCAGTACAAGTTTAAATCCTAGCTGTGTCTATATGACACCTGCACTCAGTGTTGGGGTTAGTAACACAAGTGGACACTTGGGCTACTCAGTCCCTCCATGGCTACAATTATTAAATTGGAGTCAATAATATGGCAACATTCAAGCACATCCTAATCAAAAATCTTGGGTATTCCACCATACTTGGGTCAGGCAATCAACTCAAAAAATTTGGGCAATGTGGGAAATGGAAGCCATCAACCATAGGGGTGGCATGAATTAATTTTTCTAACCACATCGCAATGTGATTTTGGTAAGGGTGCAATAGGTTTGCTAAATATAGCATCCATGGATGTTGGGAAGCATCGTTTTGGGTTTCCTCAAGAAATTAGTATGTATCAAACAATTTCTAATTGCTACAAAAATATATCTTATATACCTTGGTAGTTAACAAATTTTCTGAAACATAGATTTTTCTTGTCTTTACTTCCAAAACATCATCCCAATATGAATGTGACGACCACCACTTTTTTATTTTTTTGAAGTTATAATTTCTTATTTAAAAGAACACAACACTTGCTACAACCAGTATATCATAAATTTTAATTAATATATATAAAACAATTTGTAATTTCTACAAAAATATATCTTATATTCCTTAGGAGTTAATAAATTTTTTGAAACACAAAATTTTCTTGTCCTTACTTGCAAAACATGATCCAAATATGAATGTGACAGCCACCACTTTGTTATTGTTTTGAAGTTATAATTGCTTATTTAAAATAACACAACACTTGCCACAACCAGTATATCATAATTTTTAATTAGTATGTATCAAATAGTTTCTAATTGCTACAAAAATATATCTTATATTCCTTGGGAGTTCACAAATTTACAATGTAACCCATTTCTAATTTCCTCACTTGCAAAGGCCTCATCCCAATCATCAATGACACCATTAAAAAAAAATAAGCTAATATTATTACTTGCCTTCTCTTTCAAGAGTAAGATAGATGAAGGGAGTCTTATGATGATGAGCCATAGAAATATTAGTTCTTGCCAGCCAACTATTCCCTGGATTATGTTTTTCAATCTTCCTTGATGGAAAGTACAATTTTCAAGGAGATGTAAAAAAAGAATACAAAAATATTTTCCTCCATTTTTTTGTTGAAAGAAACATACAAATTAGAATATGAGATATTTATTTTGCTATTATATAGGAAAAAAATTTGATAAAACATCCTCTACTATATACAAGAATGGGTTGATCATAAAGCAACTGGTGATATGGATTGAAGCTCACTGTGCTTCTTACATATAAACTCTAAGTGTTGGCATTGAACAGATGCATAAGAAAAGTTGACAAACATGTGGGAAAAGAGACTTATAATTTTAGAGAATAAACAATAACATACTGCTGGAAAATGTGACTTTAAAGTAGCCATATAATAGAATTGGTACACTCAATCATCAGAAAGGTTGAAATGGAACAACAAAAAAGAAAAAATTCCATCTGGGGTATAGAGGCTTGCAGGTTTAATTTGATATGGTAGCATGATACGAGATATTGAAAGCATCCAAAAGGGTGTTGGTTCTATCTTTTAGAAAGTACTCTTTACACTGAATCCCAACTCTATTAGCAGACGTTATTGGTGTTGGATTAAATTTTCTTTGTAACCTAGACTTGTATGCAATAGAAGTTCAAAGTGCCCTGCTTTATCTAGGAGACTAGTAGGTAATAACACACAAAATTGGAATCAAAATAGAAATCTTAAATTTTATCAAATATAATATCATGTCTTATGAATCTATTCATACAAACCTCAAATTCAACATTGTCAGCCAATTATGATAAATAAAAAATACTTGGTCTCACAATAGACCTAGGGTTCCCAACAGTGCCTAGGACCAAATATTCATTAAGATTCCACCATCCTAAGTTTTAGTTGTGTTTTATAAACCCTAGCATCAATCTAAAAATTAAAAATTAAGCCCATAATTAACGCAAATAAAATCCCTATTCGTATTCTGTAAATCTGTATTTCTAGACAGGCCAAGAAAAACAATATAACAAGAAATCCCAAAGTCAAAACGCTAGCATTATTCCTTCAATTAAAAATTATACAAAAAATTAACATAGAATAACCCACACTCTAAACAAACATATTCATATTTTGTAATTTCTAGACAACCCAAGAGAAACAAGCTAACAAGCAATCCCAAAGACAAAACCAATCAAATTTACACAAAACCCATCAGCTGAAATTGTTAAAAAACACAGGCACGCGAGCTCAACAGAGGAACAGTAATCCATAAATGTAAATGTGTTTAAAAACACATGCAGAAGATAGGTTGGTAGGGTAGAGTCTTGCCTTCCAGCTCTCCTTAGCTTCCTCCATGCCAGCGTGCCACAAGAACCCCATATGCTCCAAACACCCCAGTGTGCCAGAGGAACTCAAGACGCTCATCATAGACCAAATGAAAATTGCACAAGGACATGCAAACTGGACCGCCTTAGGCTTAGATATGGAGAAACATGCACAAAATAAGGTTAAAAAAACTAGTAAGAGCAGTTGTTTAAAACCTTAATGTAGGTGGAAATTCCAGGATCACAAATAAGAAACAAAGTTGAAGATATGAGAAGCAATAATTGTTAATACATGTGTTGAAACGAAACCCTCCATTTCTTGGAAAACCCATCAAGGTCAAGAAAACCCTTACGCATCATTTATAATAGCCATGAAAGAAAACCTCCATATCGACCATTCAACCGAATGAAATCTAGCAGGGATCGATATCGCCGCAATCCATATCGTGACATTCCCCATGTAATATATTTAAAAAATACACAAATGTGATAATGTTTTAAATATATAGATAATATGATGTGGTTCATAAACGTGGGTCCAAGGGACGTGACAAACTCTTATATAGAAAAATGTGCCCTCATGGTATGTACAAGTTATATATATGTTTATAATTAAAAAGAAATTATTAATATTAGGAATCTTAAATTGCGTAGAATTTGTTTTTGGTGAAAATCACATTAAAGTAAATTTAGTCGACACATTTTGAACCAGTCAGTGTGGTTCATTATTGTCAACTAAATTTACTTTGATGTGATTTTCACCAAAAAAATTTATACACAAATCATTAATATTTTATATTTTATTATGTATAATATTAATTTTAAAATGTTATATCAAAATGAGATTGTGTGCTTTTACAAAAGACATGAAGTGTATACACATTTATTTTCTTTATTTGAGTAATTAATTAATCAATTATATATATATATATATATATATATATATATATATATATATATATATATATATATATATATATATATATATATATATATATATATATATATATATATATATATATATATTTATATATATATATATATTTATATATATTTATTTATTTATTATAATATTGAAATATTTGACCCTTTTAAAAACACTTTAAATTTAACAACAATGTTGCTTAAGTTTTTCAACCCACATTTATTATTGTTCTCGGCACTTGAATATCTAGCCTCCATTTTTAATACATTAGGGAGTTTGATTGTTATTCCCACAAAAATCTTAAAAGACATAACCTAATATATATTGGGTTGTGTATTGAAGTTGATTTTGCCAATGCTTTCCGTAAATAAGTCAAATTCAAAATGAGTAATTTAGTATGGGAGTAATAAATAGAATATGATCTATTATGTTTTCCTATGGGAACTTGTCAACTTTTCATTCGAAACATTTGTGATGATTTTGTTATGGATACCAAAAACCTTACATGGGGGAAAGATTTAAAAGAAAAATAACTATAAATACACTTACTGCCAAGTTATTAAGGAACATCACCATTTGGTGGAGATTTTGGACTTCATAAATGGTGTGGATCTTCATAACCAAAAAAAAGTGACTAACATCTATGAATTCATAGGGGGATGAAACTATTTCAAGTTATTAATATAAAAATCAAACATTGTCAACCATTTTCAACCATCATCAACCCTTGTCAATCATGGTCAATCATGGTCAACCATGGTCTAATGTCACATTGTGACAAAGATTGGCTTAATATGGTCAATTATGGTCCATTGGAAACCATGGTCAACCATTATCCACCATGGTCCAACGTCGCATTGTGACAAATATTGTCTCAATATGAAAATAAACCATGTTTATTTCAGGGTCTATAATATTTATATTAGGCTTTATATACCTTGAGTTTATAGTATTAATCCCTTTGGTTTAATATTATTCCCTTGGGTTTATAATGCCCTGGGTTTTAATATTAATTCCTTAGGTTTATAATATCAATCCCTTGGGGATAGTTCGTAACTCTTAATATCTCTTATATTAAAGAGAAGTTTAACGCGATGGTTGCAGGCAGCAACCCTAAGGCGAAATACTCTGGATCTCTGAGCTCAGAGGCGGCGAACCATGGTCAAGCTTCTGCTGAGCCGAACCTTACTGCGAGGCTGTCTACTTCCCTAGAACCTGATCTGTGTTGGAATGCCGACTTACGAGTTTTGGCCCCTTTGCGCGCGGCGGCTGTATTCTTCTCTCCATGCGGCCTCTGGCCTTGGCTTGACCCTGCAAACCATCACCGCCATCAGCATTGTGTTTAAGGGAACTAGTCCCACACACTGGCCCATGATTGTCGTTCTGATGGGGTCCTTTGCTCAGAACTTGCGTTACGGTCTCACTGCAGATGCAGCCGATCTATTGGACTTGCGGTCTCTCTGTGCAGGGATTCCTTCCATGGCGGCTACCCATCTGCAACTCTCTCCTGGGGGCTTCGGCTTCAGGCACCTGACTGTTCACTGTCCAAGACATCATACCCGGAGAGACATAGGAGCAGCGACTTCATTGGAATTGATAGACAGGAGAAGTCCCCTCCTTATCTTCCCCAGGGCAGTTTTGCTCCCAGACGCACAGGTCGCTCTGGCACTGGATCTAGGCACCCCTTTGACTCTTTTCAGATCAAAATTTCTCAGCCTACCAGCAGAACCATCCTGCAATGGGTCAGTTCTTCAGATTTGGTAAAGGATCTAAAACTGGAGCTAGAACGGCGGATTGGGATCCCTTCAGGTTTTCAGAGATTCCTCTTTCAAGGTAAACAAATTGAAAACCATCTTCCCCTCTCTTCTTACAGCATTTCTAGAAACAGCTCTTTGGTGTTAACCTTTCGTTTGAGAGGAGGTGCAGCGGGACAAGCATCCTCTGCTCCTCCTTTCACTTACAAAGATGCAGTACACTCTGAGAACCCCAAACCCCCGGAAGCCCTTAAACCTAAGTCTTTTTTGGTTGAAAAAACAGAGGATGTTCCTTCTGTTGAACTCACCCATGAAGGTCTTGCAAACCAACTTCAAGATTTTTCTGAAAGAGCCATCATCTGCAGATTTAATGGACTGTGGCCGCGATCTCAGGATCTTTATGCATGGGTCCATGAAAACTGGACTCATCATTGTAAGATCAGTTTCTGTTCGAAAGGATACTTCATTGTTCTATTTGAAGACAGTAAGCATTATCAAAAGGCCTTAGAAGAAGGCCCTTGGTTCATGGGAACTGCAGGGCTCTTCTTGACTCCTTGGTTCCCAGACTTTGATCCAACAACTGGAGTCATCACTAAGACACCTGTCTAGATCAGGCTTCCAAACTTACCCGCCCACTTATGGCACTCTGCAGTCTATAAAGCTATCGGCAACACCTTGGGCAGTTTTATTATGGGAGATTACTGGCGAGAAAATACAGGACTCTACACATATGCCAGATTATGTGCGGAGCTAGACTTAAGCAAAGGACTTCCAGACCAAAACAATCTCAAGATAAACGACTTTGTATGGACCCAGACACTGGATTACGAAAATACTGCTTTCCGTTGCCGCCATTGCCACCAATCAGGGCATCTGCAGAACTCCTGCCCATCCCTCCCGGCAAAAAAGAAAAAGGATATCCTCTCCAAACCCAAGCCAAAACAATGGGCTCCATGCTCTCCACCTCCAGTCGTGGATTCGGATTCCTCTAGCTCTGAAGATGAAGGTAGCGATGCAGAAGTGGCTTTTTCCCCTCATTCAGGGGCCCCTCCCTCCGAAGGTCAGACGCACTCCTCTGATGCTGTCATTGCCCAGAAACGAGTCCATATGACCTCCTCTTCTGATTCAGAAAAGGAGGGCTCCCCTGTGGTGAACCCCAATCTTCAAGTTTTTATGGCTCATTCACCTCAGGCTGGTTGGGTCGAAGTCAAAAAAAGGAAAGGGAAAAAGCTTCGTGTGGAGGCTTCTGCCCACTCTGGGTAGAAGTCAGTCCTTTTGCTTCTAGTCATATGTTGTAGTTTCTTGCTTATTTTTCTTCTGCCACGAAACCGAGGTTGATAGTTCTATCATTTCCGGTTGCCGTTTTTCTGTCTCTCTTGATTGTATCATCTTGTACCATATTTTTTATTAATAGAATCAGTCCAATTCAGAAAAAAAAAAATATCAATCCCTTGGGTTTATTAATCTAAGGGTTAATATTCCTAGGGTATAATATTATTCATGGTGTTTATAATATAAATCCTTGGGTGTCATATAAATCCCTTGGGTTTGTAATCATGGTCAACCATGGTCCAACGTCACATTGTGACAAATGTTTTCTTAATATGGAAATCAACCATGGTCCAATGTCGCATTATGACAAATATTGTCTCGATATGAAAATCATTCATGGTCAACCATGGTTGAACATCGCATTGTGACAAAGATTGTCTCGATATGAAAATCAACAATGGTCAATAATGTTCATTTCAGGGTTTATAATATTTATCTTAGGGTTTATATACCTTGGGTTTATAATATCAATATCTTGGGTTTAATATTATTCCATTAGGTTTATATTCCCTTGGGGTTTTAGAATTAATCCCTTGGGTTTATAATATCAATCCATTAGGTTTATTAATCTAAGGGTACATATTCATAAGCTTTAATATTATTCATAGGGTTTAATCATGGTCAACCATGGCCCATTTTCACATTGTGATAAATATTGTCTCAATATGAAAATTAACCATAGTCAACCATGGTCCAACATTACATTATGTTAAATATTGTCTCAATATGAAAATCAATCATGGTCAACCATAGTCCAACATCGCTTTATGACAAATATTTTATCAATATGAAAATCAACTATGGTCATACATGGTCAATCATGTCTTTTTTTACCATTGGTTTATAATATTTATCCTATGGTTTATCATTGGATTTTCTGAATATGAAAATAAATCATAGTCAACTATGGTTCAATGTCGCATTGTGGGAAAGATTGCCTCAATATGAAAATCAACCATGGTCAACCATAGTCCAACATCACATTGTGACAAATATTATCTCAACATTAAAATCAATCATCGCCAACCACGGTAAACCATGTTCCAATGTCGCATTGTGACAAGGATGGTCTCAATATGAAACTCAACCATTCTCAACCATGTTTGAATGTCACATTGTGACAAAGATTGTCTCAATATTAAATTCAACCATGGTCAACCATGGTCATATTGTTATAAATATTGTCTCTTGCTCCAATGTCAGATTGTGAAAAACATGGTCATACATGGTCAACCATGTTCCAATGTCGCATTGTGACAATTATTGTCTTGATATGAAAATCAACCATGGCCAACCATGGTCACATTGTGACAAAGATTGTATCTTGGTCCAACATCACATTGTAACAACCATGGTCATCCATGGTCAACCATATTCCAATGTCGCACTATGACAAAGACTGTCTCAATATGAAAATCAACCATGGTCGACCATAATCAATCATGGTCAACCATGGTCATATTATGAAAAATATTGTCTCTTGGTCCAACGTCACATTATGACAACATGGTCATCCATGGTCAACCATGGGCCAACGTTAAATTGTAACAAATATTGTCTGAATATGAAAATCAACCATGGTCGACCATCATCAACCACTTCCCAACGTCACATTGTAAGAAAGGTTGTCTCAATATGAAAATTAATCATGGTCAACTATAGTCCAATGTCGCATTATGACAAAGATTTTGTCAATATAAAAATCAATTGTGGTCAACCATGTTTTTTTTCAGGGTTTATTATATTTTCCTTAACATTTATATACCTTGGATTTATAATCCCTTAGGCTTTTAGTATTAATCCCTTGGGGTTATTATTCCCTTGGGTTTATGATATTTATCTTAGGGTTTATACACCTCGGGTTTATAATATTAATCCCTTGGGTTTAATATTATTCCCTAGGTTTCTAATACCATGGGGTTTTAGAATTAATCTTATGGGTTTCTAATATCAATCCCTTCGGTATATCAATCTAAGGGTTCATATTCCCAGGGTATAATATTATTCGTAAGGTTTATAATATTAAACCTAATATAAATCCCTTGGGTTTATAATCATGGTCAACCATGACCCAATGTCACATTCTGATAAATATTGTCTCAATATGAAAATCGACCATGGTCAACCATGGTCAAATGTCACATTGTGACAAACGTTGTCACAATATGAAAATCAAACATGGTAAAACATGGTCAACCATGTTTATTTAAGGGTTTTTACTACTTATCTTAGGTTTTATATACCTAGTTCTTATAATATTAATCCCTTGGGTTAATATTAATCCCTTGCGTTTATAATCCCATGGGTTTTTACAATTTATCTTTGGTTTATATACCAAAGGTTTATAATATTAATCATTTCGGTTAATATTATTTCCTTGAGTTTTTAGTATTAATCCATTGGGTTTATTATTCCCTTGGGTTTATTAATCTAAGGGTTCATATTCCTAGGGTATAATATTATTAATAGGGTATAATATTATTCATAGGGTTTGTAATATTAATTTTTGGGTTTAATATAAATCCATTGGGTTTATAGTCATGGTCAACCATGGTCCAACGTCACATTGTGACAAATTTTCTTAATATGAAAACCAACCAATGTTGCATTGTGACAAGGATTGTCTCAATATGAAATTCAACCATGGTCAACCATAGTAAATCATAATAATAATTATACACCTTTGGCGAATATCAACCATTTTTACTAATGTGGTTGTGCATGTGATTTATTTATTTAATATAAATAAATAAATAAATTATTATTCATGAATTATAATTGATATTTAATTAAATTATTTAATCATTGAAGAGGTCTCCAGATTTTCCACAGTGTTATAGAATATTTGTCAACATTTCAAACCCCAATGAGGATCCATCTTCAAGACAGTATGGTGAAGGAAAAAATGAAAGAAGGAATTAGGTCAAAATTAATATAGAAATGAGAAATTGAAAAGAGCTGACAAAAAAAAATAATGTTTTTTAAAGTTGTTATTTTAATAAATTTTATTTCTAAAAATTTAATAATAAATTTATTAATTTACTAATTATTTTATTTTTAAGTTTAAGTTTTTTTTTCCTAAACAATTAATATGCTTAAGACATAACACTATTAAATTATTAATAATTAGAATTAGAATTAATTAATTATCATATTAAGTTAATTTAGAATTAATTAATAATTAATAATTAATAATATCTAATAATAATTATTATTATTAATAAAATGAATTTTTATTTATTTTTAAATAATTAAACCCTAAATTAAATTCAGATTTTGTAGTACTAGTAATTAAATTTTATTTTATTTTCACTAAGAGAATACGACATAACACTCACTAAATTTATATTTCATATTCATATATATTTTAACATACTTAAATTAATTAGTTTTAATAATTATTTATTGTAAAAAAATATATATTTAATAATATATCCAATTTATTCATGTCCAACTAGGAGGACATGAATAGTATACTTTAACTGTAAATTTTGATATTTAAAATGCACCTTACATTATATATCTAGGAGGAAATCTAATTACAAATTCTATATTTTCATGACCCATTATAGTAAAAAATTCAAACCGGTCATAAAAATATGAACTACAAATATGGTAGCATAGTCAGAATATCAAGCTACACTTCAATGGGTCATTTTAAACGCCTTCCAATGAGAAAAACCTTGAATGTTTACAATATTTTAGAAAGTTCCAAATATTTCTTTCTCGATCTCTGACCATGTTGATAAAAACTTTGATAACTAAATATTTACATCTATGAATAAGCTAAAAAAGAAAATATAAACATACATTGATAAAAACTTTGATAACTAAATATTTACATCTATGAATAAGCTAAAAAAGAAAATATAAACCTACAATCACTTAAATACACAATGATGTAAGAACAAGGTTGGCTGTGGGGCAGCAAGTCCCTGCCACCGGACCAGTCTAATTAGTATTATATTTGGCGGCTCCGGCCACCAAAACAACCTAATTAGTATTATGTTTGTATATCGAAAATGATAAGGTTTATACACAACTGTGCTTAAAACTACCTTAGCACAAGAGATAATAAATTAACTTGTTGACGTAAAATAAGAGATAATTAACGTTTAATAAATAAAATAACTCTTATATATGTGTCGATACCAAGCATCTTGAGCTTTCTGTGCGAGAGAATTTTATTGCATGTATTACATGTGGTTGCTACGAGCGAATATCAATTGTTTGGTTCTTTCATTCCTGCATATAGGATCAAACAGGTTGTTTGAGTAGTTTGTTGTTGAATTCAATACCTGAAAGATAAACAAAGCTCTGTATCCAATACCTTGCTCACTTTCTCAATCTGTCAAAGATGGATTTTGTTGATTCCCTCAGCTTTAATTCCCCATTGGATTTGGATTGAAGCCCTGTATCTCAGAACTTAAAATGCTAAATGTGCAACATTCTGGACTTAATTTCTCCACCTGCTGTGGTTGGGTAGCAGCACTTCCAATTAGCCACAGTGCAGCAACAATTGATTGGTATCCAATCACTATCACCCATATCATTGACAACCCAATAAAACAAAGGTTCAGGATCGAGGTTTGATCATGGTCTATTTGGCGAGAAAGGAAACAGTGGTACTGTCTTCATTGAAGACAGGCAGAGACCAAGGTTCGATCTTCATAGCCAATTTTAACTATGAATCCATCAAAAGGGCTATATTTCTTTGCAGCCTCAAAGGGAGAGGATCGAATCTGTTTTTTCAGTCCAACCTGACTACAGGATTTTTTTTTGTTATGTTGGGTGATTGGATACAAGATTATATGTTGCATTTGGCATTGTTTTGAGTTCCATGTGTAACCGAGGCACAACATTTGGGAGTGTTAATTCTAGATTCTGAGTGCTCAATATCAAAGCATAACATTGATGCCAGGGATCAGAAATATCAAATATCAATCCAGAAGCTTGGTGGAACCATAACCTAGAGTTTCCACAATCTTCCTGAATTTTATGATTAGTGAAGGAGATTGAAGCTGCAAAACTCATGAGCTTTGCATGGGGAGCATACTGCATTTGGCCGATGTTATTATGATTAGTGAAGGAGATTGAAGCTGCAAAACTCATGAGCTTTGCATGGGGAGCATACTGCATTTGTTTGACTTCCCTTCAGGAAAGAAGTTACTCATAGACAAGATGCATAAAGATGGTGAGTCATGCACAATATTAATGGAATGATTTGTCAGGTTTACTTCAAAATAATGTGTGCTTTGAGAAGCAAGATTTTATGTTTCATAACCTTCTCGTTCGTGGTTGGGAATTACAGGATACTTTCATGTAAATTAAGCATAATTTTTACATATTGCAACGAGTTTGTATTTTCAGCTTATTTAGGCTTTTCAAGTTTTAGTTCATTATACCTGATACTTGGCCCTGAAACATATGAACTAGATGAAAGGCTTGGCTGAAACCTCCAGTATATTAGAGAATGTTGCTTTTGGTCTCGTTTCTGCTCCTTGCTCTGTAGTAACGTGACCAAAATCTGAGTCTATATTCTCATTTAATTGTATAATTTTACATCAGAAAGAGAGCCAAAATAAAAGAGAAAATAAGTAACTCCTCACCTATTTGGTCTTTCCATCGGAGACACAAACATCTAGTACATATAAATACAAATATGCCAAATCAATTAAACCACAGAGGAGGAAAAACTCTTTGTTCTACCATGATATCTATTATCAACATCATACATGTTAAAGTTTGTTTAATAGAAGTAACAGAGTTACTCTATTCATTTTACTTGGATGTGCTTTTACAGTCCATTATGATATGAAACCTGGTGGAATTTTATGTTGTGGCTTTACTGCCAAATTACCTGTTGCTTCAAGTGGTTTTTATCTCCCAGTTACTTGTCAATTTGTACTAATTTCTGCTTAATAATGCCGAATTTAGAGAAATCGTTCGACCCAAATCAAATCCAACAGTGAAATTCCCCACGATGAATATGACAAAGTGCAAGATGATTATGTGGAAATAGTTCGGAATTTTCACATTTTCGCTGAGTGCGATTTTCCTTATTTGTAATATTCAGAACAACGAAGATAATAGGAGATACTAGGTAACTATAATCTTAATTACTTGCGAAGATAATAGGTAAAAAAACGTTGTAGTATCAAATACGAGTGATTACATTATAAGACATTACACTCAATTTTAGTCCTGAAGAATCCATAAATTGGATACCCAATCCTCTAAGCATTCTCTAAGCATTTACCGCCCATGAATAGAAAATCCCATAATGGCCTCCAGTTTAACTGGAATTCAATGCCTCACAATACAATAAACAATACAAGAAACATTTGTTGTGGATCTTTAGATTTGAAATTACATAACTGTAATTGATTTCATTTAATTACATTTGATTGCATAAGTCTTCTCCCTATCCACTTCAGATAAATGTTGAAATGCTCTGTGAAATTATGTGTTGCTTGCAGATTTAAGAAAAATTGAAACTATGCGCTGCTTGCAGATTTCAGAAAACCAGCAACCTTCTTGAATGTGCACATTTTTCAGTAACTTCCCAATGGAAAGAGATACACGGGGGGCTTCTAGAACCGACGGACGAGAATGATGCAATCTCTTGAATCATGAAACTGCGATTTCTTTGATCAGTCCTACTTCTTGAATTGGCCCATTGCACTGCTCCTCTGATTTATTCGATCGAAGCCACCTTTCGTTAAAGTCATTATCCCCAACCTGATCACCCAACTCAAGTACAAAGTGGCTACTATACTATAGTACAAACCTGGTTGCATGCATGTCAATATTAGATAGGTGACAATATTACAAGTGGAACATGCACACAACAGAGTTCGGAGTATGGTGTTTTCCGTAAAATTTGCAAACACTTTATGCTTGCTAACTAATGTTAGCATTAGATAATACAAACTGAAAATTTTGTGAGAAACTTTGTATCAATGGAAATTTAGGCTAAGTTTCAATAGGTCTTGCCTCGATATGAGGCCAAATAAGACCTCCAAGTTGCCTATTGGTCAAGAAATAATTATCTAAGCTTCATTGGTGGACTAAAATGTGTTTTGTAAATTATAAATGGAAAATTTTAGGTTAAATTGAATTGAATTACTTTGGTTTTTTGTGTATGGAATAATGCAGGGACTCATAAACAATTACTATAGTCCCTTGCCTGCTGGCAGGGACTAATAAATCTACGTTCATTAGCACTGGACATGCAAGCCCTAACATTGAAAATTAATATCTATATTTGCATATATTTTTTCATAAGAAATAAAAATATATTATATATGCACTAGTAATGAATATACATGTTACATTATTTAGTATGTATTCCAAGATTTTTTTCCACCTTTTAACAAAAGAATATAACAGAGTCCTTTCAACCAAAATGCAAAAGAATTAGGATGTATTAAGTTATTTTCTATTTTCTTATAAATTATTAAAATATGTTTTTTTGACCTAAAAGTATCTTTATATTTTATATGAGGAAAACACATCTTCTAGCTTTCAAGGGACTATTCACTCTCAACAATAAGGATTGAAGTCATTACATCAAATTTCATAATGTCACTAGTAGGAACTGAACAGGGGTGGGGAGGATCCCAATAATTCCTCCCAACCACCCCAGATAAACCCAATTGAGACTATAAACAATCAAAACCTTACATTAACCCACTAGATCAGAATAAGGGTAAAGTACAAGAAAACGAGAAGGTTAAAGATGGAATTCCATCGATTGATGTTCCGCTCCATTTATAAATTCAATGATCTCAAAGTAGCGAATGAGAGGCTTTAGACCCACTTTTGAAAGTGTGTTTGCTTTAGTGTTAAGCTCTCTGAGAATGTGATTAAAAGATAGTTATTCATAAGAATGCATTGCCTCCATTTGTGTGAATTTCATTCCACATTAATACTTCACACTCTAGAAGTAGAAACTAAAACAAAAGTTATCCACCTAAATTTCCTTATTGTCCTAAATTTCCTTATTGCCTTAGTGAATTACTAATTTGGAGTCTCCCAACACCTGCAATTTTGTGATATTTCTAAGGGAACTAAGAGCATCATAAAAATCATGCCTCCATCATTTTCCAAGAATTCATTCCAAGAGACAAGCCATGTGTCACACCTAGGGCTAGTTTTGCTTCAAATTATGTTTCTAACCAAACAGAGATGAATTTGGAAAACGTGAGAGAGGTTTTTTTTCCATCATAGGGCCATGACGAAAAACCTCCTTCAGTGTTTACACAAGTATCATGGTTTGAGATCAATGTCAGAAATACAGGTGTCACAAGAGAAATTCTGCACTTATGGAGTGACCTTGGAAAAATCAGTTTTTCTCATAGCTAAAGTGTCCAAATTACTTTCTTAATAAGCCAAATGAAAACTAGACTTCAAGATATTTCCAATGAGCTATCATGAGCTTAATTTTGAATTGAGGAATTCATCCAAAAGTGGTCTCCACCAGCACTCTGCATTTCTGCACCAACATTCAACACTTTTTGACTAGTGTTGGGAGAATCAGTTTTTGGACAGGTAAATGAACAACAAATAGAAAAAAAAAAAAGAATTTTTTGAAATTAGACTCAAAAATATTTCCAATGAGATATCATGATCTCAAGTTTGAGTTATGGAAGGCCTCCAAAAGTTGTCTGCACAAGCACTCTGTATTTCTGCACCAACACTCGGCACTTTTTGACTAGTCATGGGAAAATAATTTTTTTACAAGGAAAATCAACTTCAATCAAGAAAAACATTGTATATTTGGAAAGTATACAAGTTTATATTTCCAACGAGCTATCACAGAGCTCATTTCGACACCGGGAAGGCCTCCAAATTCCCTCTGAAAAATGACGCTCTGCATAGGAGAAATTTTTATGTTTTTGAAATTTTGAGGCCCTAGAAGCGCAACACCCTAGGCGCTACGCTCTTTTTTGGGGCATCCTAAGTTGCTAAAATTTACATTTTTCGGTTTTTCATGTCACCAGCAGTCTACCCACAAAATTTCAGGTCAATTGGAGCATTTTTTCCCCCTCAAAAGGTCAACAAACACCCAAAATTTGACCTTTCTGCCTCCATTTCTGAACAGGTGTTGCGCCCCTGGAAGCCTTGGCTTTTTCCATTTTTTGGGAAAATTTTAGAGGTCACATTGAGAAACAAAAGGTATATTTGAAAATTAGACACTTCAGGCTTTCCAACGAGCCATCACGGAGCCAAAACCGACATCGGGAAGTGGTCCAAAACTTGGTTGCAAAATAGCATATTTTCTGCAAAAGTGACGCTACACCCCTGGACTGTCTTTTGCCAAAAAGTCAACAAAACACACAAATTTATGGCAAGATGATTTTTTAATATTTTCTTGGGAAAATCACTCTAGATTTGATTGAGGATTTATGTTCTGATATTTTTCATTTATTATCTTAGATATTATGTGTATTGGGCCTTGCATGGTCATTAAGCACATTTATGACATTTATGACAAAATTACGTTTTCTGGAAGCCTCTTGTGGTTTCCACCTCCTCATTTGCTCCATAAATAGAGCATGAGGCTCTTATGTATTTGGTTGGATTTTGGTGACTTATGCTAAAGCAAATACATAGTCTCTTGGAGTTTTTTATGGAAATTTGATGTCTTGGAGCTCATGCATGCCCTGGTTTGCTTGTTGATGGAGAGAGACTGTTTGCAGGATCCATAAGCTTAGTTGATGGTGAATTGTTTCTTATGTTCATGTTTTCTAGTTTTCCATTATGTTTTCTATATTTCTATGTTGCAGTAGAACAAAAAAAATAGATTAAGAAATGTTTCCTGATGGCACCTTACTTCTATTTGTCCTTCACTGCCTTAATGTTTTCTTTTGTTGAGATATATTAGGGAATCCATCTCTTGCTCTCTAAGATGTTCTTAGCTTGTCAATTTCTTGAATGGTTTAGATCAGTTAGTTTCAAGTATGATTTATGGCTAGTCCTGCATATTGTTGCTACTGAAATACTATGTTTTGGGAATCAACTCTTTAAAGCAAATTTTCCTAGGTTTGTCAAAGAAGTTTGTTTGAATAATCCTCTTTGCCTTTACTTAGCTGAATTTGTTTCAAGGAACCTTCATAGCTGTAACTTTAGATGTTCAAAGTTTTCTCTTCTTCTATGGTTATAACTACTTGTGCATCTTAAATTTTTTTCTGCTCTTGATAATGAAATCTATGAAAATTAAAAAAATTTCTTGCCTTTCTATAATTTCATTTGAATGTTTGTCTTGGATAATCATCTGTGTTCAGTTTGAAATCAAATGGATTAGGTTTCACTTATGCCTTTGATTCTCTTTCCATTCTTGTGATTTTTCTAACTCCCTTAGTCTAAAAATTTATTAAGGATTCAGTTCTGCCCCTCACTAGCTTTCATTCTCAAGCTTAATGTTCATCTCATCATCCACCACAACCTAAAAGACCCACCAACCAAGTTAAAATTGCCCTGCAAATTCCCTTGAAACCATTGATGAACTCATCATGAACTTGTTAGACTCCATTGCCCAATGACTCAACAATCTTCCTTGTTTTATATCTAAATCTATCGGAGCATCATACCCAACCAAAAACAATCAAAATACCCTGCACTTAACATCTAGCCTAAAATCAACCCTAATCAACGAATAAGTTCACATATTTGCACCTACTAGAGAGATCCCTCTCTGAATCCAGGAAGGCTAGGTCTTTGGATTCGAAAGCTTGGTTTTATGTTACCCTGTCCATTTGTATCTCAATCAATCTAGAAAATTATGGGGAGCTAACATAATGGTGATCACAGTGGGACTTCCGAGTAAATTGCATCTTAGACATCCTTAATACCTCAGAAAACCCACAAACATCCTTAGATTGGTATTCAGTTGTTGATGGTGGACAACAAACCGCCTTAAAATATTTGAAATCATCCACCTGGCGACTCCACAACTCTCAATAAACCTAAAGACTCCATTGGAGGAAAAACCTGAAACATTACCAGTCATCCTAGAAAGAAAGAGCATTCAGGCCTAAGTTGGATTCAAGAAATTATTATTTTTATATATAACTATGTTCTATCCTACTTTAAGCCTGATCAAGAATACACTGATGAGATCTACATTTATCATTGGAAAGATCTCAAGCCTCTAAAAGCTAAGCCTCAAATTTTAGACCATGATCAATCTTATACACCTGTGTTTACCCCAGATTCACTTGTGGAACATCTAGTGAAACATGAGCCTCATGCTACCTTTCCTCCTCTTTCTGAAACCTCAAATAGCCATAAATCTATTTTTACACTACCTATACCCACAAAGGTCTCAGAAAGATACAAGCCTCTGATTTTGCATCCTATCTTCCAAGCCCTCCCTACAAATATTGCAAATAAACTACCCATATTTGATGGAGAAAGCTCAAAAGTCACCGCTAAAGAACACATTCAAAATCTTGAGAATTTACTTGACCTTTATAAAATAGAAGAAGATGATGTACATATTAGAATGTTTTCCTTATCATTACAAGGAAAAATTAGGAGTTGGTTTAAGGACCTTCCAGCTGCAAGCATTATCAATTTTCATCAATTTACTCAAGTCTTCTTAGATAGGTGGGTGATCATGGGAAATGAAGTTCTCATCATAGAGGAATACAAGAATTTAAAAAGACAACCAGGGGAGATAGTTCAAGACTTTTCAGCCAGGTTCAAAAGGTATACAATGCAATACCTGCTAAGATAAAGCCACCTTTGGGGTGGGCTCTCTTGCACTACCCAAGTACTTTTGACCCAGAAATGGAAATCCAGATAAGAGAAAAAGACCCTTCAAACCTGGAAGAAATGAAGAATATGGAAATTACTGTGGAATTCAACATACTGGAAAGAGAGGAAAATTTAGAAGAAATAAGGAAGGACAAAGCAGCTCAAGAGAGAATGTAATGTTCCCAATCTTAAGTTGCTCTTCGTAAGATTGAAATTTGTTGCACTTGGTACCGTAATATTGATATCTCATACTGCCATTCTTCCTCTTCATGCATCATTGTATAGCTTTTTGAGGGCTTAATGCGTATGGAATTATTTTTTTGAGGCATTATAGATGTAATGTTCCAAAATTTTCACATAGCAATTTGGAACATTAGATTTTTCTACTTTCACCTAGGAGAGGAATAAATGGGTAAGGGAGCCCATGAACAATAAAAATATGAATAATTTCCACCTTAAGAAGGAAGGGGATCACTTCAGGAGCTTAAATTTACACTTACAAGTGTGAACATGGGAAAAATAGATAAGGACATAGTCAAGTTTGACTAAGTCAACATGCATTCTTGAGGAGGAAGAGATCACCTAAGAAAATCGGTTCAATGTGAACAAGGATCAGCCTAAGACACATATGTAAACTAGATTGAAGATCTCTAGTGTGAAAAGAGGCATTGGAGGTGGAATAGTTGACCAAGTCAACATTGCAGCCACAAGGGGAGGGAAGCAAGCTAGCGCAACGCAGTTTTGAAAGAGGAAGCTTCATGAAGAAGTCACCTCAACATTGTGTGGGGGTTTGGGGTGAGGAGGCTCACCAAAGATAAAAGGAAGGCATAGCATCAAAGGGAGATCGTTCAGGTGTTCAGCTATTTTGGTCTTGAGACCAATTTCATGCTATAGTTTTTTAGCCGGAGTTGCTGCACTGCTTAGTGCAAGGAATTCCTGTGCGGGAATTACATCCTCTCTTGAGATCAACTTGTTTAAGGGATCAAAGGGGAGTGATTTGAGATTCATTTTTTTATTTTTCTTGGTGCCACTCCTTCACATTCAGCCACAACACATTTTACTTTAGGAACTACGTCCTTTTCTACAGAAGCATTGTTGTTGGGTTAAACATTGCCTTTGTATGCTAGTCTTTGAGGAGGACGTGCTTATTTCCCTCCGAGAGCTCCAATAAGAAGGCCTAAGGCCATTTTCTGTATTATTTAGCATTTATATATCATATTCAGTCATGTTTAATATATTTTTGCAGTAAACTGTGTTATTTTCTGCAGTGCTGCTTTGTACATGTATTTTGACGGAAACCTTTCCCGGGTGTCTTGTCTTTACTGTATAAGTGATTAAACCTCCATTTATTTGTTGTATGACTAATGTAAAATTTATATCATACTTATTTTTTAAGTTTCTATAGAAACCCTCATTAGAATCACGCATTTCCTGCTTCAATAGTTGCTGCATGAGCTAGGCTATGGGGTTTTATCTTATTTTAGCTACATAGACTTGGGGAGATTTGTTTATATGAGCTAGAGTTATTTATTTCACCTCTGATTATGCATGTGAGTCACATATCATGTCTTATAAGGGATCCAAATCCCATTTCTCACTTGTATAGCGTTATTTCCTGAAGACAGCAATTTTATGCCCTGTATTGCTGCATTTCCCCACCCGTGGAGGAGAATATAGGCCAATCTCTTGCTGAGGTTATTTCATCTGCTGGTATGATTATATTTGAAATCTAAATAGCTGCTCTACATTTTCATGCTCATGGATTTTTGAAGCTCCACATTGGTAATAACTCATATTATTCCCAATAGTGTAGTTGTCCCCATTCTGGGGTATTACAGTGGTATCGATGTTGCCAGGTTGGCTTAGCCTATGGGTTTCAGATCCAATCAGAAGATAAGAAGAAGAGTAGAACAAAATTATGGATAGGATGAGCTTACTCTCATCCATTTTCAGATCCAAGAAGAAAGAAGAAGAGAAATGTATTGAAACTCCAAGAGGGTTTCAAGGAGGAGAAAGTTGCAGTGAGACCTCTAGAGGGTTTCAAGAAGTAGAAGAATATGCATGCACTTCCGATTCTCATATAGGAATTGGAGAGCAAGGAGATAATTTAGAGCATGAAATCCTGAGTGGATATTTGGTAGAATACAAGTGCCAACCTAGGGCTTTCAAAGAGACCCTGGATTTTCCTTAGTTTATTTAACTGAGAGAAGAGGAAAGATCTTGCAGCAAAGGAGAGATCAAAGGCAATAGATTCCTATTGTCTAAATTTGATGGGTCAACTATAGCAAGAGCTTGGGCAAGAAATCTTGAGGCATTCTTCATACTTCATCCGGTGGAAGAGAGGGAGTTAGCAGAAGTTGCAGCGCTACACCTGGAGGGTGAAGCCATGCTTGGTGGTGCAGTCACTTAAGCCACACAAGGGTGACTTCTTTTTCTGAGTTTACTCAAGAGCTAATTAGAACCTTTGATGAGGGAAGATCAGAGGAGAGAAGACCCACACCACCATGGGAGGAGGCAAGTACCAATGCTGCCATGACCTTGAGAGAGCAACCTTCTACACCAGCAGTTGGATCAGCCAACATATTGAAGAGAGGACCTCTTGCAGCCATAGAATATGTCCCAAAGGCTCACAAAGGTATGCATAAGTTTCCATGTATTAACATTTCAGAAAATTTTATGGGAAGGGTTGGAGATTTGTTTGCATATGGCCCAGGCTCAAATGATATTGCTGAGATAGAGCAGCAGGATTGCACTGCACTGTGCAAGTTTGAGGGGTTCAAGGGAGATTTGAACTCTCAACCTCATGTATCACTGATAATTTACACACAACCCTTGAGGTTTGAGTGTGAATTCTTGGAGGATGGAGTGAACCTTGCTCTAAGTAGGTTCATGCAGAATCAAATGTGCATCCGGGAGTTGATGCATGAGATAGCCAAATCACCCTAGAGGAGGGTTACAGCGCTGTCAAGAGGTAGTAGCAAGGAGACCTTGCATTCAGCCCCTTTGGATCATTATGGGTCCAAGATAATCATTGATGAGAGATCTCTTCTTGGAGGTCTCCAAGGAGTTGCATTTCAGCCTCTTATGAAGTGCAAGGAGAAGGGTCTGATATGGGAGAATGGTAGAACTCATTGGAGGAATGCCAAGATGGGAAAATCTAGGAGGCATCCACATGGAGTTGAGTGGATGGGAGGCAAGAGAATGGTAAACCTCTTGCAATTATATGACACCATGCAGCAAGAGGCAAAGCTACGTTGGCTACTCTTGAGGGAGTTTGGTCACCCTATGACATGTCCTTTCCCATGGGATGAGAAGAGGAAGGAAGATTGGCAAGATACTTTCATCATGGGGTAGAAAGGAGTGTGGATGCATTATGATGATGTGATCATTATGTTTTCACCACATCGGTTGTATGATGGAGGTATGGTAAGGCAACAAATTCATTTTTTGCTTTGGAGGATTGGGAGAGAGCAAGGGCAGAATTTATCTCACACTTGGCATGATGTTGCAGGAGTGAGGGATGGCACTATCATAATGCAAAGAGAAGCACCTCCATATTGGGAGGATCTCTACATATACATCAGCATTTTGGGAAGAGTCTTTGACATAATCTATGTCAAAGAATTGAGCTTTGAGATGACAGTAGCCCTTCTCCAAAGGCTAGCAACACTTTCACTCACAAGCTTGGATTGCTTGCTGAAGTATCCCCAAGACCACTTCACAAGTAATGCACCATGGGAGCATGTAGAATATGGGCATGAGGAATTAATGGATGAGATTATCTCTTACGATGTTTTGGCCTTCTTGGCTTGGATTCACAAGCACAAGGAGAGAAATTTACATGCTGCATTTGTGGACTTTCCTTCCATGCATTTTTATGCATACCATCCCTCAATGGAGGATTTAACTTGGGAGGGAATTCCATTGAATGTATATCAGGATATGGAGAGATGCACTGCCTAGAATATGAAGAAAATTTTGGCACAACCACTTCCCTACTCACCTACAGCAAGGGAGAATTTTCACTTGAGCCATTTCAACTCAACGACCGAAGTACATGATGGAGGAGGTAAAATTTTGTTTTTTATTTTACACTTCCTTATCTATATGAGCAGCAGATCATACCAGCAAGGGTATTTCCATCTTTCATATTATATTGTTATGTATTTGAGGCCACTTACAGCGTTTAATGTTGGCCATTCTATTTGTGGATTGTGGAGGAATGCCACATGGTTTTCGGTGTGCATCATTGGCACCAAATTATGCTTTCATGATTCCCTTTTGTAAAATGAATGTGGCAGCAAACAAGTGGCTGAAAAAACACTTGTTGCACTATGTATTGAGGCAGGCAAAGAATTCCCTGCGTTGGTTCCATGTTTGGTACTATGTTCTACCTCCTTGTTTTCATATGTTTATGCTTCCATATTATGCGGCTAAAACATTGATTGTAGGAAGCGCCATTGGAGGAGTGGCACAAGAGGTGAAGAGTCCCAATGAAAATATGATTCTTCACATTATACAAGTTGCATATTTTAGAAAGAATAGTGGGCAGACCTTGACTTCCATGCTATACATCATGCCTTCAAGTGAGAGGACTCATTTGGGAGGTTTGAGTTCTTGGAGGAGACACCTCATGGGTGTTGGATTTGATGGGGTGGCTTGGGTCTTTCTTGAAGACCATTATATTTCAGCCATATATCAGCAATAGCCCCATATGTATCATAAGTGGAGAGAGGAGAAAAAAGATATGTACCTTTTGACTCCACACAGTTAGCTATGCAACCCACCTTCTTTGCAGAAGCTCATGGTGGAAGAGATCCTTCATGAGTTGCCAAACTGGAGGGTGACTCGTTGTGTTTGGTTGATAGCTTGGGGAGGGAGAGACTCAAAGGAGGATGATGAATCCCAATTTACATCAGCCCTCATGCTTCAAGAGGGCCTTCAAACAGCCCATTGTTGCTTCCATAGATATTTCATTGTCACAAATGTCAGCTATTTAGATAGCTTCCACACTTGGGAGGAGCAACTTGAAGATATATTGATGATGCAGCACCTTGATCCTTGGGATACTTCATCTTATGAGGGTTCTACAGGGGAAAAGAGGATTCTCTTCAGTCTTATCCTTGCAGTTGCTTGAGGACAAGCAACATTTGGGAGGGGAGGACTGTAATGTTAGATTTTTCTACTTTCACCTAGTAGAGGAATAAATGGGTAAGGGAGCCCATGAACAATAAAAATATGAATAATTTCCACCCTAAGAAGGAAGGGGATCACTTGAGTAGACTTTACCACAGTAGACATGACTCAAAATAGACAGGGACATGATCAAGTTTGACTAAGTCAACATGCATTCTTGAGGAAGAATCACTAAGCAAATCGGGACAATGTGAACAAGGATGACCCTCTAGACACATATGTAAACTAGATTGAAGATCTCTAGTGTGAAAAGAGGCATTGGAGGTGGATTAGTTGACCAAGTCAACAGCGCAACCACAAGAGGAGGGAAGCAAGCTAGGCAGTGCAGTTTTGAAAGAGGAAGCTTCATGAAGAAGTCACCTCAACATTGTGTGGGGGTCCGGGGTGAGGAGGCTCACCAAAGATAAAAGGAAGGAATAGCATCAAAGGGATATCATTCAGGTGTTCACCTATTTTGGTCTTGAGACCAATTTCATGCTTCAGTTGTTTAGCCGGAATTGCTGCACTGCTTAGTGCAAGGAATTCCTATGCGGGAATTCCATCCTCTCTTGAGATTAGCTTGCTAAAGCGATAAAAGGGGAGTGATTTGAGCTTCATTTATGTATTTGGCTTGGGGCCGTTCCTTCACATTTAGCCATAGTGCATTTTAATTTAGGAACTGCATCCTTTTATGCAGAAGCATTGTTGTTGGGTTAAACATTGTCTTTGTATGCTAGTATTTGAGGAGGAGGTGCTTATTTCCCTCCGGGAGCTCCAATAAGAAGGCCTAATGAAATTTTCTGTATTATTCAGAATTTACATATCATATTTAGTCATGTTTAATACAGTGTTGCAGTAAACTGCGTTATTTTCTGTAGTGCTGCTTTGTACATGTATTTTGCCGCAAACCTTTGCCAGGTGTCTTGTCTCTACTGTATAAGTGATTAAACCTCCATTTCTTTACTGTATGATTAATGTAAAATCTATATGAGACTTATTTATTCAATTTTTGTAGAAACCCTCATTATAATCACGTAGTTTCTGCTTCAGTAGTTGCTGCATGAGCTAGGCTACAGGGTTTTGGCTTATTTTAGCTGCATAGACTTGGGGAGATCTATTTATATGAGCTAGAGTTATTTCTTTCACCTCTAATTCTACATGTGAGTCACATATCATGTCTTCTAAGGGATCCAGGTCCCATTTCTCACTTGTATAGCGTTATTTCCTGAAGACAGTAGTTTTATGCCCTGTATTGCTGCATTTCCCCACCCAGGAAGGAGAATATAGGCCAATATCTTGTTGAGGTTCTTTCATCTACTGGTATGATGTTATTTGACATCTAAAGAGCTACTCTACATTTCCATGCTCATGGTTTTTTGAAGCTCCACATTGGTAATAACTCAGATTATTCCCAATAATGTAGATGTCCCCATTCTGGGATATTACAATAGAACCCAATACGGATAACAATTCTAAAATATGCCCTTGGAATCACTTCAAACTACTTTTTCAAGCAAGTTTTATGCAATTTTAAAAACCAAATACACACCTTTTACTTTCTTTTGAGGAGCTCGATATTGAAATTGACTTATCTCTATAATTGCAGATACTCAACATCTGAAATTAATCCTTGTAGTAGCCCTATGAAGCTTCTTTCAAATGCCACAGTTCTGATCTGATTTGGATTCTTCAAGGCAGAGTTATGTCCAATCTCCCACAATGACCTAATTTTGGACTAGTTCAGTAGAGTGAACTTGTATGATTTTCCACGTGTCACTGCTTCCTCCTTTGGCTCTGAAATTGATAGACCACAAACTACAGTCCGTGTAATTGTAGCCAATTTTTACATCATTCCAATCCGACGCTCAGAGAGAGAGCTATGAAGATTTTCCCACGATCACCTCATTGAGATGAAATTCAGAAGCCTCAAAAAACCCTAAATTCCACAGATCATATGTCCGAAAATATTGTTAACCAATATCTGAAACTTTCCGACGATGTTCCTCAGGATTGCAGCTTCACACTCTAAAAATTTCAGCTTTTGAACCTTCGTAGAAAAAAATTTATTACGAACATACCACGATGACCTATTTAGGTTAAATTCAGGATTTTTCAAAATGACCTAACTTTCACAGATCATATCTCTGAAAATATTGTCAACCAAGCTCTGAAATTTTGCGACGATGTTCCTCAGGATTTTGGATTTTTACTTTAAACATTTCAGATTCTGAACCTTTGTAGAAAACCTTTTATAGCC
The DNA here is from genome assembly GCA_034641835.2 of Pinus albicaulis. NCBI lineage: Eukaryota > Viridiplantae > Streptophyta > Pinopsida > Pinales > Pinaceae > Pinus > Pinus albicaulis. The sequence goes on along the minus strand of JAXQQM020084574.1, from coordinate 285,918 downwards.
AAAATTCCACGATGACCTATTTGGAGCAGCGAAACCCTGGAATCTCAAAGCTCTGATACCAAATGTTGTGAAACCAGCTCCAAAAATAGAAGAAAAGAGATATAAACACCTTAGAAATAAGCCATTTCGAGGGGGAAACCTCTAATACATTACATGAATGAACAATTCTTTGATGATACAAATTACAAAACCTCCTTTCTATATATAGGAGTCCATGGGGCCACAATGTAATCCTAGTGGGGCCACAATGTAATCCTAGCCAACCTAACAATAATAATTTAAGGGCACAATAATAAAAATATGGGGGTTACAGGGGTACAACAATAAAAATAAGGGGGCCTACACTAACATAATAAGGGACTATACTATTAATATAGGGACTTAACAATTGGGCCGCCATTCTTCAGGTCCCAGTTATGTGACCACCCCTCAAGGTGGCACCTGGCGCACACTGCATCTAGGAGATAAGATGCCATATAAAATTTCGACGCATACCCTTCATCAAGTGCCAGTGCCGCAGATATGTTTGACCTGAGGACTGCTACTATCATGTTGGCCTAGTTGAAGCGGGTATCGTACACAGTGATAGCGTACATCAGAGAGACCTAAGCATCATTGAAAAAGGTGGCATCTGGGCAGCCATACATCCTACATAGCATTGCAACTATGAGTTTGTAGACCTTCCTGAGACTTGCTGTCTGATATTCATGATCCTTCTTGAGTCGGAATTTTCCCCGGTTCTCCCACCATCCTTTCAAGGTTTCTGATATGGGAAATGCATGAGTAGTGGCCCATTCATCAGTGAAGGTCTTCTCTTAGGCGGGAAGTGCATAATATAATTTTGCATCTTTCCCCTTTAGATTTGCGAAGGAATTCCCGGCATGGTCCCGAATGACCTAGATCTTGGGGTCGAATCTCTACAAGATCCATTCAATCAGCTTGGCGCATGGGAATACTGGAGGATGTGCCCCCGTGTAGTGCAGCTTGGACCTCTTAACCTAAATTTATGCCTGTCGGTATGGGAGGTCTTCGGGAAATTCAAGCTTGGTAAATTCTTGATACACCTGGTACCAACTCATACTGTCCCCTTTGCTGAATGTGCAGGAAGTGTCTCCATAATTAGGGGGAAGAGGAAGAGGTACTTCCTCCTCTGAGATTTCTATCTCTGGGCTTTTGTTTCTCTTGCGAAATGCTGGAGGCTCCATGTCACTTGAGGTTGACGAGATGCATACACACTCTAGCTCGGCTTCAATGTCCCCTGGCATGTTCATAAAACAATCCCATGATAATACAGATGCCATCATTTATAAATATGTGGACTGATCCTACCTCTGCTTAATCATTTTCAAGGAAGTGGGTTAACCTGCAACCTGGTGACCTTGCGACTTGGTCATCGGCTCGCTAGGTCGTGTTTGTTTGAAATTTCATAGACGAGTGACTTATCAACCTGGCGATTTGCGACTAGGTCACGGGGTCCCAGGGTCGCTAGGTCGTGATGGTCGAGATCTTTACGGAAGTGCGACCTGGTGACTTAGCGACTCACGACCGGGTCGCAAGGTCACTAAATCGCTGGATCACGTCATTCTGAATTTTTCATGTTATGTGACCTTGCAGCTCTGTGACTTAGCGACCGAGGTCGCTAGGTCGCAATGTCATAAGGTCGTGGGGTCGCTCTAGGGCTTGGCGGACATGCGGCGGAAAAAGGGTTTAGAAAACACACATGGTACCTATAATATCATCATCCATGGTCATAGGAGTCTTCATTGGTGAGTTAGGCAAGGTATTTGAAGGGGGAAGGGGTAGATAAGCTTTACACAAAACTAAACAAGGGGCAGGTTTGCAGAGGGATTGTCGGGGAGCTTGATCAAGAGCATAACAAGGTTAAAATAGGTTAGGGGAAAGGGGAATAAATAGTAACAATTGTCTTAGAAAATAAATAGTAGGAGGATTGGGAAACTTACCAGGGAAAATCATGCTCCAGCTGGCTTGTTAGAGGCATTTTCTTTCTCTATCATACAGGTCGAATGTGACCTATGCAACCCTTCTATATATAAAGGGATTGCACGTGTGGGAAATAAATAAGGGTCGCAAGGTCACAACTGAGCTATGTTAATGAGATGTGCAACCTAGCGACTTTGCGACCTTGTGAGCTAAGGGGTCGCGGGATCATAGGGTCGCAAGGTGGTGGGGTCGCAATTTAAAAGAGTTAACCACATTTTCGACTTAGCGACTTGAGATTTTGAAAAGGAAAATTTAGGCCTGACTTCTCTTTTTTCAAAAGGATAGGGGTTCAAAAATTTAAGGAGAGAAAATTTTTGGAGGGTTTTGTAGCAGCTACAACAGAGTATTACTACAGGATTTGTTAAAAGCACCATGTTTTTAACTAGTTATAATTTTTATGTTTTCCTCTTATTTCCAGTGTAGGTGTTATCACCTTAAAAAAATTTCTAAACTTTGAAAGTTTACCTTGTTTCTAGTCATGGTCTTAAATAATTTTTGAGTCATTTCATGCTTAAAGGGGTAAGTGATAGGGTTGAAGTCTCAAATTTATCATTTCCATTTCCAAATTAAGTTTAGAAGTCTCATTTCATGGTTTAAAGGTCCCATCATCCATTTAGAAGTTAGGTTTTTTAACTTATCAAACAAGTTTTTGCAATAAGCCACAAAACCACGTTTTTTTACCGTAGCTAGTGTAAAAAACCAGTTTTGCACTACGAAAAAGCTGTTTTTTTCGTAGCGCACTACGAAATCACTAAAGCAGCCTTTTTTTCATCGAAAACTCTATTTTTTTGGTTTTAGTAGTCAACTTCCAAAGGGGTTCCTGAGCAACTGAAAACTAATTTTTGCAAACAGACAGAGGTTTTTCTTCCTAACATACTTAACTATAAAAACCGCTCTCATTTTCTTCAAATTAATTATGATATGGGAGAAATTTATGACTCAATGTGCGCTACGAAACTGCTGAAAGCCATTCAGAGAAAAACTCTTCTTTCTGGTTATAGCAGTCCACTTCAAGATCACTTTATGGCCACAAGAAAATCTATTTTGGAATTATGAAGGAGGTTTCTCTTCAAAAAATCTCCAGCTACAATAACCTATCTCACGTTTCTCACAAGTGTTACCAGTTGGGCAGTACAAGGCTTTCTTTGAAGACATATTTTCAGAAATCCGAATTTTCTAGTTTTACACAGGTTGTTCAAAGACTGTTTCTGGGCAGTACGAGGGGTATTTCAAAAAAACAAGAGAGGTTTTTTTTCAAGAAAACATGGTCTCCAAAAGAATCCTTAAGTTTCTAAAAATAAATCATAAATGAGAAGATAAAGGCTCTGTCCTAAGACCTAATTATGAGGGAAAAAACAGGAAATCTGTCTGTTGATTTTTAGGGTAGTTTTTGTCATGATTAGCATGTTTACATCAAAGGTGGGGGCGTCATCCAAATTCGACCTCATGGGATTGCAGCTGGAAAAGGAAGCATTAAATTTTAGATAAAGTTGTTGCAAGCATATTTAGGAGTTTCACTCCTATTTGTATTAGGACTCTTCAAAGACTGTTTACTTATCATTTTGTAATTAAAAGTATGTTTTATGGTTAGATTAGGTGTCATGTATGGGAATTCGAATTCTCCTAGTGGCAGATCATGGAATCCAAGAATGTAAAGGCTTTATATGAAGCATTAGGTCGAATTAGGAAGGGGTGGAAGACTTTTTGGAAAAACTGTTGCCTTATGTAATAGACTGTGATCAGTAATGCAGAGGGGTTTTTCTTCTTGGAAGAGCTGCGATTCTTAGTGTACTTCAGTGAGTTTTATCTTTTATCTTTGATATGTTTTACTTCCATATTCTTAATACTTATTACTCAAAATTCATGGAGAAACATGCTCTGACTTCCTTTAAGTGTTGAATTAAGGTGAATTGAGTTTTTTGAATCCTACCTTTGAAAGGTTTTCTTCAATGTTTTAAATACTTATTACTCAGAATTCATGGTCATTCATGCTCTGACTTCCTTTAAGTGTTAAGCTTTGATGAATCACTTTTAATACTTTCCTTTTCAATACCTTGATGTATCATTACTCAGAATTCATGAACCACATTCTCTGACTTCCTTTGAACCTCAAGTTATTGAGACTTTTCTGAATGTGTCACTCTTTCATTGAAGTATATACAAGCCTTAGTTTTATAAGAAGAGTTATTTTCTATATTTATCTTTGTCACTGACTCCATATCCCAATGGTATCAAGTCTCCATCTTTCAACCTATAAATATAAAAAATCATAAACCATAGAGTTAGCCATCTATCTACATCTTTAATCAATATCATTAACCCTTGAGAGAGCCCTCTCAGGCTGAGGAGGCTGAGCCTTAGCTAAAATATTGGTTTGAAATAGTTACACTGAGATTGACTTGATGAGCAGCCTATCAGGGTCCTATTTTGGTGATAACAGTAGGGAACCCTTAATTTCTCCATCTCTCGTTTGACCTCTTCCTACTACTTCCTTTTCCGGATCAAACGATTCTTAATTGACTTTTATCTCGATCATACCACCTCATAAAAATAACTTTCCAAGATCTTCAAGGGTTATCTATCTTTCCCTGAAAACATATGACCTTTTTTCCTTGATCCCAATCATGTTTACTTGATTTTGACTCCTTATCCCAATGGACAAATAGATTTCCCACTATCAATCCTTTCAAGTGATTTTTTCCACTAAATCTACCAAAACCAAACCAAAGCTACACATTCATAACTAGCCTAATATTTACAAATCAAAACAAAGTTAAATTTTAAAGAGAGAGCCCTCTCTGAACCCTAGGAAGGCTAGATCCGAGAGTTTGAAGTTGGTCTGTGGTTACTGTTAGCCACCTATAAAATTTGTTATATCAAAAGGTGGCTAAATCAATTTTGGAGCCTTCAAGAAACTGGTTTTATTGAAAAAAATTGTTATCTCTTGAAGACTCATGAAGACATCATGCCCTTTGTTTAATCTTCACTACTTTTTCCCTTTTAAACTCAGAAATTCTGCTAATTTCATGAAGAAAAGACTGCTACAAAAATCAATTTCTCCCCATTTTCCCCTTCCTTTCACTTCAAAATTAACCTTTATTTTTACCCCTTATCCCCCATGGAATTCCTCTATTTTTCATTTTTTCCCATTTTCCCTTCATAAAATCCCCTTTACAAGGTTTAAAACTCATTTTTGAACCTTGCCGAAACCCCCAAATCCATCAGAAAACCTTGAAAAAAATCATGAAAAATGAGTTTTGTAACTATAGGCTTAAGCCCCTTTGGGCTAAGTCGTAAACCACTTCCCCACCACATTCCCACACCCTAGAACCAGGCGCTAATCCAGTCGGGTGCTTATCGCATCAAAAATGATTGGAGCGCACAAGTCGGTTTGTTTGTGTTAACAAAAGCTCTGATGCGATTGGCCCTTCATATATAGGCCTCGAGTCTTCTACCGCTTCATATAACCTTCATAGCCCATAATCAGGTGCTAAATAATGCAAAAAACCATTCCCAATTGCTATTTTCCTTTTTAAAACATAAAAACCCCTTTTTCCTATGTTTTACATTAAACCCGCCAGTGCAATGTTATTAAATGATAAAGACCGTTGATCTTTTCTTGATCGACGATCCGCGCTATCTCGCATCGGAGAATTCCAAATGGGTAGATTGAAAGACCATCACCTTGCTTCTGATGCAGATTGGACCTTATACATATACAAACCCTAGTCCCTTTGTTTTTTCCATATATCCATAGGCCCCGCAACCAGGTGCCAAGCCTTTTATAATAAACCTCCCCCAACACTTTTTCCTTTCTATTTCGTTAAAAAATTCATTTTTCATAAATATAAAGGGGCCCGCCATTCATTGATCAAAGCTGTTCTCGACCGTTGATATTGAACTAGACCAACGGCCTGTGCAATCTTGCATCGCAAAAAAAGATTGGGTGCATTTCATATTGTATTTACCCACTCCCGATTGGCGGGGTCCCGATGAAATATTAGCCATTGATCTCTTCCCCTCTTCCCAAATCCAATGGTTACCATTGCTCCTGCTCAAATCCCTCTCCCCGCTAAAGAACTCCTCTGATTCGTCCTCCACCATCGATCTGATCTGCAGATCGAAAGCCCAAAGCCAATCGCATCGACACCATTTAGTTTTGCCCACCTCCGATCGCAAAGCCCGATTGTATTTGGGTCGTCCACATGTCAACATCGGATGATCATAATCGATCCTCCCACTTTTGGTTAAAAAACATATAGCCCCACTTTATATAATGTTTTTCGGCATTCAAATCCATTGATCTCTATAGATCAACGGCCCATATTTAACCTTTCTCCGCCTCATTTGATTTTCCATTTAGCCCCAGATTCAATCTCCACCGTTGATCCTTACATCTGACGGCCCATATTAACCTCGACAGGTCCTACCCCAGTGGGTCCTGCTTTCCTCCAAAATTGATCTCAGCCATCTAATCTTAGATCTAATGGCTTAGAATAAAACCACCCTTCCTGCTTCTACCCGCGCATCTTGAAATTTTCACGCTCACTCCCCATTGTCCGATATAAGAACTTAGATCCAACGTCTAGTGCGCATTTTCACGCAGATTCAAGCACGAACGTTAATTCTCATAGGGATACGTGATATGGGCGGTATTCAAATTCCATGTGTCACCTCCTAACGCATATTGCGTTCAAAAAGGTGAAACCACCTTTCTCCCTTTTGGCCACATGAAACCAGCTGTTTTTCCCTCCAAAACCACTTTCCTCATTTTGTATTATATTGTATCATGCGCGCTCCCCGCTGTTGATCTCTGCAGATCAATGGTTTAGATCCAATCTCCCATTACACCATCACCCTCTGCATTTTCCAAAGGGGTTTTCGATGAGCAATCCCTGTCGTTGATCTCGGGGTCCAATACTAATCTGAGACCTGTGATCATTTGGAAACCACAATTTCTATTCTAATACATTTCCTCCGCCAAAGGGATTTTCACCCTATTCCTTTGTATTTCTTCGCATTTTTACTTATTGTAATTATAATGTGACCCCTTCGCGTTATATCATTACAATTTCTCCCGACCGTTGATCTTTGCAAGATCAACGACCCTAACTTAAAATCTCCACCATTTGCTCCCACCGCCCTACATTTGACTTCTGCGCATAATCTCTATCGTTGGATGCCGTCATCCAATGGCCACACTCCAAAACTAAGCCTCCAAAGCAGTTTTTCCCTAATACGCAGGATTTTCTAATTTTTATTTGTATTGTGAGGGATTTAAAAGGTTCTCAAATGTTTTAAAAGAAAATAAAGCCAAGGATGATGATCCTCCAAGTTTTTGGTTTATTAAAGAGTATTCGTTCACAGGGTTCGACACCATGTTTTATCGGTGCCTCATGAGCATTGATAAGCATTGTAAAGCCCTGTAGCACCTTCACATCAACAAGACACAATAATATTAAATCAAATCAAAGAGTATCAGTGTTGAAGACCTAACCATAGCAGAACTGATGATTAAAGATTAATTCCATAGTTTAATGGATTATGGCTAAGATCGACTATCAAAAACCTAATCCACTAAATTAAACACAGTCAAATGCAAATAAAAAAATTTTATCAGACATAGGATTCCTCCACTACCACATCAGAGGCTAATTGATTCCTCTCAGCTACCAGATTGTCAGCTACCAGATTGCCACCTGTAGCCTCAAAGCATTCAACAAAGGGCCGAGTTATGATCTGAGCCGAAGATGTTTGCGTCAATATAGTCCAACAGTTAATTCAGCCAAAGGATTTATTGCAAAAATATCAGCCGAGTTATTACGAAATGACATAGAGCCTTAAAGTCAACAAAAGACTCCACCAAGCTTAATTCTTAATGTAAAACAATTAATACAGAGGACATGTCTGTAAACTTCTCCATTGAGCCCCTTAAAGGTCGAGAAGCATTTATCTATATTAATTGAACCTTGAAGATCTTTTATCCCATCCCACCTCCTCATTTCTTCTATAAATACTTCTGTAGAAGATAAAACAATGTTGGTTGTAGAACTTTGAAAAATACTTGTGCTCGAATTTTCTATGTGTAAATAGTGTTCAAAGGCTCTTGAAGCTCTGTTTGTGATCGAATAGTTAGGCTAATAAGTGAATATGATTTCTGAACTGAAAAATTGGACCTGAAGTCTGTAACTGGTTTGACATCAATAACAAGTTGTTTCTTGGGATCCTGGTCTATATCACTGGTGAAGTGCTCCTTTCTATGTAATTTTTTCCTTTTGTGTATGCCATATTTTCCATTTATTCTCTGATAAAGAACAACAAGCATAGAGTTAGGATTTACTGTTTACAGTACCCTTCTCTGACTAATAAGCTTTATCTCAATGTTTTCCTCCATATTGTTTATTTAAGAATGATTCAATATAGTTTAAGCAGTTAGGAATGCTGGCGTTCCCTCATCCTATTGTTTGCTTTAAACATTATTCTTGAATGTTATTTTCATTGTTCGCTTATTAAATTTGGACTAGAAAAGTGATGGTGAGCCCTGTTTTCTAGCTTCTTTCTCCAAAGGTAAATTCTGAAAGTTTCCCTGAGTGTTTGCTAAAAGAAAACTAGATTTAAACATATCTTATCTGATCTTAAGTTGCACTTTGTTTCTCTTATGCGTTTTCATACTTTATGAAGGTAATTATGTGGATTAATAGATTTTTTTTCAATTGAGTTGCTTTAATATGAACTTTCCCAAGGAATTTATGGTTAGCCCTGTTCTTGGTTGGTTTTAAACAGTTACTTAAGAGGCTTTTGTTGTTTGGACAAACTATAAATCCTAGTTGAAATTATTATCTGTTTCCACCCCTCCAACACTTTATTGTTTCCATTCCATATTTTTAATCTAAATGATCTTGTGATATAGATGACTTGCCCCTTGGATCACTCTTGAATTTGTTGCTCAATTAAACCCTCTTATGACTCCATAGCCCAATGGACTAAAAAAAAACATTATATCTATCTTTTAGCCAAGCTTGTTCTGATTGCTTGCAACTTCACACCTTTGAAACTCTTTCAATTTAGAACTTTCCACTCAACTAATAATCATGCTCAACCATCCAAAACAAAACAAAAACCCTCGTTCTTTATAACTAGCCTAACATCATACCCAAAACTTTAAAGATAAATCAATATTTGCACTTTATTGGAGAGATCCCTCTCCAGATTCAGGAGGGCTAGATCCTAGAATCCCAAAATGGTTCAAGTGTTCTCTCTATAGTTTGACTTTTCCAATCTTGCAAATTACAAGGAGCTAATAGTTACCTCTAGTGTTCTTTGACTAAAAACCAAAAATCTCACAACTTTAGAATTACTAGAGTGATAACATTACTGGCAACTCCGCTGGGGAACTAACCAATCCTCAGTCATAGAATTAGTCTTAAATAAAATCATTTTATTCATCCTTTTACTTTAAATTTTATTTTATAAGTTGTGGGTATTAAAACCTGTAATTCTGGCTCTAGGAAAATTTACTATACCAGGTCTAACCCGGATCCTAAACTTGTTGTTATAGTAGAAAACCCAGACCGAATTGGCAAAAATAAAAAATAGATAGAAGATTTAGAATTTGAAGTGTCATTAAAAAGAGGTAATTCATTACCATAACAATTAGTAAGTTTTCAAGATATAGATTTTGAACTGAAATTTGAACATTCTTTGTTTAGAATTCAATCTAAAAGTGATCTTTTTACTGCTATTTTAGACCCTATTTTTATTTAATTCTTGGAAACAAAAAAAAATAAAAAAATATTACAGTAGAATATAAATCGAAGAAAGTTGAATATCAAACTAAAATTGAAGAAATTAATGCTACTGTTCTCAAAGATATTGATGAAGCTATTGAATTAGCTCAATTATTAGCCTATACCACTAAGCCTTCAGTTTCACAGTTGTATACCACCATAATACCAGTTGTAGATTCATCTCAATATGTTGCTACATCATATATAGCTTCCAATAGCACCACGTCTATAGATCCATTTATCCCTAAATTACCTTTATAGCCTAGAATATTATTTCCACCACTCACTTCATCCACTATATCCACTAGCTCATCTTTTTATTTTTCAAACACATCATTCTCATTCCCTAGTAGTTCCACATATATTCTAGTTTCATTTCCCAGCACCTCAACTACAGCTTTTAGTTCATCAGTTATCACTTCCAGTTCAGCCCCAAGCAAATTAAAGCTATAACTGCTAGGTATGCTCCCCTTGTCTTACCAGTACAACTTAATGACATGCCTCAAGACTATCAGAGTAAGATACCACAATTTGATGCCACTACCCATTATACATCTCAGCAACACTTAACTAAAATGATAGATTTCTTTGAACTCCATGAGATTGATGATTCAGATGCTCAAATCAGGTTATTTTCACAATCATTAACAGGAGAAGTTAAGAAGTGGTTTAAAGGTCTTGCTGTTGGTAGTGTAACTGTTTTAGTTGTGTTTCATAGATTGTTTTTAAATAAATGGGAAAATAAAAATAATCCACTCCAGATATTTTCTGAATTTGATGCCATGATAAGAGCTCCAAACGATTCAGTCCAAGATTACTGCACTAGATATAACAATGTTTACAATTCCATCCCTGCAAATATTAAACCCACTCCTGATTATGTCCTACTCAAATTCCCTAATGGGTTTGACACAGACATGGCTTATCAGTTGAGGGAAATAAATGCAGAAACCTTAGAAAGAATGCAAACAGATGTTGTTAGTGTAGAAGTAAACATTTTAGCCAGAAAAGCTAGATTGAGAAATGAGAGAAGAGTGACCATTAAAGAAGAAAATTCCAATTCAGACACAAAAATAGACATGTTAGCTAAAAATTTAGACAGGATGATGGATAGACTAGACAACATAGAGAGAAGACCTCAATGGGATAATCAACAACAAATCAGAAATCCCAATTTTAGGAAAAACACAAATTCAGGAAAAGAAAAATAAACAGCCCCAAACCAAACAATAAGGCCCCCCTTCCAAGAGAACTATGCTAACAGTTCTCAGAATAATAATGATGAGGAGGATGCAATAAATCTAATGGGAATAGATGATAATAATACTATTTTTATCACTCAGGAATATTAGGGATTAGTTGAACTCCAACAAATCAAATTAGATTCAAGTGAATCCTTTGATTATAAACAAGGTTATGATTAGGCTATAAATGAAATACACAATCAATATAACCTTAGAAATAAGAAAAAAAATGAGTTTTCTACCAACAAAACTACCCAAACACAGAATAAGAAAATAGTAGAAGCTCCCAAAACAAAATTTCTACAAATTCTCCCAAGGGAAAATAAACAAAACTCTAGTTCTTCCCAAAACATTTCTAGTCCTAAAAATGCATCAAGCCCTAAAATTGTTGATATTACTGATGAAGTTGCTCAAGCTACAAAAAATTCACAGAAATCTACTGCTGCAAAAGCTTCTAGTTCTGTTAAAACAACAAATTTACATCCTAAAATATCCTCTATTGATCCTAAATCAGTGGATCCAAAAACTACTACTTCAAAAACACCTGCTGATAATTCTATGTCTGAAAGAACATCTACTGCTTCACAAAAAATCTCTGAAAAGAAAATTAGGAGCAGTAAAACACAAGAAACTCAAACAGAGAATGTTAAACCAATTGGAAATGAAAACATAACAGTAGAAAAACAAGACAAACCTACAGAAACTACATTTACCAAAGAAGAATTGATTCAAATAAGTAAATCACAACCTACATTCAACGTACAATCTGAAATTGCAAAGCTAAAAATGCCAATTCCTTTAATAGAATTGGTAAAACATTAAACATAAATGATAGAGAATATTCCATAAATCTGAATGATTATCAACCAAAGTTGATTTTTGGCCCAGATGTTAATGGAAACCATGCAGATGGAGTAGTTCCTTCATTTTATATCAGTATTACTATTCATGATCAAACTTTACATAATGCCATGCTAGATTCATGAGCTTCCCATAATATAATGCCCAAAGCCATAATGGAAACTCTCAATTTAGAAATCACAAGGCCCTACAAAGATTTGTTTTCATTTGTAATATTCCACATTTGGTGCAGCTCAGCAAAAATGCACTAAAAACGCATTTCCAGCAACTTATACTATAAAAAAACAAAATTAACTCTTGGATCCTATAGATCAGCCAATATACAACCTAAATCCAAGAATAGAGATGAAACAAATCAAACTAGGTGGGTTAAACATATCTCTCACACCTAGGATTGCCAAAAAGAGCTAAAACCCCAAACACTGCAACACAAGAAATACTGCATAAAAGTGACTGCGCAGTCTAAGAGAGGGTTTATACATATGAATGGTAGAGAAAAATATATTTGGAATTATTTTATACAATATGCTCAAAATAATGAGATCTAGTCTCCTTTATACAAAATACAAGAGAACCAGGTAAGGGTTTCTTGTCAAACACTCTGAATACAAATGGTGATTTCCAGAAAATTGCTGAATAATCACTGCAACTAAAGCACATGAGTGTACAAGGCTGTAAAAATAAATATCTAATGTAGATCTGAACAAGTTTCTTCCCCCATGGAAGAATCCATCCTCCACTCACAGGAAAACTCCCCGAAAGAGCCACAAGAGTCACTGCTAAAACTTCCTTGCAGAAATAACACAATTCCTGAGTGGAATAACACTGTAAGTGATAGTACTATGTTGGTCTGCTACCAAATATCTGATATCATCCCAAGAATTCTCCAAACTGATTCTCCAATGGAAGAGAACCTCCCTCCTGTGCAAAACCAATCCCGAAAATGGGTTTCTAAACCCTCCCCATCAGCACCCTGAACCTCAGCTCAACCTCCTGCAAAAACTGCGCTGAACCTGTAGACTGAAGCTTGGCACCAATTTTGGATATGAGGAATGATGGATCAGATCTCTCCCAAGAGTTACTCAAAGGGAAGAGAAGGAATTCCGGAACAGGAATCCCTTAGTGCTAAGCAGCACCGACAATCTTAGCTAAGCAGCTAGGAGAGAAAAGTCTAAGCAGACATGAAAATGTAATACATAAGCTAACCTCCAAATGGCTGCCATACTCCTCCTTATAAACTAAGTGAGCCTTTTCACCTTGGGTCCCACTCAATAGGGTTCCCACCATCACATAAACAATCTCCCTCCAAAACTGTGTTGTGTCTTCATTAGAGCCACTCCTCTAAACTGCGCTGTTTGATTTGGTCAAAGTTGACCTCTTCAACTTGCTTCAGCCCTTTTCACACCTAAGGGTCTTCAATCCAGCTCACATATAGCTATCTAGGCTGAGCCTCATTCACATTGAGCTCTTTTATTTTCTGATCCACTCCTCCTCCATTTATGTTGTTGACTTGGTCAAACTTGACTTTGTCCACATGCAAAATGTCCATGTTCACACATGAGAGTGTAAAATCTAGCTAGCACCATGATCCCCTTCCACACCATGAGGTATTTGATCCTTATTTATGAAAATTATGGGCTTCCTTACCCAATTGTTCCTCTCCTAAGTGATACTAGAAAAATTAATATTCCAATTTGCTGCAAGCAAATTTTGGAATATTACATCATTTTATTCGAGTAAAGTTAAATGCCTAGGTTTAATCAAAGATTTGTGTGTAACACTAGTTCAATATCCTGGTAAGAGTATATTAATGGAAATTGTAGTAGCTGATATCCCACCTAAATATGGAATGTTACTATCTCTCTCATGGGGAGAAAAGTTACAGGGATCTCTACAATTGGACATGTCTTATACTACTATATCAGTTTTTGGTCAGCCTAAGAAGTTATATAGGGAAACACTGATGAAGTACATGGTCAGTAGTGCAGAAATATCTATAAATTACCCAATTTAATCTACACCAACAGATCTTGACTCCTTTATCTTATGTAACTCTGAAACCAATGAAATCCAAACTGAACTAATAGAGAAAAAGAAAACACCAAACAATGATAATATCTTTCATGATTCTTTATGGCATTTAGACTTTGATGGTTCAGTAGATAAGTTAGGAGCAGGAGCAGGAGTTTGGATAACCAAAATAGAGACTAATCACTTAGAAGGCCATGCTTTAAGGCTCAATTTTAAATGTACCAATAATATGGTTGAGTATGAAGCCCACATTCTAGGACTCCAAAATATTAGGAACTCAGGAGGAAAAAGAATATTAATCATGGGAGATTCAGAGTTGATCATAAAACAAATAAATGGAGTCTATTCTATTTACAATCCTAGATTAAGCCGATACAGAGACACTGTGCTAGATTTAACTGATGATTTATTGGAACGTAAATTTGTTGTTATACCTAGAAAAAAAAATATACAGGTTCACTATCTAGCAACCTTTGCTAGTACATGAAATTTACCATTCCAAGCTAATCACAGATATACTGTTGAAGACAAGCATAGACCAATAATTCCAAACAACCTCAAATATTGGAAATTTTTTTCTCAAGATGAACAGATTTACAATTTTATGAACAATGAAGATGAGCTTCATAACAGTAAGATAGACAGAGATTGTACTATAGGTCAAGATTCAGATTGTGAAATTGATTTAAATAACATAGATGTAAATAAAGTAAAGTTTGCTAAACCAACCAGATTTATTCAATCAGATATTGATAAATTAGAGAAAGTAGAGATTGAAGAAATTATTGATGATGAATCTGACATATTGAATCTTAAGGATAATTTCTTACACAAAGGTTTAACTCCTTTAGAAGATATTTTTGACTCAAATTATGTAGCTAGAAAACCCAAAATGGAGCCAGTTAGATCTTATATATAAGAATGCAATATTGGTACAGAGTTAAAACCCAAAATAATCAAACTTTCCAAAACTTTACCTCAACAAGAAAAGGAAAAATATATTTCTCTTTTAAAGGAATATCAAGATGTTTTTGCTTGGAGTTATGAGGATCTCAAATCTTATGATACCAACATCATTCAACATAAAATTCCAATAAAATAAGATCAAAATCCCTTTAAACAAAATTTGAGAAGAATTAACCCTGTTTTATTTCCTTTGATAGAAAAGGAAGTGAAAATAATGTATGATGCACAGATAATTTCACCAATCAGATATTCTGATTGGGTTTCCAACCTAGTTCCAACAAGAAAGAAAGCATGAGAGATAAGATTATGCTTTGACTTTATGAATCTAAATAAAGTGTCCTTAAAAGATAATTACCCTTTACCTAAAATGGATCACATATTACAAAGGGCAGTTGGCTCTTCTAGGATTTCACTTTTAGATGGATTTTCAGATATAACCAGATTTTAGTCGAAAAGAAGATCAAGCCAAAACAACATTTACTACTCCTTGGGGCACTTTTATGTATGTAAAAATTCTTTTTGGTCTAATGAATGCAAGTGCAACCTTTCAAAGAGCTATGGACATAGCTTTTGCAAAGGAAATACATGATTTCTTATTAATTTACTTAGATGACATTACTGTTTTTTCCAAAACTGATAATGAACACTTGGATCATTTGAGACAATTTTTTATTAAATGCAAGAAATTTGGCATCTCCTTAAACCCTAAGAAAATTTTATTTGGGTTAGAAGAAGGCAAGTTACTTGGACACATAATTTCTAAAGAAGGAATCAGAATAGACCCTTCTAGGATAGGATCCATTCTTAACATCAGTCCACCAAGAAACAACAAATATTTACAATTATTTCTAGGTAAGATTAATTTTTTAAGAAGATTCATATCCAATTTAGCTGAGTTAATTAGAGAACTAAACAACATGATTAAAAAGATTCAGTTCTTAAATGGACTATTGAGGCCAAATAGTAATTTGACTCCATCAAACAAGCCTTAACTAAACTCCAGTCCTAATAAGTCCTTAACTAAAACTCCAGTCCTAATAAGTCCTGACTTTGATAAAGATTTCATAATTTTTTCATTTGCTTCAAAACACACAATTGATGCAGTTTTACTGCAGAAAAATGACCAGGGATTTGAACAACCC
The DNA here is from genome assembly GCA_034641835.2 of Pinus albicaulis. NCBI lineage: Eukaryota > Viridiplantae > Streptophyta > Pinopsida > Pinales > Pinaceae > Pinus > Pinus albicaulis. The sequence continues at coordinate 269,886 of JAXQQM020084574.1, read as the reverse complement.
ATATATTTCTTTAGTAAAAACCTTAGAGATTCCCCTTTGAATTACAACGTCATGGAAAAACAGGCCTTAGCTTTGGTAAAGGCCATTAAAGACTTCAAAGTTTATATTCTCTACTCTCATATCATTGCCTATGTCCCAAATTCTGTAGTAAAAGACATTCTTACTCAGGATGGTCCTGATGGAAGAAGAGGTAAGTGGATTGCCACTATCTTAGAATATGACATAGAGATAAAACCCACAAAGGTCATCAAAGGTCAAGGATTAGCCAAAATTATGGCTGAATCCAATTGTAATGCCCTAGACATAAATTTTATTGCCCAAATAGATGATCAGGAAGAGATGGTGACTCCAAGGATCAGTGAAGCCTTTTTAGATTCACCTTGGTATATAGATATTATATTTGTACTACTAAACTTACAAGCTCCTCCTGGATTTTCAAGAACCAAAGCCTGATTTTGAAAATTAAAGGCAATAAGATTTTGTATTTTAGACAATGTACTTTTTTTGAGAGATCATAGTGGGATTTTATTAAATTTTTTATTAAAGGAATAAGCTAACAAAATATTTGAATAATTACATGTAGGTGACTGTGGAGGACATCTATATTGGAAAACTACTGCATAAAAGATCCTAAGAGCTGGTTTTTACTGGCCTAAATTGTTTGCTGATGTCAAAAAGTTTGTAACTTCCTATCACAAGTGCCAAAATTTTTAGGGTAAGAAAAAATTGTTACCCCTACCTTTAAAGCCTATTTCAACTAAAATGTCATTTCAGCAATGGGGTTTAGACTTCATTGGTGAAATTCACCCTCCATATTCAGGCCAACATAAGTGGATTTTGACATCCACTGACTATTTTACCAAGTGGATTGAAGCCATACCCTCCAAACAAGCCCCAGACTCTGTCATTATTTCTTTCCTAGAAAAAAAAATTCTTTAAAAATTTGGATGTCCTAAAAAAATAATTACTAACAATGCAGCAACATTCAAATCCAAAAATATGATTGAATTTTGCCACAAATACCATATTACCTTAGGTCATTCTACTGCATATTACCCCCAAGGTAATGGCCTAGCTGAATCCTCAAACAAGAGCCTTGTAAATATCATCAAAAGGTTACTTGAAGACAATAAAAAGACTTGGAATAAGAAGTTATTCAATGCCTTATGGGCAGATAGACTTACTACTAAAAAATCCATTGGTACTTCCCCTTACCAACTTTTTTATGGAATGGTTGATGTTTTTCCATCCTCCCTAGGTGTACTAGTGATGAAAATTATCCAAGAGTTACAAGTTGAAACAAATGACATTCAAAGAAGGATCAATCAAACTATTCACTTGAAACAAACAAGGGAAGAAGTTTATATCAAATCTCAAGTCATTCAGGATAAGATCAAGAAATTTTTTGATAAAAAAAGTAAAGAAGATGATTTTTGCATTGGAGATAAAGTATTAAAGTGGGATTCCAGAAGAGAAGACAAAGGAAAACATGGAAAAATTAATTTTTTGTGGAAAGGACCTTAAGTGATTTATGGATATAGAGGTAATAATGCTTTATTTTTGAAAAAAATGGATGAAACAGATCTACAAGAAGGAACAGTAAATGGAAGAATGTTGAAGCGATACTACCCTTCTAAGTTAACAAATAGTTATTTTTTATTCACTTTCATCATTGTACATATACAATGCAGATTTTTAGATTGGATTGGATGTTTCACTAACAAAATTGAAGCCCAGAGAGAAGGCCCTAAGCTTTGAAAGGTAAATATCATAAGTATGAATAAATTGCAGACATCAGAAGACATTTACAGGGTCATCACAGTCAAATTTCAAAGGCTACTAGTCTTAAAGTTCTTGACATTTCATCAGGAAATGTCATCCCCATGAAGAGCCACTATTAGGGTCCTATAATAATAGGGTTCATAAATTTTGAATTGACTTTCATAGTCTTGTAAATATGTACATACCTTGATTTCTACAAGTTGTTTTCCCATATTTTGAAAAATGAAAAATAATAAAAATCCAAAAAGAGGGTAAAAAGTCCTAAAAGAAATATCGAAGGACTTATAAAAATATATATCCCAAAAGAAAAACAAAAATAAGACTTGAAATTGAGCAAGTCCAAATGCCACTACTTTTACTTTTACTGCAAGAATAAATGATTATCTGCAGAGTGTCAATAAATGCCATAATCCATGATCAGTTAAACAGTTTAATGTTAACTTTTCATGCTTTCAATTTCATGTTTTAGATAGAGAATAAAGATATGTCAAAAAAATTAAACTTGACAAATCAGTATATAGGTAGAGAATAATGAGGAGCTCAACAGTTTAATCTGAGCCCTCAGATGATATGAGGTAGACTTGGATAATTTTATGCTTTGAAAGAAAAAAATTTAGGGTTGCAAGCCTAAATTCACCCATGAAAATGAAGTAAAAATGTTAGAAATAAAGATGGGTAGGTAGAAAGCAGTTGAGCAATCATGTAATAAAGCATCATTGGGAAAAAATCACTAATTTTCCTTCCCCTCCAAAATTTAGTATTCTAAACTATCAGCCAAAAAGGCTCAGAGCATTTCTCTGACTATTGTTGGGACTGGACCCAAGGCTCAATGACTGGTTAGTTAAAAATATTGAATTCCCACACTAGACCCACATTCATCAACATTTACCCTTCATTAACAAATCATAATCCCTTTTCCAAAGTAAAAACCCATTTTTACTTAGTAAAATCTAAACCTTAAATAGCTAATCTCATTCCCTTTCAAAAATCATTCATAAACCCTCAAAATGCATTTATCCTAAGTTAAATGTATCCCAAGTTAACATGTGAAATAATACACTAAAGATAAGCAATGCTTTATTTTTTGGCACTTTACTTAGAGTTAACATGTATTTTGTTTCCTTTTCACTATCCCTTCATTCAATATTAACTACTAACTTTTATTTTATTAAATCCCTAGATACTCCTACCTTTATAGTATTAATACCCTTTTATTGTAAATAACCCTATAAACCCACTATTTTAAAAGTTTAACCAATGTGTAATATCCCATGTGCGCAATATAAAAACCCTTCCATATCCCATTGGTTTTAACATACCTATATTTAAATATCCCGCCCCCTATAGTTTTTAAAACTGTCAAAAGGTTGAAAACTATATAATAAAATAAATCCTGCACCCATATGTATGATTTAAACATTATTAAAGGTTTAAATTAATACATAAACCTTACACCGATGCATTATCATTTTAAACCCAAAGTTTAAACTTTAATTAAACTTTTATTTATTAAGGTTTAAAAGATCTGCCACACATATGATACCCTGGCCCCACTCCTTCCCAATGCAACACAACCAGTGAATCACAACCATTTTCATTCAAACCCCTGATCCGACGGCGGAAGCACGATATCGCATAGAAAAGTTGTGAGATCACCCCAAGAAAAATCTGCACGAAATGGGTGGTTTCGCGACTTACTCTCTCCTCCACTACCCATTTCTCATTGGATCGCATGGGTTAGCTCTGAAACTACTTACTGCCCAAACGTTGTTCGATAACCACTCAGGTTTTGATCTGTTGAAACTCAAAACCACCATTCCTGCATGACTTGGCATGTATTAAATGCATTCGACTGATTAGCCCTAATACACATAAAAACACTGGAATTGCATATATTTCTTATATTTATGCGCATTAAGATTTGCACATGCCTCCCCGACTATAAAAACATTGTTTTTTCACCATTTCTATGCCCAAAAGCCTGCAAAAATTTCCCTATGACCATTGAAGACCGCCAAGAAGCTTTACATTGCTCTAGAAACTCTACAGAAGTTGTTGTTTCATTCAAAAAACCTCAGAAACTGTTCTGAAGCCCAATACCTGCATCATACAGGTATTTCTCTAAAAAAATAAGCCTACAATAAATTTTAAAGACCTTCAAAAGAACAAAAACACATTCAGAGCTTAAAAATCAATTAGAAGAAACTATCAAAATAGTCCAAAAATAGGACAAACCCTGTCAATTTTTTTCCAAAAACTCTGTTTTACTGCTGCGCATAATTTTGGAGGAAAATTTGTGAGTTTTTACAGTTTCATTAATTATTGTAAGCCCCGAATTAAGCCAGAAAACCTCTGAAGGTATCCCAAACCTCTTTGCCTAATTTCAACAGACTTTTTAACCCAATTTATCATTAAAATACTTAGGAAACCCTTGTTTCTTGTTTTAAGCCAGTTCAAAAGCCTCTAAACCTCTTTGAAAGACCTAATTTGAAAGAAAGCCCTAAGAAAATACTATACTTCACCTGTTTATCCAAGAAGCCTCTGCTAAAAGTAAAAATACTTTTGCAAACTGTCTAAACTTGCAGAAGTAGCCCAAAATGCCTAAAAAGTAGAGCTCTAGCAAGCCTAAGGCTTCCAAAGTGCCTAAACCAACCCCTGTCATGACTTCTAATACTGCTATTGTTTCCAATCCTTTACAACCCCCAGTCATAGACATTGAACATATTCCATTGGTTGATGTTGATTAGAAGATAGCAGATCACATTGTTGAATTTGACCTGCTAGATATTCATAACTGGTGCTATGAGAATTCCTTAGATAATGAAGAAGAATTCCATATTTGGGAATCTCACTTGCCCAAATATGTTGTCCCTTTAACTCACTCATGCCAGGAAGTCATTAGGTTATGTCAACAACATTATGTGCCTGAGCAAAGAGCCATTGTAAATGCCAATAAAAAAGTGCTTTTTACCATTATTGTAGAATCAATTAACCAAATGCTACAGCTTCAGCCTAACCCCCAAGCATTCCCTTTATCTATATAGGCCCTCAACAAGTTGTATATTCGCCTAGATTTTCCCAAGAGATTCATGATCTTTCATACATTTATGCCTTTGCATGTAGAAATTCCTAAACTAAATCCCCCATATTCTACTTCCAAATTCCCAAAAGGTTCAAGACATGTGATTTCCATGCTTTCCTTCATCCTAGGATATTTTACTAATGAACACACAGATGAGTCCATATTGGGGTTCTTATCCACTTTTTCCCTAGGGAAACCCCCATCAATAATCTTTGACTATGTTCGTTCCATTGCAGATAATATTCATTATCAATTGACCAATTTTCCAATTGAAGCAGTATTCAGATACAATTTCTTCCTTTTCCATATGTTTTTATACTTTCAATCAGATAATTTACCAGTTACTCTCCAAAAGCTTGACATACAGGGAGATCCTCTATCTGTCATTTTCTGGACATCTTTGCTCAGGAAAGAATGTACATATTTCACTTATGTAGAATTTTCAGAGTTATTCCTACATCCAGTGATCACAATGTTAACAAAAATAGAGCAGCCAAGGATAAATTAAGAAATGAAAAATATATTGCAATTTTCAGAGTAGAATAAGGTTGGTGACTGGTACTTATATGAAAAGCATACTGAGATCAGAATCTTTGGGTCAAACTTGTTACCTTACAAGTTACCCAAACATCCTTCAATGAGGATCTTTTCCTTGAAGTATATCAGGCATATCCTAAACTCTGATTCTATAAATTTCATGGCATCTAAGAAGAAAACTCAATTCAAACTAAAGAATCAGATAAGGCCATTCATTTGCAATCACAGGGATGCAGAGAAAGAAGCAGCAAAGCAACTATTGGAATACAAATTGGAAGAAATTTTTCCCTGGAATTATGATCCACAAGTAATCCTGAGTAAGCTAAGGGTTAAATGCAGGTTAACACCCTTCATCCATGAAGAAAAACTAGAGATAGAAAAATTTGCAAATCAGATTGAGTGGACTGAAAATAACTTAATAGATTCAGTAAACAAAAGTAATAGTAGTCATACTTTAGAGACTAAAAATCAGCCAGAAAAGTCCACTTAGAGAGTAAGGGAAGAAGGAGCCTATGTGGTAGAAAATACAATTGAAACTAAGTTCAAGCTAATATATAACAAAATGCCCAAGTTAGATTCAACAGGTAAAGGAAAGGTAACAATTTATGTGGAAGAAACAGAGCTTATAGATACCAACACTAATTTTCCAAAAACAGATGTTGCTACTGTCATTATCGATGAGCCAACTACTAAGAATCAGAATGAAGAAAAAATCAACAATGAAGATGCACAGTTGATAGAAAGACAACAAAGCATGGAAGCCTCTTCCTCACAGGAAGCTGAGGAAAAAGATTTGGATATCAAATAAAAATATAAACAAATCAAGCTGAAGAATGAAGAGATAAAAAACAATATTTATTCTCAATATCTCAAACAGACTCCAAGTGTGAAAAACAGGATTCTTTCTTCATTTGATTATTTAAATCAAAATTTAATTATGTCAGTGTTATATCCCACATTCAAATCTCCTAAGACTTTGGTAGATTATAAGAAAGTTGATTCGGAAGTCCAAACAGATAAGATCCATGCTCTTGACCAAATTGAGTTCCATAGACAAACCTCAGAAATGTTATACTCTACTGTCACAAATAAAGCCATGAGTGCTGAAAGACTCCAAAACACCATCTCCAACATGGAAGATCAGATGAAGATCGACAAAGCCTCATTGTATGCCAAGGATCTAAGGATAAAAACCTTAGAAGAACTAGTTTTTCAAGTGGGATATGATCCTGCTAATATCAAAGCAGCAGAGCTAATCGTGAAGAAGAAAAATGAAGATATAACATCTTTGAGGAAACATCTCAAACTTCCTCAAAGGGAACATCCTCAAACAAAAGAAATAATAGAAGGACAGAAAGAAAAATATGACATGTTGAATTTGATTTTTCAATTGATAGCTCAAATTAAGGAAATGGAAATACAGATGGACAAGCTTGTCCAGGAGAAAGAAACAAAAAAAATACCAGAGGTTCCTATAGTTATTCATGTAATCACTACAGCAGTGCCTTCAAATTTAGCTGAAAATTTGGCACCCAAAGAAGCATTGGCTACTGCAATGCCAGTAACTTCTTCCACAACCTCAACTACTGAATCATCTACAACAGCAGTTCACCATATAGATGAAGCCAGAAAATTTGTGAAACTTATGGAGGAAATATCTCATAAGAAAAATAAAAAAAGTAGATTGAAATAGGTGATAGAAAATCTTGAGAAGTCAAAAAAATTGGCTCAAATAAATGCAAAAACACATGAACAAAATGTCATCAGATTAAATGAATAATTAAAGAACAGAAGGAATTGAAATTGAAGGGAAAATATCATACATAAAAAATTATCTTTGGAACAATGTCATTGAAGCCATCCATGATGTATGGCCTTCAATTCAGGTAATCTTTGAACAAAGAGAGTTATTACTAAAAGCCCAAGCAGAAATTCAATAGACTCAAAGTAAAATGGCTGATAAACCAGAACAAGATTTAAAGCTGATCACATTCCTCAATAGTAAAAACAAAAAGGAGTTAGAAGAACTCAAGATTACTGATAGGACTGAAACTATCCTAGAAATTATGAAAGTTACTACAAAGAAGAATTTGATGAGGCAACTGGAAGAAAAGTGTGAGAGTATGAATACTGTCATAACCAAGTTTATGGTCAAGTTTACAAATTTGAGACAAAAAGGATTGCCTGACATTATGGTCATTAATGATAAATTGATGCCTCAGAATGACTATGATAAAAATATTAGAGAATTTGCAAAATAATAGATAAATAAACCACCAGGAAAAGGCATTCCAACAGGAAAAGTCTTACTCAAAAGCTTTGAAGACTTATTCTATTTGCAACATGAGACAAAACACTTGTTTGTCATCAAGTCAAATTTTGCCAAATACACTAAAGCTGATGAAAACTTCAGGAAATTAAAAAATATACAAATTCCTAAAAATGAGGATTGGCAGTCACTCACATATTTATTATGAAGAATAAAATATAGACAGATGAAAGAAGGAGAAAATTATTTTCTGATTTACAGTAAAAACATACTTTTACAGCAGTAAACAAGTTTTTATTATGGTTAACAAGTATCCGAGTTTAGAGAGTATCAGTGAATAAAGAGAATCAAAGAAATAGCGTCAGACAAGGCAGATCATATTCCAAAAACAAATTTAAATATCTAAAGCCAGCAAGGAGGACACCAAGGCAGCCAGCTGCATCTTATCCTCAAAGCAGTTTCTATTTCTTTTGGATAAATAGGACAGCTTGCTGATTTGTTAAGAAGCTACCTATATTATTGTTGTAAAGATATTTTATTTCCCTTAGATAATTCTTAGAAGCACTCTAGGATATTTTATGAATAACTATGTATAAATACTTCATATTTAGAAGTATTTTGGGTGGAATAAAATTGTTGGAGATTGTTATAGTCATTTTTGTTGGACTTAAAGCTCTTTTGTGTCAAATTTCAAGTAGCAGGCTGGATCAAACCAATTGGCATTATACTTAAGGATTCTTGTGATGAGCTATTTGGAGTGAAGTATTTCCTTACTTGTCATTGTTATCTTTCTTTGTTACATGCATCCATCTATGTTTTTTTTTCTAAATCTAAATGAATAACTAGGAGTATTACTATAGGATTTGTTAAAAGCACCCTGTTTTTAGCTAGTTATCATTTTTATGTTTTCCTCTGATTTCCGGTGTAGGGAGCCCTTAATTTGTCCCTCTCTCATTTGACCTCTTCCTACTACTTCCTTTTCCGGATCAAAGGATTCTTAATTTCCCCTTATCCCGATCATACCACCTCATAAAAACAACTTTCCAAGGTATTCAAGGGTTATCTATCTTGCCCTGAAAGCATTTAAACTTTTGGCCTTGATCCCAGTCTTGTTTTATTTATTTTGACTCCTTAGCCCAATGGAAAAATAGACTTCCCACTATCCATATTTTTAAGTGATTTTTCCCACCAAATCTACCAAAACCAAACCAAAGCTACACATTCATAACTAGTGTAATATTTACAAATCAAAACAAAGTTAAAGTTTAAATAGAGAGCCCTCTTTGAACCCTAGGAAGGCTAGATCCTAGAGTTTGAAGTTGGTTTGTGGTTACTGTTACACCATTTTTTGGTCATCTAACCTATTATCATTAGATGGATCCAGGTACACCATATAAGACCAATTTTACCCTAAGTAAAATTGCTTTCACTATAAAAATAACTTAGTAAACCACCTTTATTAAGTTGTTTATGGTCTAAACAGGAAACCCCATGAGGAAATATTAAATAAATCTACATTTTTTTTATTTTCCTCAAGGAATAATGAATTAAACAATATTTTGATTAATATTCCTGGTTATATTTAACCCAAAACAAGGAAATTAATTAGATAAATCATTATTTATCTTATTATTTCCTAAATAATAGTTATTTAAACCTTATTTAAATAATATTCTTTGTTAAATATGACTAAATCACCCATAAATAATTAAATAAATATTTATTTATTTGATTATTACTCAACCACATCCTTAAAATTATAAATAAATCATTTATTTATTTATTATTTACAAATAAAGGGATTTGACCCAAGTCATATTCATTTTCCCTCCAACAAATATAATAAAATATTTCACAAAAGTTCGATCTTGATTTGGTTAATAATATTTTAATTATGTACCAATATCTAGAAAAACTCAATATTTTGTTATAAATAGAAGGGTTTTCCCATTCATTTACCACCTTTTTTTTCCTAAAGATCACTCTGGATCTATACTTTTGGTCTGACTATTGATCTACCATCATAGTCATAATCTTCTACCTTTTTTGTCTGGGTTTTCTACACCATCAAGAGAGAGGAATTTTAGATCTGAAGTGCTGAGGACTTACAAGAACCCATCCCATTGAGGAGAACTGGGAACACCCTCCTATTTTTTCCTCCCAGGTGTCCCTAATACAAAATTAATTCAACATATTCTTGTCTTGTCTATTGGATGCATGGAGTAAATCTTGTTTTTCTACTATTTGATGTCTTCTAATGCATAGATATAGATTTTTTTAGCATTTATCTTGATCACCTAACTACATATCTAAAGATATTGGCAGTCATCTATGTTTTTAGGGTTGTTAGTTATGCACAGCTAAAGTGGTCTTTGTTCGTACGCTTGGAATTAATATTCATACTAACAACTGGTGACTCCACATGGGTTTACGATTACGACCGCTATCATTTTTCTGATCCTTGCATATCCAGCTGCTTCAAACCCTAGGATTTCTCTTCAGCCCCTTGTTTTTTCTTTTCTTGATGTTGTTTTTAACCTATAAAACCCTAAAAATTTAAAATTCTAACTTCTGCGTGTTTTCGGACCTATTGCGCAGGTGACAGACATCAGCCGCAGCTGAGATGACAATTTTTTCTGAAACCTACTGCCGAGAGTGTTGAAAGTGTAGGTTTCACTTTTTGGCCCAAAAACTGTGACCTGGAGCTTCAGGAAGCAGGAATCAGCCCAAAAAATGTGACCTTTGTTGAAAACAGGTCAGAAAATGCGACCTGGACTTTTTGCGGGAATTTTTCTGAAAGTTTTATGGGTTTGTCTGAGCCTCTGTTTAGGGTTTTCTGACCTCCGTCTCCACCCGTTTTGGACCTGTACTTATTCTTTTTTGCTCAAATAAGTGGGAACCTAACCCCCTAGGGCTTCAGTACCCTCCACTTCTTGTGGAAGATTTTTTGCTGTTGCAGGTTGTCTGAAATTTCAAAGTCTTCAGCCATTTTTTCAGATCTGATACCTCATCTTTAGATCCGCTTCAGATTTGATTTTTATCCATCAAAATCACCTCATTTATCTTTTTTTAGGTTTTCCTCTAGGGTTCACTCTGCTTCCCTCCTGGAGATAGCCTTTTGCCACCTCTTTTTATAGCAATTTTTCCTCAGATCTGTTGATGTTTCTGCACCACTTTCCAGTATATTTTGTCCTTTAGATCCCTGTCCCTCCTGAACTTAGATCTATTGGCTGTTTTAGTTTGTTTTGATTATTTTTTTACTCACCTATAAACTAGCTTTTGAGAGGCCCACCTCCTTGGGTTTAGATTATTGCATCATTAGCTATTTATTTTTTGTTTTTGCAGGCTTATATCCTGTCATTTGCAGGTTTATTTGTAGCTATACAACACACTTTTTATTTTTTCTCTACAAATGTCTAGGTTTAAAAAATTAAAATTTACACACTTTACACACACACTGTAAGCGAAAAATGGCTTGGTTAACACCGCCAAGAAAATACTCTAAAACATTTAAATCAATTGATCCTACACCTCTTTGCCTTGTTTCGACATTGTAATCAGTTGATCCTACACCTCTCTGCCCTTTTCAGTATATTTTTCTTTTGTGCCTTGTTTGTGTTGTCATCATTGGGCCACCAAGGTGTTTATCCTAGAGACTTTTTGGCCTTCATCCTCAGTTTTCGATAGGAAGACTTACTCCTCTGCGTAGGATTCGAGTTAGTCCTCCACCGATTCCGCACTCCGACTCTTCTTCTGGTCCATTGGGTTCTCCTTCTCATTCCACCGTCAGTTCTCCCCCTGTCACATTCACAATTTCTAGTGCAGGACCTAATGTTGGTGGTAACCCTAGCCCTCATGCTGGGAATACCACTAGTGGGACTGCAATGGACACTACCCCAGCTACGCCCTCGCTCCCCTTCATGGCAGGCCTTAGCCTCCCCGATTTTGACCATTTGATAAAAAACCCTATACACCATGATGCTAGTTGGCCTGCTATGCTGATGAAGCTCCCTTCTGACATCAAAAAGTTTGAAGGCCTTGCTGGAGAAGATTCTTCAAATCATGTTCGATCTTTCCACATGTGGTGTTCGTCTAACTCCATTACTGATGACTCTATCTGTCTTTGGTTGTTAATCAGGCCCCTTCCTCTCATACCACCTTTGCGACTATTTCCCAGAATTTTTTATCTTACTTACAGCTTCCCCTTCGTTATGACACTGGTATCGAACTTTTGACTTCTTTCCATCAATCATCTGCGACCCGCCTATCTAATCATGTCCAGGAATGGTGGATAAGAAAGAGCCTATGTCAATCCCCTACCTTTGAAGACCGTGTCTACATGGACTGGCTCCTTAGATCGCTCTTGTCCCCTATCGAGAAATATGTCGCATCGTATTTTCCTCAAACCAAAGAAGCTGCTCTCCAAATTGTGCTAAAATATGACCTGATCTATGCTCATTCGGGTTATGTTTATACCGTTCTACCTAATCATCCTATACCCAGTGGTGCCAATGCACCGGGGACATCACATGTCGCCGACGGTATCGTTGGAGCTCTCTCTAATCCATACGCTCAACCTCCCATGGGCTATGGCTTTCCTTAGGGGGGGGGGGGGGGCAGCACCTCATGCACTTTTCCCCCTCCCGGTAGCACGTATCCAGGATACGGAATGCCTCCTATTTTTTCCCAATCTCCTGTTTACCACACTATTACCCAACCTCCTTATTATCCGTATCTACAACCTGGTGCTCCAGCTCCTCCAGCATTAGCACCTCCGCCTCCCTTGCCTTCTCAACCCCTGAAACAATAGCCACCACCCCTCAGGGGTAGGTGTATGCACAGCAGGGCATGACTAATACTCCTCCCTCCAAAGAGATGAGGAAAGGCACTCAAAATCAATCTTCTCTCGGTAATCTTGGACCTAATCCTCAAAATAATGCACCTAACATTGCTAACCAGCAACAGGGCACTCAGCCCAAGTAGGATAGGCATGTTCCCACGAACCAGCCTTGTTCTTGTTGTGGTGTGTATGGTCATTACACGCATGGTTGTCCTCTTTTACAACAAATGAAGGAGATGTGAGAGTCTCAAGAAACGTTGCGAGGACAGCAAGCCTCCCCTTCTGTCCCTCCCAATGCTGCGCCTAGTCAACCGGCTATGCCAACTAATCCTTTCCCTTAGCAAATATTTGTGGCTACCCAACCACTTGAAGGAAAGGTGGCCACTCAACCTCTTCCATCTGGTACCTTCGATTACCATATTCTCATGATGAACTCTGCTCAACCTCTAACAATAGACATCAATATTCAGACTCGGTCCCATTAGTACAATAAGCCTTCTGCTACGTCTGTCCCCAAGCTACCTCCTTCGCTCTCTATAGAGCCTCTTTCGACACCTAATGGTCCCTTGCAGATCCCTCAGCCTAAGGCAGAGGTTCACACCAAGATCCCTAAAGGACCACTTCGTCGAAATGTTGCTTCTGGCAAAGCTGCCTATTCGTATAGCATAGTAGATGATTTGGTGCAATCTCCTGCTACCATTTCAATGTTGTTGTTAGGTCCCTATATTACTAGTATAGTCCCTTATTGTTGTTAGTGTAAACCCCTTATTGTTATTATTGTACCCATGTAACCCCCATATTGTTATTATTGTGCCCTTAAATTATTATTTTTAGGTCAGCTAGGATTACATTGTGGCCCCACTAGGATTACATTATGGCCCCATGGACTCCTATATATAGAAAGGAGGTTTTTTAATTTGTATCATCCCAGAATTTTTCATTAATGTAATGTATTGGAGGTTTCCCCCTCGAAGTGGCTTATTTCTAAGGCGTTGATATCTCTTTTCTTCTATTTTTGGAGATGTTTACACAACATTTGGTATCAGAGGTTTGGATTCTAGGGTTTTTCTTCTCCAAACAGGTCATCATGGCATTTTCGCTATAATTTTTTTTCTACGAAGTTTCAGAAGCTGAAATTTTTAGGAAGCGAAAATGGATGGTTTGAAGAATATATGGATGGTTTGAAGAAAGGTGTGGAATCTAATATAGATGGAATGGAAGCTGGCATGGAATCTAAGATGGATGACATGGAAGCTAAAATGGAAAACATGAAGAATGATCTAAAAACAGACATGGAAGGTTTGACAGAGTTGATACAAGAAATGTTTCCTAATGGTGAAAAGATAGTAGAGGAAACTCATGATGAGAAAAAAAATAAATGTTAATCGTGATTTCATAAACTCTAATGTTGGCGGGAAGAACCACCATATTCCAAAAATGGATATGAGGAAGTTTGATGGAAAGGATCCTGTAACATGGATACTACAGATGGAGCAATATTTTGATCTCCATAATGTGAAAAACACACAAAAGGTACGCATTGCAACTTTACATTTAGAACACAATACATTTGTATGGTATAGATGGCTTTGCTCTCATAAAAAAATTGTCACTTGGTCAATTTTTACGAAGGAAATGATAGCACATTATGAGGATACAAAGAGAAACACCTTCTTTAGCAAATTGATAAATCTCAAACAAAAGGGCTTAGTGGGGGAGCACATTAAGGACTTCCAAAATTTGAATATAAGGGTAACTGATATTCCAGAGGAACAAAGGATTGATCTCTTCATAGGTACTTTAAAGGATAACATCCAACATGAAGTTCGCGTTTTGGAACCTGATTCATTGGAGAAGGCATTCAGGTTGGAAAGAAAAATTGAATGTAAAATTATGGCGACAAGGAAGCCTACCACTCACTTCTATAAAGAAGGAAGTGTTGCTACGCCTATATTTCCACAACCTACAAGGTTGACACCACAACAATTGGAAGAAAAAATAGCAAAAGGGCTTTGCTACAGTTGTGATAGAAAATACACTAAAGGTCATAAGTGTGCTGAGAAGAAATTATTTTACATAGATTGTGAAGAGGAAGAAGAAAATGAACAAGAAGAGGATATACACTAGGAACCAGCTTTATAAGAGGAAGAAATGAGTCTTACCATATCATGTAATGCATTGGCAGGAATTACCACTCCTCAAACTCTCAAGATAGAAGGACATATCAAGAAGAAAAAGGTAATAGTGTTGATTGATTCAGGTAGCACCCATAATTTTATTCATTGTAAGGTAACCAAGGAATTAAATTGTTTCCTATACCCAGCACCAGAATGTCAAGTGATGGTTGCAAATGGAGGAACTATAAATTGCTCTGGAAAATGCCATAATATCAAGCTAACCTTGGGGGAATATGTATTGACTAGTCCAATGCTTTCCATTCCTATGGGAGGTGCTGATGTTGTACTAGGAGTACAATGGTTACAATCTTTGGGGACGGTAGCTTTTAATTTTCAAGAACTTTTCTTGAAATTTTTCTCAGAAGGAAAGGAAGTCGAATTACGGGGTATTGAAGGGAAGCCGGGAAGGATAATAAGCTCTAATGTCATGACAAAGCTTCTAAAGAAAGAACAACGAGGCGTAATTGCACAATTATGCTCACTAGAAGTTCCGACATCAAAATCATCTATTTCTGCAGATCTCCAACAAGTCTTGGACAATCATTCCAAGGTGTTTGAAACTCTCAAAGGACTCCCACCTATTCGTGATCATGATCATGCTATTCATTTGATTCCAGGAAGTGTTCCTCCAAACATCAGGCCTTATAGATATCCTTACTTCCAAAAGAGTGAAATTGAACGTATGATTGCAGAAATGTTAGAGGTGGGTATAATTCAACCTAGTCAAAGTTCTTTCTCTGCTCCTATAGTATTGGTACATAAGAAGGATGGATCATGGTGCATGTGTCTGGATTATAGGGAGCTCAATAAGCTCACCATTAAAGATAAATTTCCCATTCTTCTGATTGATGAATTACATGGAGAAATTTATTTTACCAAGTTGGATCTTCGTTCAGGATATCATCAAATTAGAATGAAGACTGAAGATATTCCAAAAAAAACATTTCGAACTCATGAGGGTCATTATGAATTTTTGGTCATCCCTTTTGGCCCTACCAATGCACCTTCTACATTTCAAGGGTTGATGAATTCCATTTTCAAACCCTTCCTTAGAAAATTTGTGCTAGTATTTTTTGATGATATACTAATCTACAGTAGGTCTTGGAAGGATCATGTTGAACATGTTGACAGGGTGCTCAAACTATTGCCGGAGAAACAATTATATGCAAAAAAATCCAAATGTTTCTTTGGAGTACAAGAGGTGGAATATCTGGGTCATATTGTATCTCACGAGGGTGTTAAAGTAGACCCTAACAAAATTAAAGCCATTAAGGAATGGAAAGTCCCCACAACCATAAAGCGGTTGCGAGGATTTATCGGGTTAACAGGGTATTATCGCAAGTTTGTTAAGAATTATGGGAGAATAGCAGCACCTCTAACAACATTGTTGAAGAAAGATGCATTTTCATGGACTCCTGAAGCAACTAAGGCCTTTGAACATCTTAAAGAGGCAATGTGCCTAGCACCGGTCTTAGCTACGCCGGACTTCACAAAAACCTTTATTGTGGAATGTGATGCCTCAGGAAATGGAATTGGTGCAGTTTTAATGTAGGAAGGAAGACCCATTGCTTTTGAAAGTCGTCCAATCAAAGGAAAGTATTTACAGAAACCTATTTATGAGAAGGAAATGTTAGCAATACTGCATGCACTAAAGAAATGGAGAACTTACCTAATGGGAAGATACTTCAAGGTAAAAACTGATCATGATAGTCTTAAACACTTTTTGGAACAAAGACTATCTTCAGAAGAGCAGAAAAAATGGGTCACAAAGATGTTGGGTTATGACTTTGAAATAATCTACAAAAAGGGAAGCTTAATGTTGTTGCAGATGCACTCTCAAGAAAGAATGAAGAGGTGGAAGCATTGCTTTGTGCCATTTCTATTATCCAACCAGATTGGATAACTGAAGCAAGAGATGAATGGAAGAAGGACAAAAATGTATGGATACTCATTCAAAAGTTGCAGCAAGATCCTAGTACATCTGATACATTTAGTTGGAAAAATGATTCCTTATGGTACAAAGATCGCTTATATCTTTGTAAGAATTCCCAACTAAAACAAAAGATTCTTTTGGAATTGCACACTTCTCCTTTAGGAGGACACTCAGGATTTTTAAAAACTTACCACAGGGTGAAGAAAGAATTTTTTTAGGATGGCCTTAAATCTAATATTCAAAATTTTGTGGCGGAATGTTTGGTTTGCCAACAGAATAAAGTTGAGACAATTAAGACCCCAGATCTTCTACAACCTTTATCCATTCCAAGTCAATGTTGGGAGGAGATTTCAATGGATTTTATCACAGGTTTACCTAAGTCTGAAGCAAAGAGTGTCATCATGGAGCACTAGAAAATTTGGCGGAAATTCCGACGGCCAATTCGTCGCTATTCCGACACATAGTCGTCGCAAGAGAGACAGTTCGAGGGTGGGCAAAACGTGGTTTACCATACCGTCGCAGTTCCGACGCAATTAAAAAGTGTCGCACTATCGACACCTTTTCCGTCGCACTTTCAACCTTTATAAACTGTCGCACTTCTGACGAAATGTGGTCCAATTTTTTGAACGTCGCTCTTCCGACGTTTGTAAACTGTCACAATTACGACGAAATGTGGTCCGATGTTTTGAACGTCGCTCTTCCGACGTTTGTAAACTATCGCAATTCCGACGCAATGTGGTTCGATGTTTTGGACGTCGCTCTTCCGACGGTTGTAAACTGTCACAATTCCGACGAAATGTGGTCCAATGTTTTGGACGTCGCTCTTCCGACGTTTGTAAACGGTCGCAATTCCAACGAAATGTGGTCCGACGTTTTGAACGTCGCTCGTCTGACGTTTTTATACTGTCGCTCTTTCGACGTTTCTAATCTGTCGCAATTCCGACGCTTACAAGGTGTCGGTATAGCGACAGAAGGTTCAATTTAAAAAAAAAAAAAAAATGAAACTTTAAAAGAGGAAAAACGTTGTTTTGAATATATTATATGAAGTAAAACAGTCCATGAAGTCATTACATTTTCACATCTGAAGATTGGAACCCAAATATCCATCCAGAAAAGTGGAAGTCCCACCCGAGACAATGATAGAAAAATACCCCATGTCACATACAGCGACTTGATATAAAACCCAGTAACGGTCCACATGGAGATTATCGACAATCTGAGAAAGCATCCAAATATGCCCAAGGCATCTATAAGAAAGTGAAATAGCGGTATGTAGAATAGTAAAGCAACAGATAGAGTACGTACCGACGTCCATTGTTCCAAATACAAATTAAAGTACCCAAAATCCTTGAACAGAGAAAAACGCTAATCATGTGAGGAGTGTGATATGTCCAAAATATAAAAGACCATCAGATCATATCAATAAACCAGCAACGTAGACCAGCATCGCTAGTTTTGAAGGCAGAGTGATAAACATTAATCATTTTTTTCACAAGAGAAAAAACGTTGTTTTGAATATATTATATGAAGTAAAACAGTCCATGAAGTCATTACATTTTCACATCTGAAGATTGGAACCCAAATATCCATCGAGAAAAGTGGAAGTCCCACCCCAGACAGTGATAGAAAAATACCCCATGTCACATACAGGGACTTGATATAAAACCCAGTAACGGTCCACATGGAGATTATCGACAAATCTGAGAAAGCATCCAAATATGCCTGAGGCATCTATAAGAAAGTGAAATAGAGTATGTAGAATAGTAAAACAACGGATAGAGTATCGACGTCCATTGTTCCAAATACAAATTAAAGTACCCAAAATCCCTGAACAGAGAAAAACGTTAATCATGTGAGGAGTGTGATATGTCCAAAATATAAAAAGACCATGAGACCATATCAATAAACCAGCAACATAGACCAACATCACTAGTTTTGAAGGCAGAGTGATAAACATTAATAAATTTTTTTTCACAAGAGAAAAAACGTTGTTTTGAATATATTATAAGAAGTAAAACAGTCCATGAAGTCATTACATTTTCACATCTGAAGATTGGAACCCAAATATCCATCCAGAAAAGTGAAAGTCCCACCCCAGACAGTGATAGAAAAATACCCCATGTCACATACAGGGAATTGATATAAAACCCAGTAACGGTCCACATGGAGATTATCGACAATCTGAGAAAGCATCCAAATATGCCCGAGGCATCTATAAGAAAGTGAAATAGCAGTATGTAGAATAGTAAAGCAACAGATAGAGTAGCGACATCCATTGTTCCAAATACAAATTAAAGTACCAAAAATCCTACAACAGAGAAAAACGCTAATCATGTGAAGAGTGTGATATGTCCAAAATATAAAAAGACCATCAGACCATATCAATAAACCAGCAACATAGACCAGCATCGCTAGTTTTGAAGGCAGAGTGATAAACATTAATCATTTTTTTTTCACAAGAGAAAAAACGTTGTTTTGAATATATTATATGAAGTAAAACAATTCATGAAGTCATTACATTTTCACATCTGAAGATTGGAACCCAAATATCCATCCAGAAAAGTGGAAGTCCCACCCCAGACAATGATAGAAAAATACCCCATGTCACATACAGGACATGATATAAAACCCAGTAATGGTCCACATGGAGATTATCGACAATCTGAGAAAGCATCCAAATATGCCCGAGGCATCTATAAGAAAGTGAAATAGCAGTATGTAGAATAGTAAAGCAATAGATAGAGTACCGATGTCCATTGTTCCAAATACAAATTAAAGTACCCAAAATCCTTGAACAGAGAAAAACGCTAATCATGTGAGGAGTGTGATAACCATCTGCAGAAACCCAGGCTCGCTTGTAAGATCAGGCTCGCTTGATTCCAAAATTGGTAACCATCTGTTGCATCCGAGATGTAAGGTTCAAGCTCGCTTGTTTCCATTAGTAGCCCGCTACAGCATCCACCCTGTTCATAGCAAAAAGGTTCCTGTAGATATACAGAGAAAGAGTATAATACGTAGACCATATAAACATGGCTCTGTATTTCAAAAAACAGGTTTAAAATAGAAACAGGGCAAGATTTTTTTTTCTAATTGTTGGTGGTTCCCATGTTTTGGCCAGGTTGACAGAGACCAAAAGATGAGACAACATAGAACCACTTTCAGACCTTTGGATCTAGCCCTCCCAGGTCCAGAGAGGGATCTCTCTATGGTATTCAAAGGTTTAACTTTGAAGCTCTAAGTTATGATTTTAGGCTAGTTGTAGGCTTGAGGTTGTTTGTTTGATTGTTTGTGTTTGGTTGGAGGGAATCAGGAAAAGAAGGACCAATATGAAGACAAGGATGAGCAAAGGTGAAGTTTTGGCAGAGACAGATAACTCAAAGAGCATCAAACCCATTGGGCTATGGAGTCAAGAAAGGATTTATTTGTAATCAATGTGCAAGATTTCAGTTGGGCTAGTCATCTAGAGCATTGGATCTTAAAGGAGATATTTGGAATGGGACAATAAGGACAGAAAATGAAAGGAGAGGAACCAACCAAATCTATCTATAGATCAGACCAGAGGTCATTTAACTCCAGGCCTTCTTGGACAGAATTAGAGGTGAAACAAGGGATCTTGGAAGGGTTTAATTGGGATGGAAAGCTCCTAGAGAGACAGAGATCAGGTTATAGACCTCCAGGATTCTCAAACATTCAACTAAATCCTAACAAGAACATCTAAATACAGATTTCATTAATTCATACATCAGAGAGCAGGCAATATCATCCACTACACTGGTTAAATCAATTGAAATCAACATTTAGATTCACATATAAGTAGAAAACATAAAAGGCTGGGAGAGCAGCAACATAAGGTACCTATCAAGGGTAGATCTTATGCCAAACTTCTGATGCGAGCCTGAAGAAACATGATGAAATGAAAGAAATTCAATCACAAATACAGAGAAAGGAAAACATCACCAGCTGCTTTAGATCGGGATCCAAAGAAACATGCTTGTCATATTAAAAACAACACCAATCAGGTACATCACAGCCCATAGCTTGAACATTCAGTCTAAATACATCTAATCTCAGTCTATCTTACAATATTACACAGAGAACTTGTCTCAAGAGGAACAATGCTTGCATTTCACTGATATCTCATCAACCCCCATTACAAGGTTTCCTTCTGTGCTTTATAGAAAAGGATGAACCTAAGATCGACTGAAAAGGTAGGTGAAAATTAAATGTATCTTTAAACACAACAACGAATGCAGGGCCGAAGCCCATTCTGCTTGACATGCTATATATTTAATCTCTGTCACCTTCCTTGTGAGAGTATGATCTGCTCCAGATTTGATCTTGACATCTTTTGGCTAAAGTACTCCTGGATGATTTGAACAAAATGAAATAAACTGCTAGGAAGGTCTGTCTCATAAATGTCTGACTGTTTTTTGAGCTGTAGTCTGGTGGAAATATTTTCAGGGACACGGTGCATAAATAAGACAGTATGGGTGCCTGGTACCTGATATAGAAAAACATTCTGCTGACGAAAACCCTGATATTACCTTTTTCCTGCGCTTAGGATCCTTTGATCGATCCTCGGGGTCTGTGAACTGATGCTTTGCCTCTTAAACACTGATTAAGGCTCAAGATCTTCATTATCATGCCTTAATCCCTTGTCCTCGCTCTGAACCATTTCTTTTTTTCTAACCTTGCCATACTGTGCTTTAAATGATGCCGGAAAGTTCCTCACAGGGCTCGAAGTTTTCTCATTTAATAGGAACCCCTGTCTCCACCTTCCCTGGTCCTTTTCCATAAATACAACCCGCAGCAAAATGGTTCTCTGCGATTTCTCGTTGCGACGGAGACTGTGTGTTAGGGTGGTCTTTTCTCCTCGAAAACCCTGCAAGAACAGCAAACATCGTCAAGAAAACACAGATGGGGTGACGGAGGTGGTGTGAATGGATGGGAGGATCATGCAATCGGTGATATGGCAGAGGAAAATGCAGAAGAATGGTGAAAAAATGCTCTGGTAAGTATGGCGGACGTTGCAGAATGAAAAATGCATGAAAAACATTAAAAAATGCGAGAAAGAGACATTATATGCGATGGAATGGTTGAAGGGTACGAAACATGCACGTGGAGGGTGACGTGGCATACGGAAAGCTGAGTGGACAGATGAGGTGGAGGCCCGGGCGATGACGGAGTAGTCAACGGAAGCGGGGTGATCTGGACCGTTGATCGGGCACAGATCAACGGCGAGGGCGACACATGGTGGGTCTGCGGGTGCGGCGGAGACCGACTAACGGGCGAGCAACTTGGACGAAGGGAGGACGTCGGATGAAGATCTCGAGATCCAACGGTGGTTGCGAATTCCACTGCCCAGCTTTCGTCCGGGAGATAACGCGCGAAATGGCGATTTTATGAATAGTACAGGAGGACGCGTGTTGACAGACGTGTGGAATTGCTGGGTTTCGGATGAAAACCGCCAGTTCGCAGATGGTGGTGCGGAAAAACCACGTGGGTTTGGAACAGTACAAGCGGGTGACGTATGCAGGTGGGGTCCACTGTTTCGAGCGAGCACCGCGCCGTTAGATCCGGATCTTTAACGGACGGTCAAGATCCGCCGATCAAACAAGATGTATAAAAACCCACAAATGCGCGTTTGCAAAGGTTTTCCGATGATTTTTCGCGCGGAGAAAGGGTTGGCGGGCTAAGCGCCTGGCAGACTCGGCGTTGGTCACGGCACCGAGTCTCATGAAAAAGGAGCGGGGGCTAATGGGGAAGGGGGCTAAGGCCCCAAAACAAAGAATTTACCATTTTAATTCATTTTAATGAGTTTTGGAGGCCATTAAAGGGTAAAAGTAGAAGGGTCAAGGGGAATTTTGAGGGAACAAAGGTAAAGGGATAATCCAAAGGGGATTTTGGGGAGATTAAGGGAGGAATTGGGGAGAAGAAAAAGGGGAAACAGAGGTGACAATGTGGTGTTTTGCAGGGGTATAAAGGGAAATAATCGGCTTTTTGAGAAATGAATCAGCAGGGGAACCATATGTTAGGCACAACAACACAGAGGCTACAAGGAGGATGAATTTTCAAGGGGAAGGCATTCCTTGGAGGCTTCAGAGCAAACTAGCCCCCAGCTTGCTTGCCAAGAATTTCATAGGGGGTCTAATAGTGGCTCCACATGGGGATGGCTGCTCCTTGGAGGAGTCAAGAAACCAGAGATGATCTTTAGAGTAGGCCAGATGCCTGTTGTCATAAGCCATATTTCTTCTTCAATTTTAGCTGCCACAGTGTGATAGAAACATCAGCAAAAACATTTCCCAACCAATCTACCTACCCAAACTACAGTTCTACAAATTTCCCTCGGGTGCATTTGAACTAGCAGACCCTTTGCATTTTATTTTGCAAAATAGAAAACAAACCTATTCTAATTCTACCCTTATTGCTCCATGAGGCCAGATTAGACTGTTTACCTCATCTATTTATCTACCTAATCTACTACCTGTTGGGATTAAACTGTCCAACAGGTTTCTTCACCTACATTCTAAGACAGGAAATTTAAAAACAGCCAAGCCAGGATTAGACTGTCTGACTTGCTGGGCAGCAACTTGTAGAAAACAAAACTGTGAAGGCATGTAATCCTGCAACTGTGAAACATCCTTCTTTCTTTATTGTGACTCATGTTTTGAGCATAATTGAGTCACTTCTTTCTTTGATTTCAGCTCTGGCTTTGGGCATATTAGAGTTGGTTTCTCTTTCACTGCTGATCCAAATTTTTAGCATATTAGGATCAGTTATTCTGCTTCCTTTTGGCTCAAATTTTGATCAGGTTTGAGCCTATTCTTTTTTACTCCTGAGGTTCACGTTTTGAGCATGTCTGAACCTCTCTTTTCATTCTATTTTTCGGAACATTTTCTCTTTTCTTGAAAACAAAAATAAAAGTTGCAATGATATGTACAATGGACATGAAACTGAAAATGGAAAATCAATAGAAGTAATGTTTGAGCATCCTGCCATTGACAGGACCCCCAAACAATTCTGTGCCATCAAGTTTTTGCAGAAAAAATGCATTAGGACCCACAGTGGCTTGTATGATATATGGACCTTGCCACAAACTGTCAAATTTTCCATGTTTGCCTTTGTCCTCTCTTCTTGAGTCCCATCTCAGAACTTTGTCTCCAACCTTGAAATCTGAAGCTTTGGTTCTTTTGTCGAATTGTCTCTTTATACCTTCCTGTACTCTGACAGCTCTCTCATAAACCTGCTCTCTTGTTTGCTGAAGATTGATTGTTTCATTGATTCTCCTTACCATACTGTTTTCTTCTGATTGGATCTCCTGCACAAGCTTGATCACTGGAACTCCAAGACTAGTAGGAAAAACTGCTTCAGTCCCATAAACCAGCTGAAAGGGTGACATGCCAATAGATTTCTTTGTAGTGAGCCTGTCTGCCCACAAGGCATGTATCAACTTTTTATGCCATGACCTTTTGTTCTCTTCCAGCAGCTTCTTAATGATTGTAACCAGGCTTCTATTTGATGATTCAGCTCGACCATTACCCTGGGGGTAATAGGCAGTTGAATTTCCAAGTGCTATTCCGTACCTGTGACAGAAATCAATCATTCTTTTCGATCCGAAAGCAGCAGCGTTGTCAGTGATTATTTTCCTTGGACAACCAAAGCGGGATAGGATGAAGTCTTATAGGAACCTAATGATGACAAAGACAGTGGCATTCCTATTGGGTATAGCTTCTATCCATTTAGTGAAGTAATCTGTGGCAGTCAGGATCCATTTATGTTGTCCAGAGGAGGTAGGATGAATCTCTCCTATAAAGTCTAGGCCCCATTGCATGAAGGGACCTTCTATGGTGATCAGTTGCAGAGGGAGAGGAAGGAGCTTTCTTTTGCCCTCAAAGATTTGGCATTTGTGGCAGGCAAGAACCATCTTATGGACATCACTAAAGAGTGTAGGCCAATAGTAACCAGCCCTGAGTATCTTATTTGCAGTGGTTTTCCAACTCAGGTGGCCTCCACACTCCCCAGCATCGAATTCTTGTTTGACTCTCTCAGCTTCAGTTTCAGACAAACATTTCAGTAGAAGGCCATTTGGATTTTTCCAGTATAAACTCTCATTCATAATACAATAATTTCTGGCTTTGAGTTTTATGAATTTGGCCTTTGTTTTGGACAGTTCTGGAGGGGCATTGAGGTTAGTGAGCACGTAAAGGATATCAATATACCAAGGAGAGTTCTGAAACTGCTCCTCAACAGTTGGATGGGGCAATCCTTCCTGCTCATCTAAGGCATTCATCATGTTAATATTCAAGGCCTGCAAATTTGTTTCAGCCATTAATTGGGCCAGGCCTTGACCTTTGATCAGCTTAGTGGGTTTTATTTCAAGGTCATATTCTAATATTGTAGCAATCCATTTGCCCCTTTTTCCATCAGGGTCTTGGGACAAGATGTCTTTGACCACTATATTTGGCACATAGGCTATGGTGTGAGAATGCAGAATGTACACCCTAAAGTCTTTTAAGGCCTTAATCAGGGCATAGGCCTATTTTTCCATGATGTTGTACTTTAAGGGTGCATCTCTCAAGGCTTTACTGAAGAAGGCTATAGGCTGTTCATTACCTTCTGAGTTCTTCTGCAGCAAAACTGTAGCTATTGTGTGTTGGGAAGCAAATGAAAAGATCAGAAAATCTTTTAAGAAGTCAGGGCTGATAAGTACAGGGGCCTGAGTGAGTGCAAGTTTTACTGAATCAAAATATTTCTTGGCTTCAACAGTCCACTTAATTCCTGCACCTTTCTTTAGCATTTCAGTCATTTTTCTAAGGTGCTCAGCAAGATTGGGGATAAATCTTCTAAGGAAATTGATCTTCCCAATGAAGGACTGTAGCTCCTTGATGTTTCTTGGATGTGTAATTTGAAGTATTCCCTCAACTCTCTCTGGGTCTATCCTGATCCCTTTCTCAGATATAATGTGGCCTAGAAGTTTACCTTCTTGCAGCCCAAAGACAGTTTTATTAGGATTTAGGGACAGACCATACCTTCTACATTTTTCAAAAACTTTTCTCATATGTTTCAGATGTTCTTCTTCAGTTTTAGAAAAGACAGTCAAGTCATGCAAGTAGATAACTATAAAGTGTCCAATCTCCTCTGAGAAAGCTATGTCCATCGCTCTCTGGAAGGTAGCTCCAGCATTCATCAATCCAAAGGGCATTTTCACATACATGAAGGTGCCCCATGGAGTGGTAAAAGATGTTTTGAGTTGATCTTCTAGGAGTACCAGAACTTGGTTGTATCCTGAAAAACCATCAAGCAGGGAGATTCTCTTAGAGCCCACTACCTTTTGTAGGATATGTTCCATTCTGGGAAAAGGATAGTTGTCTTTCAGGGAGGCTCTGTTGAGGTTTCTAAAGTCTATGCATAGTCTGATCTCTCCTGTTTTCTTCCTTACAGCCACTAAGTTTGACACCCAATCAGAAAACCTCATAGGAACTATTATGCCCGCATCGTACATTTTCCTGATCTCCTTCTCTACTGCAGGCAATTGTTTTGGATTGATTCTTCGAAGTTTTTGTCTGAAAGGCTTCTGATTTTCCTTTAGTGGTATCTTGTGTTGTATGATGTTGGTGTCATAGGCCCTTAAGTCTTCGTAGTTCCATGCAAACACATCAATGAATTCCTTGAACAAGTCAATGTATTTTTTCTTCATGTTTGTAGGTATAGACTTAGCCATTTTTATCATTCTGGGTTTGTCTTCAGTGCCTATGTTGCATTCTTCCACATCAGAATCAACATGTTCAATTGTGGACTTTTTTTATACATCATCAAAATCAAAGAGGTCCTCTAAGGGTGCCAGGCCTCTGGGTATGTTCTTGTCTTTGGCCTGCAGCACTTTGACCTCTTCATTTTCTGCGTTTTCACTATTTTCGTTAAAATTTCCAGTTTTCTCAGAAAAATAATTTATTTCTATGTTACAGGGTGTTTCTTGTTCATCTGGGGAATCCTCGCTTGGGTAGCTGTCATCAGAAGTTCAGTCTAAATCCGAAAATTCAAACTCATTCCTGCCCACCAGGAAATCTTCGATCTGTTTGTCTCCTTCAAAGACCTGCCAATATTTTTCATTGTCTGGCACTGCAGGTCTGAATTTGGTCTAAATGATAATCTGTTGGTCAACTGGGGCTTTATTATATGAGCTGGCTAGGCAAGCTAGTCCATTTACAATTGGATTTTTCCCCCTAGGAATGAATACTAACTCATATTCAACAAACGTTTTCAGCAAATCTAGAGTATCATTCCTGTATGCCCTAAGCCTGGGGTGCTTTGCTGAATACTCACCATTCACCTGTTTGATCACCAAATCTGAGTCTCCCCTCACAGCTATCCTACGGGCCCCTAACTTTTTTAACAGATTTAAGCCCAAGATCAGAGCCTCATATTCTGCAATGTTGTTCGTGCATTTGAAATGCAGGTTGACAGCGTAGCTCTCTGCATGATCATTTTCAGTGTTACGCAGCCACACTCCTGCTCCAGCACTCTGCCTAGTACAAGACCCATCAAATTTCATCTCCCACAGGGGTTCTTTGTTTACTTCGTCTTCATCCCTTCCCCTACAGCTGGATTCGTCACTATGTTGAGTTGTGAGGTTTGTGCTAGGAGGAGGATCATCTTGTGGTTCATTATGGGCATGGAGGTCAGGGAGGTGGCTAGCTTGCTGCGTTTGTTCTGTTTCTGTTTCATTCAGAGTTATATTTTCAGCAGTTTTCCCATGGTCCTCCTCTTCGTATTCTTCTAGAGTAGCCATTATGTTGAAATCCATGGTTTGTATGTTTGTATTTCCATTATCTGATCTCGGCTCTTCTAAGAGTTGGTCATTGTAGAGAATAAAAGAGTCTAGATCTATATGTACAGAGTATAATGGTGAGTTTTCAGGTTTCTCAGGGCTACTGACTAAAAATTTCATCTGAGACTCTCTATATAGTCTTCTAAGTTGGCCAAATATAGGGATAGTGGCATATGAGCCGTCCACCTGCATTGTTCCTTGCAGTTTGACTCCCCATGACCTTGATAGCAGCATGCCATACTTGGGTGGCACATCTGCCACCACAACATCCATGACCATACACTTAGCAGGAATCTGGGTTAAACTCACACACAAGTCTTTGATTAGGCCTAGACATTTTACTCTACTAGAGTCAAATGAGTATAAGTCTTTGTAAGGTCTGGTAATTTCTAAGCCTAGCCTCTCCATCACTACCTTAGGCATTAAATTATGTGATGCTCCAGAATCATGCATGGAATTGTGGAGTATCTTGTCATGAATGATAAGACTAATATAAAAAGGTGGAACTACCCCTTCCTGAAAATTTCCTTCAATTTTTGGACCAAAGAGTAGGGCTAGTTGATCATCATTCAAGTTTACTGAATCATTCATTTCTCCCAGATTTAATGCTTTCAAAATTTGGCCTTTATATACATCCTGAGTGGCCAACTCAGATAATGGTACAGAGATTTTGATTTTTTCAAGTTCACTCTCTAAATTGAAAGTGGACTGCGTCTTGGAAACACTTGACTCTGTTTTATTTGCTGCCTTGGTAGCTGAATCATTTGGTGTTTTCTCACTATGTACAAGGTTTGGAACAGTTGTATCAGGAGTACTACCTGAAGTGCTAGTACTGCTGGTTGGTTGACTTCATTTTTCATTGTCTTGGTTGTCCTTTTCCTTATGTTTACCAGAACTTTCCGCTGCTGTTTTGTTATTTGCAGAGGTTTCTTTAGAAGTTTTGTCAGGTCTTTTCTTGATGGTTACCTCATGAGTCTTTGTTTTGGGAGTATCTCGGCTTTTCTTGCTCCTAAGTTCATATTGTTCCCGGACCTGTAGCATGGCATCCTCAAATCCTAATCTGTAATTCTCAGTTTCCAACCCTTCCTCACTCCAATATGAAGGTGAGGGCTGATATTCTTCTGAATCACAGTTAAAGACTGAGTCCTCTACTTCAAACATATTTATGGTATTCCCTTTAGAATCTTCAATGATTCCCTCGTCTTCATCTAAAATTTTTTCTTGAAATGGGGGAATGATTTGTTGATCTGACTCTCTTTGTCTGTTGGGGGCAGCATTGTTTCTTCTAATGTTTTGGTTCTGGTTTCTGTTTTGGTTATTGTTTTGGAAAACCATCCTCTTTATCATTTGTTGCAATTCTTCCACATTTTTTGAAAGTCTGTCATATTTGAGATTAGATGTGGAAGCTATGTTGTCATCCCTATATGTTACCCTTTTTTCAGCTTTTAATCTTGCCCTTTTTTCCATCAAGTTTGCTTCTATGGTTATGGCTCCTTTCTGCCTGTCTTCCAGTGTGGTATATTCTTTATCTCTAAGCTCATAGGCCATGTCAGCATCAAATCCATCAGGATATTTTGCTAAGGCCATACCTTGTGGAGGCTTCATGTGTGGAGGGAGAGCATTATAAATGCTATTGAATCTAGTGGTGTAATCATGAACACTTTCCCCTACATTCCTCTTAAGGGACATGTATTCTGAAAGGAGCTGGCGAGGGTTTGCTCTAACCTCCCATTTGTTTATGAAGGTATGGTATAATGCAGGGAGATCCTGAATACTGCCAGGAGGCAAACTCTTAAACCATTTCTTTACCTCACCTCCTAAGCTTTGGGAAAAGATCCTCATTTTGATTGTTTCATCATCAATTTCCATGTAATCAAAAGAATCCTCCATCTTATCTACATGTTGTTGAGCTGTGATGGATTCTTTAGCAGTGAAGTGTGGGATTTTTTATTGATAATCATTTGGTAAGGGTAACAAAGGTTGGGGTAGAACTAAAGGTGCATACCAAGCTGCCATGTTGATGTTCTGATGTAGTATAGGATTGGCTTGAGCAGCTAGTATTTGGATGAAAGGGATGTTTGGACCAGCAGAAGCCTGTCGAGCAGATCTAGGGTGAGAGAGCCCCAAGTTTTAAAGGAAGTGAAAATCAGGTGGTGTGGAAGGAGGAGTTTCACTGTCCCTAGTATTTGGCTGGTCTGAAACACTGAATGACCTAGTTCTAGGTAATCTGTTTTGAAGGTCTAGGTCGAAGAAAGGGTCTAATAGAGCTGCAAGATCCTCTGGTGCAGAATTAGCTCTATGAATGTTGCTGGAAATAGTTTATCTCCTACTTACAGGTGTTCTCTTGAGGATCTTCTCAGGATTATCAACTATTTCAGGTGGGTCAGGGTTGGGATAAGCTCTTCTGTGAATGGTTCTGAAAGCCAGAATGTTGTTTCTAAGATAAGCAGCTTGACCCTATTTGTCACTTATACTGTAGTTAATGTTGTCTCAGGGACTGGTCTCCCAGTGGAGTCTTCATTATGTTTCGAGTCTGGTCTCCCAGTGGAGTCTGATGTGAAACCAAAATGATCAGCAGGCCTACTGATCACCAGTGGAGTATTTTAACGTTTAGGAACAATGGAGTCGCCAGGTGGAGGGTACAGGATGTTTCTAAGGGGTACATTGTCTACCACAGTGCTGAGGCACTATCACCTTTCAGGAATCTCCTCTAAATCAGCAAGCTCCAACCAGAGATTGACTGGGAGGGCATTTACCAGATATGTCACCTCTGAAAAGAGGATGAGATCTGGAGGCTACCTGGCCCTTTCCAGGCTCTGTCTAAGAGTATGGTGGATATTCAATAATGGAGGTTAATTCAAGAAATGGGTGACTTACTGTCAACCTAACAAGAGTTCTAATTTGCTGAGGTTTTGATGAATGTTTAAGGTGAAATGTACTCAGAATGTCCCCAGCGGAGTCGCCATTATGTTGGTGGTTCCCATGTTTTGGCCAGGTTGACAGAGACCAAAAGATGAGACAACATAGAACCACTTTCAAACCTTAGGATCTAGCCCTCCCAAGTCCAGAGAGGGATCTCTCTATTGTAGTCAAAGGTTTAACTTTGAAGCTCTAAGTTATGATTTTAGGCTAGTTGTAGGCTTGAGGTTGTTTGTTTGATTGTTTGTGTTTGGTTGGAGGGAATCAGGAAAAGAAGGAACAATATGAAGACAAGGATGAGCAAAGTTGAAGTTTTGGCAGAGACAGATAACTCAAAGAGCATCAAAGCCATTGGGCTATGGAGTCAAGAAAGGATTTATTTGTAATCAATGTGCAAGCTTTCAGTTGGGCTAGTCATCTAGAGCATTGGATCTTAAAGGAGATATTTGGAATGGGACATTAAGGACAGAAAATGAAAGGAGAGGAACCAACCAACTCTGTCTATAGATCAGACCAGAGGTCATTTAACTCCAGGCCTGCTTGGACAGAATTAGAGGTGAAACAAGGGATCTTGGAAGGGTTTAATTGGGATGGAAAGCTCCTAGAGAGACAGAGATCAGGTTCTAAACCTCCATGATTCTCATACATTCAAATAAATCCTAACAAGAACATCTAAATACAGATTTCATTAATTCATACATCAGAGAGCGGGAAATATCATCCACTACACTGGTTAAATCAATTGAAATCAACATTTAGATTCACATATAAGTAGAAAACATAAAAGGCTGGGAGAGCAGCAGCATAAGGTACCTATCAAGGGTAGATATTATGCCAAACTTCTGATGTGAGCCTAAAGAAACATGATGAAATGAAAGCAATTCAATCACAAATACAGAGAAAGGAAAACATCACCAGCTGCTTTAGATCAGGATCCAAAGAAACATGCTTGTCATATTAAAAAAAACACCAATCAGGTACATCACAGCCCATATCTTGAACATTCAGTCTGAATACATCTAATCTCAGTCTATCTTACAATATTACACAGAGAACTTGTCTCAAGAGGAACAATGCTTGCATTTCACTGATATCTCATCAACCCCCATTACAATGTTTCCTTCTGTGCTTTATAGCAAAGGATGAACCTAAGATCGACTGAAAAGGTAGGTGAAAATTAAATGTATCTTTATACACAGCAATGAATGCAGGGCCGAAGCCCATTCTGCTTGACATGCTGTATATTTAATCTCTGTCACCTTCCTTGTGAGAGAATGATCTGCTCCAGATTTTATCTTGACATCTTTTGGCTGAAGTACTCCTGGATGATTTGAACAAAATGAAATAAACTACTAGGAAGGTCTGTCTCATAAATGTCTGACTATTTTTTGAGCTGTAGTCTGGTGGAAATATTTTCAGGGACACGGTGCATAAATAAGACAGTATGGGTGCCTGGTACCTGATATAGAAAAACATTCTGCTGACGAAAACCCTGATATTACCTTTTGCCTGTGCTCAGGATCCTTTGATCGATCCTCGGGGTCTGTGAACTGATGCTTTGCCTCTTAAACACCGATTAAGGCTCAAGATATTCATTATCGTGCCTTAATCCCTTGTCCTCACTCTGAACCATTTCTTTTTTTCTGACCTTGCCATACTGCGCTTTAAATGAAGCCGAAAAGTTCCTCACAGGGCTCGAAGTTTGCTCATTTAATAGGAACCCCTGTCTCCACCTTCCCTGGTCCTTTTCCATAAATACAACCCACAACAAAATGGTTCTCTGTGATTTCTCGTTGCGACGGAGACTGTGTGTTAGGGTGGTCTTTTCTCCTCGAAAACCCTGCAAGAACAGCAAACATCATCAAGAAAACACAGATGGGGTTACGGACGTGGTGTGAACGGATGGGAGGATCGTGAAATCGGTGATATGGTGGAGGAAAATGCAGAAGAATGGTGAAAAAATGCTCTGGTAAGTATGGCGGACGTTGCAGAATGAAAAATGCATGAAAAACATTAAAAAATGCGAGAAAGGGACATTATATGCGACGGAATGGTTGACGGGTACGGAACATGCACGTGGGGGGTGACGTGGCATACGGACAGCTGAGTGGACGGATGAGGTGGAGGCCCGGGCGATGACGGAGTAGTCAACGGAAGCGGGGTGATCTGGACCGTTGATCGGGCACAGATCAACGGCGAGGGCGACACATGGTGGGTCTGCGGGTGCGGCGGAGACCGACTAACGGGCGAGCAGCTTGGACGAAGGGAGGATGTCGGATGAAGATCTCGAGATCCAACGGTGGTTGCGAATTCCGCTGCCCGGCTTTCGTCTGGGAGATAACGCACGAAATGGCAGTTTTCTGAATAGTACAGGAGGACACGTGTCGACAGACATGTGGAATCGCTGGGTTTCGGATGAAAACCGCCAGTTCACAGATGGTGGTGCGGAAAAACCACATGGGTTTGGAACAGTACAAGCGGGTGACGTATGTAGGCGGGGTCCACTGTTTCGGGCGAGCACCACGCCGTTAGATCTGGATCTTTAATGGACGGTCGAGATCCACCGATCAAACAAGATGTATAAAAACCCACAAATGCGCGTTTGCAAAGGTTTTCCAATGATTTTTCGCGTGGAGAAAGGGTTGGAGGGCTAAGCGCCTGGCAGACTCGGCGTTGGTCACGGCACCGGGTCTCATGAAAAAGGAGCGGGGGCTAATGGGGAAGGGGGCTAAGGCCCCAAAACATAGAATTTACCATTTTAATTCATTTTAATGAGTTTTGGGGGCCATTAAAGGGTAACGGTAGAAGGGTCAAGGGGAATTTTTAGGGAACAAAGGTAAAGGGATAATCCAAAGGGGATTTTGGGGAGATTAAGGGAGGAATTGGGGAGAAGACAAAGGGGAAACAGAGGTGAAAATGTGGTGTTTTGTAGGGGTATAAAGGGCAATAATGGGCTTTTTGAGAAATGAATCAGCAGGGGAACCATATGTTAGGCACAGCAGCACAAAGGCTACAAGGAGGATGAATTTTCAAGGGGAAGGCATTCCTTGGAGGCTTCAGAGCAAACTAGCCCCCAGCTTGCTTGCCAAGAATTTCATAGGGGGGCTAACACTAATTAAAGTTAATCTATTAACAGTGGGAATAAAATCACACCAAATTCAAAATAATTGCCTAGACTCATGGAAAATTTGTCATCAAAAAATCAAAAAATTAAGAAGACTGCCCTCATACGGGGAAACCAGTCTTGAACGTTTAATTTATAGAATTCAGAAATATTACAAAGGTCCAGCACAGTAAAATAATCTAAAAGCAGCCCAATTAAGTGGGTCACGAAGCAAGAAAAACAAATTAACCAAACTACTCCTTCGGCTCCTCGACGATTTGGCACCGTCTTTCGAAAGGTCCAGGATCGCTATGTGCTACCTCCACATTCATGCCACGGCTCCCCTCCTGAAGGCCCGAATGCTGGCCAGCTTTTTCTGAGCTTAGACCCACCGGACGGGTGAATTCTTCCTCCATTTGGGCCTCCTCGCGGAAAACCACAGTGACTGAAGCTGTAATTCGTGGGCGGTTGAGAGAGTGCGCGTCGTGGGAGAAGGTGAACTAGCGGTGGGGAAACGAGGAGCAGGGGCATCCATACGGTGGCCAGATCCTACAACCTGACCCTGCCCACTCCTAGTATTTGGATAGCGACCTACATAATCACTGGACTGGCCGGAAGACAACTCGGTTGAGAGGCTGGAGGGAGCACGCAAGAGTTGACCTCTAGTGCTCCCCCTGCGGCAACACATCCTTTGATGCACGCGAGGCATGGGTGCAGTCTCACTAGCAGTGGACACAAGAGGAGACGGAGAAGAAGAGTTCCAAGAAACAGAGGAAGACAGACAAGGACCAGACCGAGAGAAATAAAGATATGTAGCAAGGTCTACGCAGCAGTTCAGCTGGCCACTTCTCCTTCTCGTCACAGTGAGCAGGCAGTGTAAACCAGCAACTGGCTCATTTGAAAAACCATAGCGAAATGTCATTTTATCAATGCAATGCAATCGAAGGACACTTGTCATAATTAATCTCTGATCATTAATGAGAGCCGAAGGCCGGATCATATTGGAGCATGTAGAATCGCTAACGGGAGTGGAGGTCCGATCTTGAACAGTGTTAAAATTTAATGTGATTTGATGTGAAAACCTTGGAATTTAATTGAACAGTGTTAAATCTTAATGCGATTGATATGAAATTTCCACATCCATGTCCCATCGCCTTAAATGCCATAGAATGCACCCGCAGCCGGGAGCAGGGCAAGTTTTTATTGAGGACACGTGGCAGAAATTGATTGGAGCAGATCTTTGTTTGAGCCGCTCGCGCAGTGGAATTCCAGACACGAAAAATATTAGGGTGAATCTGATAAGAAATTCGCGTCACAACTCTCCCTCCATACGCCAGCCCAACTTCGGACTCGAAAAAGATTAGGGCGGAATTCATTTGGTTTTCGCGTCACAAAATTGGCTGACGTCAGCAGGCTATTTTGGAACGCGAATTTGGTTTGAATTATGGTTTATCGCCATTTGAAGTCCGGCGGGCTCGACTTAAGAACAATTTTGTTTGATCCCATATTATAAAATTTGTGTTGGTTTTCTTTGATAATACACATATTTATAATAAATCATGGGAATACCACACTAAACATGTGTAAAAGTTATATAAATTATTGAGAACAATCATTTTTATGTAAAAATATCCAAATGTGCTTTTGGGAAATAAGAATTCGAGTATTTGGTTCATATTGTTTTAAAGGAAGGAGTGAAGTTTGAGCCTCAAAAGATGCAAGCTATTACAAAATGACCTATTCCTAAGAAAATCAAGGTTCCTAGAAGATTTTTTAGACTTACATGATATTATTGATCATTTGTTAAGAATTATGCATGCATTTCAAGTCCACCCACATATCTCTTGAAGAAAATATCATTTATATGGAATGATGAGGCTACTTTGGCATTCTCTCTTTCAATGGATGCCATGTCTTCTACACCAACATCGGTTGCACCTACTTTTGGTAAAACATTCATAGTAGAGTGTGAGGCACTAGGACAAGGAATTTATGTAACATTAACATAATAAGGGATATCATTGGCTTTTAAAAGCAAGGAATTCAAAGAAAATATTTGGTGAAATCTACATATGAAAAATAAATGGAAACAATATTACATGCAATAAAAAATGGGGATAGTATATCATTGGGAGGTACTTTAAATTCAAGATATACCATGATAGCATAAAGTATTTTTTGAAGCTATGGATTTCATTGGAAGATTAACAAAAATGAGGAGAAAAAATGCCAAGTTTTAATTTTGAGATAATCTGCAAAAAGGGTAAGGAAAATTTAGTACATGATGCTCTTTCTAAAATAGAAGAGGCCTCAAATTTATATCCAATTACATTTTCTATTCCTAGGTGGCTAGAAGAAGCTTGCCATAATGGAAAAATGACAATAGTACTAAACAAAAACAAAAATTTATAAAGGATGGGATGAACTCTACGGAGCATTGGGAGTGAAAGAGAGATATACTTTGGTGCAAATGTAGAATACTTTTATGCACGCAAGCATATTTGAATAAACAAATATTAAGGTGGTCCCATGTCTCTCTGATGGTAGGATGCAGGGTTCCTTAAAACATTTCAAAGGATCAAAAAATATATTTTTGGAAGGAATGAAGAAAGATATTCAAAATTTTGTAAGAGAAGGTCAGGTTTGCATAATAAATAAAAGAGAGATAGTAAAATCTCTAGGGTTACTTCAACCATTCCACATACATATTCAAAAACTAGAAGATATATCAATAGACTTTATTACAGGGTTACTGAAATATAAAGGTAAGTATTACATTTTTGTGGTCATTTATATAGACAAATTTTGTAGATTTTTTTTGTAGAGCTCAAAGTACATAAACAACAAGCCAAGTGGCAGAAGTGTCCGTGAAAGAAATTCATAGTCTTCATAGTTTTCCTAAAGTAATAGTAACAAGAAACTTTTGGAAATAATTATTTAATATGAGTGGAGAAACACTAGCTGCCATGAGTTCTACATATCAAACACAATCAAATGGTCAAACAAAAATAGTTAAAAAATGTTTTTAAGGTTATCTACAATGTTACTCTTTAGAAAAGCAACTTAGTATGCCATAATTAATAATCATTCCCTGTTCACTTTTGTTAATAGGTTTATGTCAGACGATGATGCAGGGGCATTAGGCACTAGCCAGCAATGTAGGAGGTCTTGTCCACATGTTGTGGCTAGGAGGGTTCGAAAACATTTGAGTTGTAACAGCTAGGTGTCAATACCTCAGCTGACTGTATTACTTAGACTAGTTAGAGTTGTAGGAGTTGAACAATTTCAGTTAGTTGAATTATTATAATTAGACCTTTTGATTTCTAGAACGGTCCTCTCAGAGGAACCGAAGAGCCATATGTTATGTATATAAATTTTAATTCCTCGGATGAATAAAAGTAGAGAGGGAAGAGGAGAGTAGAGAGGGAATTTTTGCAATAAACCTCTATGTGTGAACAATTGTTTCCAGTTAAATAATTTCCAAGCTTAGTTTCCATTGAATTATCTCGAACTGCTAATTGTGAAGAATTTTTTAACTGTGAGGCGATTGGGTACTGATAATTCCATTCTTTTGTCTTTGAATTCCCGTAAATCATTGGATAACCCTGTGAACTCACCCCACCCGAAGGCGAGGTCTGTGTAGAGAACCGGGGTCATGAACAATGTTCAAATATGAAAATACCGCTTAATAAAGAGACAAAATTGTTGTGCTTTCAGAACCTGACCCGAGGATTGGACATGAGTTAACAAACAAAAGGATAGCGGAACCATACTTGCACCCGTGGTCAAGCCTCGTACCAAAACCACGAGCAGAATCACAAAAGCGGGTTGCCCATATCGCACCGCTTTTGCGGAGTAGGCGGTATTTCCTATTCGCGATCGATTCCATAGGGAATGTGACATGTGGCGAAGTGACCCCCGGAAAACCACCGTTTAACCCATGCCATCGCACATTAAAGCCCGACGTTGGAAGCCAAGCGAAATTGCCAAGAGTCGTTGATTTGGAGAAGGGCCATCGGACGGTGGTCGCACGTTGAACTTGCCTAGAGGTTAACTAAGGTGTGTGGAGGATAGCCAGGTACGATACGAGTGTTTGATTGGTTATTGATATATATAGGTGGGGCCGGAGTATAATGAAATTGTTTAAGTAAACGATTGGCGGATAATTAGCATAAGTCTGGAGCGTGATTGTTGTAAGGCTGGGTGGTGAAATATAGAGCCGAAAGTTCATTACAAGTTATTTATTTAAAAAGAAGCGTGGAGTATAAATACAAAGTGTTGAAAGTTAAACATTGGTTATAAGGCTTGGAGATAATATAAAGTCGGGAATATAAATTAAAGTCCAAGCATTGTGGATAGTATTTATTTATCAAATTCTACGAATTTCTACGAATTTGATAAATAAACCCGAAGAAAGAAGAAGTCAATTAAGACTCAAGCTGGAGGAAAATAACGGGGTAAACCAAGGGAAAATGCTGACAGAGCGATTGTAGACACACCAGCTCTCCTTAGGGGTCCAATTTCAGTTTTGTTGCGTCACACGATGATCTCTCTTCTCTGGCATTTACTTGTATTGAAGATCACTATTATAGGAATAAGGAGTTATTTTCTCCAAAAATAACCCTAGCCAAACATTGACAATGCATCAAGGATATCTTTCTATGCTTCATAAGCACATTTGTTCTACTTCTAAATCATGTCTTGGAAGTGGTTGTTTTGCTGGAAATTATTCTCCAGTTGGTTTCATACCAAAGTCTTTTTCACATTTTCAGCATCCAATACATGAAAAAGATAATGGTTTAAAACAACATAAATATTTGAAATTTTGCAAGAATTATCTGGCACACTTTGAATATGAATTTTGAAGTCAAGTGCATGATGCTGTATAGGATCAAGTGTCATTTTGAATACCAAATGTTTCACAAGAAACTTCTCAACATGCTACCCTGCAGTAAGGATTAAATGACAATATTGCATCAACTATTTTCATAATAAAAGTGCACCTCGGCCATAAGACTAAACAAC
This sequence comes from Pinus albicaulis, assembly GCA_034641835.2. Taxonomy (NCBI): domain Eukaryota; kingdom Viridiplantae; phylum Streptophyta; class Pinopsida; order Pinales; family Pinaceae; genus Pinus; species Pinus albicaulis. The sequence goes on along the minus strand of JAXQQM020084574.1, from coordinate 231,391 downwards.
TACAAATGTTGTAGATCTAACAAGACCACACAATCAAATGTATTCCACAAGGCCAATACTGTATGAAAAATGAAAATAAGTTTGCAACCAAAAATACCTTAGGCAACTAATTCAATTATATACACCAAACCATCAGCAAAAAGGAAAACCAGCCTACTTGGCCCCAATATTTTCAACTGGGTCCTCTAATTCAACCAATAAAAAGGCCAAAACCATAGCATTGAGATACATTTCATTACACTGTCAATAAAAATAAAATTTGACTCGGCCATAACCCTTTCCTTTTATTGTTGTGAAAAGCTTTATGCATTACTCTAATGTGGCTAGTACATAGGCCAAGTAGACCACTGGGTAACAAATATGTTTCCTTTCACCTTTGAGTTTTCAAATTATGCCTACCAAATCTAAGACATTTAAGAGGGGGGACTAATACAACGTTAAAAAGAAAACCAGAGCACACATCTACAAATTACCTCCTTAGCTACTGTCACACCATCATTAACTATTTTCAGAGAACCATGCTTGCTCTCCAAGACAACATTTTTCCCTTCGCCCCAAGGGTGACTCCAACAAGATCAGCAAGTTTGTTCACACCACCTACAAGACAAATTGACAATGCTTTCAGTAAGTGTGCAATTGAATGCCAGACCATATGCCAAAACAACCCTCCATGAAAAATTAAAATAACACATTAAAATCGAATATAAGTTGACAAGGAAAGATCCACTGCAGTGAAGTTTCACGTGCAGATGACCTTCCTTTAAACATATTTTTTTCTCTGACCTGCAATTTTTTTGTCACTGAGCCATCCTTGTTGAAGTACAACTCCTTTTCCATAGCTCTTGTATTAAATACCTTCTCTCTGTCACGTAATCTCAGAGTCCCTCTTCTACTTGAGCGATTAAAGGAAATGGGTGAAAAAACTGAAAGAGAAGACAATTGTCTGCCATAATTATCAAACATTGCACCCAACTTCTTCCCCTTTCCATTGTTACCGAATGAGGTAGATGTGGCAATTGTTGTCATACTTCCCAAAGCAGAGGCCATCTTCTCTTATGCTGAATATAAAATTACAAGATCTTCATATTAGTATGAACCTTAAAAAACATGACTCCCGTGAACCTTAAAAACCACTTTTAAGTTGTAACAGGAAAACTAAACAACTATCGCAACTTTTGGCAACTTCTGGAGCATTAAGAGAGAAACAACCAAAGATAAATACAACCACAATCCTCATTTTAATGAGACCGGATTATATATTTGCATTAAGATAATAGAAATAAATCACGACTATATTAAGGCCAGCACAAAACAATCTTTAACCAGTGTCTCTCACGGCCTTCAGGTTGCCATGCTAGAGGTTGCATATTTTTAATTTAAATTCTTGACCTCTCGTGCCCATCTATGAATGCATCCAATGGGATATCTACATCAAATGCTCCTTTATATCCCCAAAACAAATTCCCTACTACAAGAGCACCAGTATTGATGGATCACCCCACACCATCCCACCCACTAGAAACGGTGAAAAAGGAAACCCGAGAAAACTTCTAAAATATATCAAGATGACTATATGGGTGGTTCTTATGAATCAACCAACCATTTAGAACATGCTCATCAATCCAAACCATGAGTATTATGTGACAATATTCAAGCAGGCACTGAATCGGATTTCTGAAGCTATGTTAGAGAAACCCTAAACTCTCATTGAAAATAGGTGAAATGTGGCACCACTCAGATATTGACATGTGCCAATTGGTACAAGTGGTAGACAATTGGCATGCTCAGACAATGAGGTGATGCAGGAATGACATGAGGGAGAAAATATCAGAAAAGCCCCAAATCTGGAGAACTAAAGCTCATCACCAACCTGAGATTGACAACTTTACATGATGTAACCTATGAAATCGTAAATGGAGAAATCATAGAAACAATAAATTAACCTATGTAACAATAAATTTGGATTCATCCTGGGAGTGGTAATGGGAGAAATCATAGTGAACAACAGGAAACATGCAGAGTTGCTTACAATCAAATAGATGAAAAAACACAAACAAAAAACCTAGATAATAATCATGAACAAGCTTAATATTGAATTATGAACTGTAAAGGAACTTACAAAATGTGACATTACGAACCTGGTCAAGCGCACAAGCAAAAATATCCTGGACATGACCCTGGTTGACAAGTTTTATTGCTCATGATGCAAGAGGATTTGTACCTGCACTGCCAAGTCAATCAAAATCCATCATTATCTATACAATAAACACAAGTAATTGATGTAGTATTTTTTACTCTAAGATGCATTCTTATGATAATGTTAGAACATATGTTGAAAATGTCAAAACATACATGAATAAGCTCCTCTTCATTTCAAGAACAATTTATTGGAGTCGTATGAACTTGGAACAAGCCTCCCACGATCTGAAAGAGTAGCAACTAAGTCAACGGTGACTTTTTTGTTGCTACGCTGGATCGAGGGAGGTTTGCTCCAAGATTAAATCGCTCCAATAAATTATTCTCTACTAAACAGGGCCAACCACGTGAAGGTGGAAGCTCTTATGGCCCCTCCCCCCCCCCTCACATCACTCTCAATTCCCCGATACCCAATCTATATTTCATTTTTTACTTTCATGAGCATAAAAAAATATATTCAATAACTAATAAAAAAACAATTCAACAAAAAGTACACAAGGAAACATTGCAATTAATGCTTGACATAAAAATAGTATGATAAATGAGTTTTTTATATAACGCAAAAAAAGTTCCAAGTATGGTAACGTTTGTCTTATAATAATACAATATTTTACATTATCGAATTTTCTTTTTCTTCTTCCTATTTTTAAAGCTCCTAATTACATCATCAATATCATCATGCTTTGCTCCTGTTTCGTGCCTTTCGACCCGCACTGCTGACCTAGTTGCGTAGTCACAATGTCTGGTCTCATCCAGTGACGGGGCATCGCCTACAAAAACAGATAATATTAAATTTTAATTGTCAGTTTTTAAATATCATTGAACTAGTTCGGTAATATTAATAAAAAAAATTGCAATGAGATTATTTACCTGGTGCACCAGTTGTCGCCGCTGACCTAGTTGCATTGTCACGATGTCTGGTCTCATCCAGTGACGGGGCATCGCCTCCAAAAACAGATAATATTAAATTTTAATTATCAGTTTTTAAATATCATTGAACTAGTTCAGTAATATTAATAAAAAAATTGCAATGAGATTATTTACCTGGTGCACCAGTTGTCGCCGTTGGGACTATTGCCATGTCTTCCTCTCTGGTGGTAAGATCCTCAAGGGAAACATTCTCTGTCATTTAAACAAAAAACGTTATAAGGACAACCATCAAGGTATAATTAGAAAAAATTATAAGTGAAAATTAATTACCGTCACGCCCCTCACTGATAGTAGCATTGTCGGCCTAGTCCCCACTACAATGATCAGGTTGCACATGAGGATCATCTACATCTGGCTCTAAAACTGGGTTATTTTCCTCGTCGGTAGTGTTGCTCCCCTGATTTAAACAAAGTTGTTAGACATTAAATTTATGGAAGAAAACAAACATATTGAAAGGTTAATGTTTTACCTTATCAAGCATTCTGGATCTTGGGACCTGCCCCAAGCTTCTACGACGTTCAACTACAGCTTGATAGCCGAAATGGTTTATCTTCCTCTGTAGTTTCTGTTCCAAATTCATCACCCTACATTACATATGATTGTGTATTTTTAATCATATTTGATAGGATTACAAAAACGTTGGAAGGCAATACAATTAATTATAAGATGTTTAGCTACTTAATTACAATTCTTGCAGCTAATTTCAAGTAGCCGCCCTGGCCTAGCTTGTGATGGCCCTTTTTCTCAATCCTAGCTTTGGTTGCCTTTGAGGTGTCAGGAAACCTAGCATCAAAAAAATTGAAGTCAGATATGACGTAGCACACTTTTATTTTAGACATAGTGAAAATTAAAGTTATTGAATTAAAGTTGTAATTTACCTTGCGGGTCCAGTTGGCATTTTTCCTTCTTTCTTTGCCCTTTTCTCTTTTCCGTCATGGATGAGTTCTCTCCACTCACTCTCCGGAACTGCGAGAGGATGCTCATATCTAGGGTTAAATTGCAATTGCGTCCTATAGGTGTCCCTGGTATATTTCAAATATTTGCCGGCTACTCGAGCCACCGCTGTTCTGTCAAATGTGCCGACCCCAAAAAGGGCTTCTAGATAATCTAGAAGTTCTTTTTTCAGGTTGGAATTTCGGGAATTCCACCCTGTGCGTATGGTTGGGCCAAAAATTACCAACGCACGGCTCTCCAGAAACCTGTAGAACTCATTGTTTCCTACAAAAAAAAAAAAAAGATATTATCATTAATTTAAAAATAAAAATCATGATAAATATTTTTTAGATAAAGTACATGAAATAGTTAAAATATTAAAATTTACCTGGGAGTTGTACATGCTTTATAGGGACACCTTCATCGTTCACCAACAACGTGCCATTAATGGTCCCTGTGGAGCTGACACGTGTAGCTCCAGGAAACACAATAATGTAGTTGGCCATATCAGCCTCATCATTGCCAACACGTTCAACAGTTGGCTGGGTGTCAGCTTGGGCAGGGTGTGTTTCTTGGCTAGCACCTAAAGGAGTAGAAGGTGTACGAGAGGGTTGTTGGGCAATCTCTTGCCCTTGTGTCCCACTACCACCAACATCGGGTTCAGCAAATGCCAGAAAACGCTACATACAAAAGAACTTTTTGTTAGTTTAGTCAATGTAAAAATTGAAAATCAAACTATCACAATTCATCTCATGCAGAACAAAAAAAATATCCTTTTGACTTTTTATTATTACCTGATATCTTTCTAGCTGGCTCATAAGATGTTTTATCCTCTCTTCTGTTTCAGGTGTTTGAGGCGCGTCTATCAAATTATTAAATTCCGACCTTGCATCTCGTGCCTTTTTTCGCAACAAGAACACTAGAGATAGGGATGAAGAAAGCTCTTCCTCAAAGAGGGAATCATCAGGCGTACCATGGCTAGGTGTCTGCATATTTGAACAAAATTAATATTATTTCACTTATGTAAATAACTAAAATACCAAGATAGAGCAATGCTGGCACTTTACATGTTCTTCCGCTGGCCTCTTTCCGCGATCATCCTGTCTCGGGGTTGTTCCTGCACTGCTCTGATCAGTCTACCACATTGCAATAAAATTATAAATGTAAAAACTTGAAAACAATATCTAACTTGAAAACAAAAAATGAAAACTGAAATAATTTCTAATAAGACACCGGAAGACAGAGTTAGAGTTTCAAATATGCCTTGCATTGAATTCAGTCCTGGAAACATGTCATTTCACATTAAGGCACCCAAACAAGAGACAAGTTGACAATGAAGACCTTATTGAATATATTGTTGGAGCAACTTCTAGTAAACTTGTTGTGAAGACCTTGAGGACATTTTTGGAGCAACATTGTTGAAGGTGATGGTATAGCATTGTTGGAGACGATCTTGAAGGGCCTTGAAGTGAAGCTTTTGGAGCAACTATTGAAAAATCCTTAGAGCATTTAAGTAAGGCACTTTCTATCTTCCATCACCTTTTCCTTTCAATATCCTTTAAATGATTTTGTTGATATTTAATGTTTGAAATCACGTTATAATTCCTTGATTATATGTGTTTGGGGACTTTCCCTTTGAAATTACCCAAAAATACCCTGGCAATTTTATCTTGAGGATGCATGTCTGACCCTATTGTTCAATATTTTGATTGATAGTAGTAAACATAGAGAGTTAGGGGGCTCTTGACTTGGTTTGGTTGGGCCATTATATCCCTAACATCTACTAGGGAGAACCCCCCTTGAGTTGGAGGAGAGCTAGCCCGAAGTGAAAAGAGGTTGGTGAGGTGACAATGGGGCTATTGAATTACACATGGTATCACACTTTAGCTTTAGGACCTTATCTTGAGAAGTGTGAGATTTTTCTATATCAATTCTCAAATTGTTTACAACACTATTGTTAAGAACTAATAAGAAGTGATGTTGAGGGGTTTTTGGGTATAAGAAACAATACCATTTAAAAACTAGGGTTCTCAGTCCTTGGCATTCCTTCACCTGGGCCTAGGGGCACACTAGAATAATTTCACACTAAACCATGCAAACTTAAAAGTAACTTAATAGATCCATAAAGTAATAATAATCATAATTCCTAATTTCCTATTTTACAATATGATGAAAATTATTCAAACATGAAGCAATGAAGACATGCAATGTCTGAATTTCAAGATTGATGAACCAATACAAGAAGTTAGAAACTACAACTTTGATTCAATACTCTATGTCCTAACTCCAGGAAGGAATCTAGTTTGTAGGAATGAAGAGGTTGTTATCTTTACAATCCCATCCCAACATCAAATTTAGTGATAAGTTTCTATGAGGTTCTGGGTCAAGGAAACATTCACTCCATGAATGATATATTTAAGTAGGCTTCTCCTATTCTGGGAAAACACCATACCTATAATGCATTCACTTGCATGTATAAAGGGAAAGGAAAACATGTTTTCATACAATGGTGACAAAGGCATCTTGGGGAAAGGTATCTTCACTTTTTATTTATGTTGTTCACCCACACCACTCTCGTGTTTTCACTAATCTGTTTTGTCATTTTTGGATTCAAATTAAGTTAAGGCCTTAAGTATTTTTTGACCTTTCGGTGTAGTTTTTATAAGTGGCATGTATGGATTTTCCATTAATTCTGCACTTTTTCTCTTCATGCGCATGTTTCCCTGGAAATCAAATGCATGATTTAGTCCCATACATTTAACAAGTTGTTGAATCAACTCCATAGGAAATATCATGTTTCCTATTCAATCAAAATTTATCTTAGTTAGGGTAGGTAGGAAGGTTTTCCCTTTGTATTAATAGGGCACTTCTAGCTTGCATTTTATTATATCTTTCAAATTTAGTGTCGTTTCAATTAGGGCATGAATTTTTGCAACTTTCAAGGTGAGAATGAACAAAGACAAATTTTTGTGATGGATGACTGTATATGACTCCATGGCCAGAGGAAAAGGCACTAATCTATTTCTTCAAATATCTATAGTTCTCATTCACCTCATACGGAGATGGTCCCTGATTTTGAGCCAAATGTTGCAGCAAAAAGTTCCCCCCCTCCATAATTTGATATTCAATGGAAATTTCTTAAATTGATGATGGGGCATGATTATGGAACATTAGCACATACATATGTAATGGAATTCCAAGATCATGATATATGTTTGCATATGTTTATGGAGGTGGTGGAGAAAAAAAGAGCTCAAATAGAGCTGAAATTTTTCACATAAAAAGGACTGTGGGCTTGACTAATGGTTCCATTTAAAAAATGATATCTAGGCAGAGAATAAGTGTAGCATGCAAACATGCATTGAAAATCCATCTGAGTTTGCATTGTATTACTTATGATGGATTCAAATTTGGGTTTCAAAATGCCAGGTTATGGCATGATTTTGTCGAGAAACCCTTAGTTGGATTCTCATGTTGGTTTAATTTATATTTTAAGTTTGTTTTGCAATCTTTGGGTGATAGTAACTCATGAACTAGGTTACAATGTGTAACAATCATATTTCAAGAATAAAGTTGTGATTTTTTTATATTATTATTATTATCTATTAGCTACGAGTATTGACACCTAATGCCTGGAATTTTGACATCTTGATAGCATGGATAATTTCGAAAATGTTTCTAGTAATGTTAACATAATAACTATCATTACGTGTCTTCACTTTTGTCACCATAATAGACCTTTGATATGGACTCATCACACAACTTCATATGCTATGTCCCAACAAGTTCAAACTGGTTGAACCTACCTCATAGTGTGGTTATTAAGGACAAGTTGCTTGGTATATAACTCGATAGCATAGACCGCGTTGTAGTTCTAAAAAGAATCCTCAAGTGTCAAAAAAATTTCACAATATGTTCTACTATAAAGCCTTTTGGGATACCTGAAATAATATATGTTACATTGATGACTTTTAAACTATGACAAGATCCATAGGGAAAGGAAATCAATGGAAGAGTGATCCACCAATGAGAACCTGGAATTTAGCATCAGATGAGTTAGAGTCTAGGTAATTGAAACCCTATAATTTTAATTAGTGATGAATGACATCACATAGGTAATTATATTTTCATGTAGAATAATCTGTTAATTCAAATTTAAACTAAATAATATGAAAGGCATACCATAAATTTTTCCACGTAAGTCCAAACAACCTATAAAAAGGGAAAACCTTCTTTTTCCATGGGAAATAATTTACCTTTCCTTTTTCAAGGCAATCTAAATCACAAAAAATATGAACTATACCGCACACATTCTTGGATAATGTGAAAGTGGAAAAGGAATACCCTACACAAGTGATGCACACATGTACATTTGAACACTAATAGATTTTTGTAGTTGAAATGCAATGCTTGTTTTCATGTAAATGTAGGGTTTTTAAAGCAGGGAGAAATAATGGCTGCCAAATTAATAAGTGTTTCTTTGGGAAAAATTTAAATCTTGTATTGGGTGATGAAGATAATAGAGGGTATTTAATCTTGATTCTTGACATCTAGAGAGAACCCTACAGCCTAACACAATCCAATGGAATTGACCAAAAAAACCCAAATAGAGTCAACCCTACTATAGGAGGAAGGGCCTGCAGTAAGAACTTACCATTTTGCAAGAGCTGAGGGCGAATGCTGTTCTACAAGAGCTGAGGGCGAATGCAAGGTGAATGATGTTCTGCAATAGCTGAGGGTGAAAGCAGGGCGAATGCTTTTCTGCAAGAGCTCAGGGCGAATGCTGAGGGTGAATGCTATTCTGCAAGAGCTGAGGGCGAATGTTGTTCTGCAAGAGCGGAGGGAGAATGCGTGCATGATATCAGACGTTAATGTAGCACACATGTAAATTTTAACACTAATAGATTTTTGTAGTTGAAATGCAATGATTGTTTTCATTTAAATGTAGGGTTTTTAAAGCAGGGAGAAATAATGGCTGCCAAATTAATAAGTGTTTCTTTGGGAAAAATTTAAATCTTGTATTGGGTGATGAAGATAATAAAGGGTATTGAATCTTGATTCTTGACATCTAGAGAGAACCATACAGCCTAACACAATCCAATAGAATTGACCAAAAAAACCCAAATAGAGTCAACCCTACTATAGGAGGAAGGGCCTGCAGTAAGAACTTACCATTTTGCAAGAGCCGAGGGCGAATGTTGTTCTGCAAGAGCTGAGGGTGAACGCTGAGGGCGAATGCTGAGGACAAATGCTATTCTGCAAGAGCTGAGGGTGAATGATGAGGGCGAATTCTGTTCTGCAAGGGCGGAGGGCGAATGCGCACGTGATATCAGACGTTAATGTAGCTATTGCGATGGATACGAAACAATAAAATCATTTTTATGTAGCGCGCATATAAGTTTTGTATTTTTATGTAGCGCGCATATAAGTTTCGTATTTTTATGTAGCGTGCATATAAGTTTCATATTTTTATGTAGCGCGCATATAAGTTTCATTATACCGACGGCGGAAAAAGCGTCGCTACTGGGACGGCTGTCTCCAAACGTCGCAATTGCGACACTTAGACGTTGTGTCGTACTTGCGACGTTTGGAGGCAGTCGTCGCAATAGCGACTCTTTGGGCCATAGTATCGTAATTGCGACGTCTTCCTCCAAACGTCGCAATTGAGACACTTTGTCTAAGTGTCGGTATTGCGACACTTTTCTATAAATTTTGGTATAGCGACGGTTTCGGGCGGGATGGAAAAAATTTGGGGAAATTTCCGACATTTGGTCAAAAGCGTCGGAACCAAGTGTCGGAATTTCCACCAAATGTAGTAGTGGTGGTAGTTGATAGACTTACCAAGTATGCACACTTTTGTGAATTATCTCATCCATTTAAAGCAAGTACAGTTGCTACTACATTTATGGATAGAATTCAAAAGCTACATGGAAGCCCAAGGGTTATTGTGAGCGACAGAGATCCCATTTTTAATGGAAATTTTTGGACGAAGTTATTTTCTTGTTTGGGTACTCAATTAGCTCATAGCTCATCTTATCATCCTCAATCTGATGGTCAAACTGAGATAGTAAATAAATGCTTGGAAGGATATCTTCGTTGTTTTGTATCTGATAAACAAACACAATGGGTCAAGTGGTTACCTCTCGCTGAATGGTGGTATAACACTTCCTTCCATACTGCAGCAAAAATGAGCCCATTTATGGCACTTTATGGATATCATCCACCATCCATCACATCATCTTTAAGGGAAAATTCGAAGGTTCAAGCAGTGGAAGATCACATCGAGCATCAGCTAGAATTTCTCCAACGCTTAAAGGATAACCTGAATTTGGCACAAAATCGAATGAAACAACAGTCAGATCAACATCGTAGCGAGAGAAGTTTTGATGTAGGAGAATGGGTATTTTTACGGCTACAACCATACAAACAAATGTCCCTCAAGCAAGCAAAGAAGGATAATAAATTATCGCCAAAGTACTATGGTCCTTACAAGGTGTTGCAAAAGATTGGTACTATGGCATACAAATTGGAGCTTCCTGCTTCTTCGCGAGTACATCCAGTTTTCCATGTTTCATGCTTAAAGAGGGTTATAGGTGAAAATCTTCCAGTTCAAACAATATTTCCAGAACTTGATGAGGAAGGAAAAATCATATTGGAACCTGAAGCGGTCACGGAAACAAGAACTCGATAGCTACGGAATCGATCAATTTCAGAGTATCTCATCAAGTGGAAGAACTTACCCACTGAAGATTCTACATGGGAGGATGACAATTTTATATAGAAGCACCCAGAGCTACTCAAGCGTTGAGGACAACACTTTTTTTGAAGGAGAGGGGCATGTTAGGTCCCTATATTACTAGTATAGTCCCTTATTGTTGTTAGTTTAAACCCCTTATTGTTATTATTGTACCTTTGTAACCCCCATATTGTTACTATTGTGCCCTTAAATTATTATTGTTAGGTTGGCTAGGATTACATTGTGGCCCCACTAGGATTACATTATGGCCCCATGGACTCCTATATATAGAAAGAAGGTTTTGTAATTTGTATCATCCATGAATTGTTCATTAATGTAATGTATTGGAGGTTTCCCCCTCGAAGTGGCTTATTTATAAGGCGTTGATATCTCTTTTCTTTTGTTTTTGGAGCTGGTTACACAACAGCTGGAGTTCCTCCAGTCATGCACTTCACAACAAAAATATCTACTATCTGCCATGGGCATTGTAGATCCTTCCAATGATCGATTGATTGTCTTCGATGTTGAACAGTTAGAACATCCTCCTCTCCTTGTTTCCGTCGCCTTCCAAATCCCAGTCAAGATCCAGAACGCCAACATTTCCCAGTGCATTATTGATGAGGGGGCATCCACCTGTGTGATGTTCACTTTGGTTTGGAAGCAACTCAGATCACCTGAGATGCCTCCTTCCACGATCAGTCTCCGAGCGTGAGATGGCCATGCCTTCCAGCCCGTTGGCCTTTTCCGCAATTGTCCTATTACTCTTGCAGGCAAGATTGTTTGTGTTGATGTAGAAGACATAGATGCCCCCTTAGACTACAACATTCTATTGGGTCATAGCTACACTTATGCGATGTCATGTTGTCCCATCCGCAGTCCACCACAAGATATCCTTCCCTCATAATGGAAATATAGCCACCATTGACCAGTTATCATATTACGAATCGAAGTCTCAGACCTCCCTTGAGTCCATCATCTCTTCGGTGGCCAATAAGAAAACCGTCGATCCTTTGACCAGTGTCTCACTCGAAGTCTACAAATATTCCTCATTGCTCGGTACATTCCCTGGTCTTCCTCCTCCTGTCTCTGATCCTAGCTCATCGAATGTTTGCATGATGCAATCGTCTCAGGTTGCCCTCAAGCGGCCCGCTTCAGCTAGTCAGCAGCCTCTTCTGCCTACTTCTAGCCCTTCAATTCAGCCTTCTGGACCTCCTCCTCTTGGCCCTTCAGCTGGTATTCATGAGCCTCTTTACCCTCCTGGAACAGTTCCTCCAAGCCTTAAACATTTAGGACCATCCCCCCTGGCCATTACCCCTCCGGTCAGATACCATTCCTAGCTCCCCCACCAGGAGTGTACACGGTACCTGTCATGGCCACCCTCTCTCTTCTAACCTGACCCTTGGGATTCCCATCTAGTACCTTAATCCTCTAGCCACTACCCCACCTGGTCAACCCAAACCTTATCTTGCTTTGACCCCGGTTCAACCGGTCCCCATGACTTCTCCCTCTGCAATAGTGCTTCAGTCACCTCAATAGGAACCACCTCATGTTGCGACCGCTTCTGGTAAGAAGGGAAAAGCTTGCAAGGGAGCATCAAAGGACAAGGCTGACCCAACAAACCCTACCCCTCCTTAGCCTCCAAAGCATACCATCCAGTGTGCTTTGTGTGATGTTGTCGGTCATGCCACCCATACTTGTTTGAAGTTGCCTCACCTTAAGTCCATGGTCAATGAGACATTTCTGGAGTCTGATATCCCAGAGGTGTATGTCACTATACCTGATCCAGTCCCGGAACTCAAGTCTTTGTGCACAAATCACCCTTATTGTTTGTGTGATTTCCATGGCCACTATACTCACCTCTGTCCCTGCCTTGAAGAGTATTTCTCATCTTTGGAAGCAGTTCGCCAATTCGAGGCCAAGCGCAATGAGTCCACCACTCCCTTATTTGCGCATTTTACTTCGGAAAAACCAGAGGACACAAATTCTCCCATTGACATTCCCCCTCCTGATGTCGAGATGATGGAGCCTCCGTCCACCATTTTCTACCTATCATCATCCATGAGACCCTTAGTGGAAGTCCCCTTCGACACTTCCCCTCATGTTTCACTTGACCTCCCTTCAGCAATCACCCTGGGCTCAACATCAGTATATCCTTTATCTGCTTACTCTTTTGTCACCCCTTGTGACGATGTGCATGTGAACCTCTCTTCTCATGATGATGAGTCAAGTAGCTTCGTTGCGTCAGGTGGTCTTTCTTCCACCATTCACCCCATCTTCTATCATGATGACGACATTATGGAATAAATCACCACCCCTAACTTTATCTATCCCCCCTTACATCGAACCCATGCATTTGAACCACATACACCTTGTGGCCATTACATTGAAACCCAATGTTTGGGTAAGGGGGCACCCATATTTGAGAGACCAGGAGAGGAAATTCTCCACAACTCTCCTAGTGTATCTGGTCATTTCGACTTTAGCACCGTTATTCATCCACATTTTGAAGAACCTATAGAGTCCCATATCACTTCAGATCACTGTAGGGATGATACCCCTTATCGTTCCTTCATCTTACATCAGCAACCCAGTCCCTTAGACATTGTTGTTAACCAACCTATGGGCTTTCTAGGAGAGCATCAGTTCATTATCTCCAAATCCTCTCTTTGGGATAACGACACCATGTATGCCAACCTGGAATATTAAATTCCATTTGATTCATATATGTAGTACCAAAAGATATTGGTAATCCTCTGTTTCCTTTCTCAAACTGCATAACCATAATGAAAACTAATGGCGCACCACATCATTAAAATGTGTTTAGATTCCCCTTTTTCTAAATACATTTTGGCATGACCACAACATGCTTGGGGGCACCTATGCCCCTCAACCATAAAAATCCCAGATCTCATCCAAAAATAGCACTGAAACCCCCTTTCTCTGACAGGTCACACTTTTCAGGTCATTTCCTAGGATAGGTCGCAGTTTTCTTCCCAGTACCTACTACCCAAGTCGCAGAACAGACCCCAAAAAGTGCAACCTGGCCTGTTCATGAGCTCTGGGTACCTAAACTAAACTTTAAATCCACTGAAATGAAAGAGTAGGATTAGGCCTCTTACCTACAACTGACGTATCTCAATTCCAACGGTCGATTTGTCTACTACGATCGCCACACGATTTAGGGCCTTCTGTAATATTCCTTTTTCAGGATTCTCAAGATTCTATTTCAAATATGGACTACAGAGGAATTTACTGGATATTTCACCTTTCAAATAAAGGATGAGATCCAAAGGCTACCTTGCCAACTGTAGACTCTGTCTATAGAACTTGGAATAACCCCTTTTTAGGAATTTCAACAAGGTGTTCAAGGAAAATGATGTATAAGTAAAACTGTGCAAAAATAATGTAGATCAGGGCTTGGTTCTCCTCATTTATGCTTCATTTTACTTATATATGGAATTTCATCAGAAACAAATCAGTTTAGGCACATTAAATAGATCTCCCAAAAAGTAGACTAGCTAAAAATCACCCAAAGGGGAAAGTTGCAGTAAAATGCAAGCACTGCTTCAGGAATTGAGCAGTTTTAGCTAATGTTCGGTGGATATCAGCAAGAGAAATGATATCTTAGTATTACAGTAGCAAATAATCACTATTACAAAGCCCTTTCATTATACAGTAGAAAGCATGAACCAATACAGCAATAAATCTTCAGAAAAGAGAGCAGGAGCACATGTAAATTTGCATAAATGCTTCAACAACGTTATTTTTCAAGAGGTTCAGTAGATGTAAGTTACGAATTAGATCTAGGGAAGAGATATGGACAAAATATCAGATCTATATCAGATCTGGAAACTCTATATTTTTCTCTACAAGACCCACTTGGAATTTTGTCAAAAGCATGCATGAATAAGAGTAGATCTGAGAAACAAGTTGCAGATTTAGAAACTGCTGCAGTAAATTTTTGAATATATCATTTCATTACAATGGATCAGATCTAAACAGAACATATATCAGCAAGCCAATCCATGGATCACCAAGTGGAAGGCAAAGCCCAACACAAGAGATCTCTGATCTAAACTATGAGCAAAACAACCTGCAAACCCTCATACATAAATAACGCATTTTTCCCAGTGGGATAACGCTGTAGCTCAAGAGACATAGAAAACTATTGAATAATTGCAGATATGAAGTACAAGAAATGATACACTCTTCCAGGAGGTCAAATGACCCACTCCATGGAGAGAGGCTCTCAAAATACACTAGATCTCTGCAGATCTAGATCACCACTTGTTGTAGCTTGCAGAGACAGAAAAACCCTCAATGGATTAGCGTTGCCAATGTAATTAGGAGCTTGGCCTCAAGCCTGATAGTGGTTCATTTCAGCAAACTTTCCTCCTTGAATCATCAAAGGAAGAGATGAAACTGCTGCATAGGAATTCTAGATACAATCCTCCACTCAACAGTAGAGAATGGTATTTGTCTAAGCAGACAAATACTCAGAAATATGATCTATCAACAGCCTTCTCTTGATGCCCTCCTTTTCCTTTTATAAGATGAGAAAGCTCTTGCAAACCCTAAACCACTTTGATGAGTTATCCCTTTTCACATTAGAGGCTCCCTTATAGAACTGCACTATCCCTTTTGGAGATGCAATGAACCTAGAAAGCGATGTTGATTTGACCTAGTCTTTAGCTCAAACCTCTTTCACACCTGCAAGTGATTATTTACGTAGCCCTGATTTGTCTTTGTTCACATGGGAATTTATTTATTTAGACTTTTTAAGAATTTTACATGTCCTCCTTTATTCATTTATTCATAGAACATAAATTAAAACAAAATTGAATGTTCCTCTTAGCTAAGGCTAAGTGGGAACATTAAACCTTCTCACCTCACTACATTCACCATAGCTCCACCTGCAAATGAGTGAATTTGGAGAGAAGATGCCTTATTGAAAGAAAACCCCAAATTTTTCTTTCACCTTCTGCAGCCAAACCATAGCTCAATTTGATGAACCATCTATACCATTAGAAAGCTCTCACCAAGCCCTCAAATGGGTATCTCTTATTTTTCAGTGACTTGATACTTCACCAGGACACATTTTATCCAGGAAGCATCACTTCACCCCTCCTCAAAATTGAATTTCTTCACTTGCAACATTCATACTAGGGGCACCACTTGGCCTCCATACTTGTCCACGCTCGTGTATATGTTCGTCGTGAGTGATCATATTGTACTCATGTTTTTATGGTCCCCCATTGGACCTTTACTATGTGGCAGCACCATCAAGTCAACGTTGTTTAGAGCATATGAGTTTAGTCATCATCGCATTCATGGAGTCTCTCCCGAGTCCCTTTGTATCCCGCTATAGTCCTCCATTCCTTCATTGCTTGCTCCCTCTCTCGTGTCACACATTATGGCCCTCAGTCCCACTGTCCCCTATCTGTCATGATATTGTGTCAGTCACTGCCAGGTCATCCATGCCCTTTATGCTCTAACAAGGGAAGTCGTCCATTCGCTACTCAGTACCCCCCATTTCATCCTCATCATTGGTTTTATTTTGTTAGTCGCTCTACTATTTTCTCTCATGCCTTAGTTTAGGATCCCTTATTACCTCACCTATGGCAGACCTCCTTCTATTGACATCATCTCATTCATTCCAGAAGACAGGTCTAGAGGGCGGTGTACCTTGGTTCCAGCTTCCACTCTTGTTCGGTACCCCGGATCAGGAAAAGGGACTCCTTGTTTCCCTTTGACTTAATTGTTTCTTAGCTTCGGCTCCTTTCAGCATGATCGAGATCCATATACTTGATGGTTCAGTGATGCAGAAGCTGATATCGGTGGTTCTCGGGTGTGTTTGATATGTCCCAACCCTCATGAGGGGGTGGCCCTACAGGTATCCCCCCACATACCCAGATGACTTCTTCACTTCAGTTTTCGATGCAGCTCCACAGATTTGATGATGTTGGCCTCAGCTACTTGCAGCACCTTCTTGATTGCATATATCAGTCATACTTTCAGAGCCCTTTCCTACTTACAGGGGCATCTGGGTTGTATTTGTATCTCATGTACTCATATATTATTGTACAAGTCCTGGATGTTATCCCAGGCACAATATGTATGTGGGATTCATTATCATGTTACTTATCTGGCTCATGTTTATGCCAGCATATACTATATTGGCTAGTCCTATGGTTTTTCGGATGCCTTATTTTTTGTACTATTTCCTCGGTGGGCATAGGTATGCCTCCCCCACCGCCTATAGCAAGTACTCCCTTATAAAAGAGACTTATCGCACCTATAATTCTTGCCTCCTCAGGGTCTAATCCTTTCAGCACTTTAGTCTACCTTATACTTCTCTCTCTTTGACTTCCCCTTCGGTGTCTAGTGATTGATTTCTTACAACGTACTTCGGTCATATGATTAGCTCCTAATGCTCGCACGCTGGGGGGCAATTTGTTACACCATTTTTTGGTCATATAACATATTATCATTAGATGGATCCAATTACACCATGTTAGACCGATTTTACCCTAAGTAAAATTGCTTTCACTATAAAAATAACTTAGTAAACCACCTTTATTAAGTTGTTTATGGTCTAAACAGGAATCCCCATGAGGAAATATTAAATATTTGTTTGATTTTCCTCAAGGAATAATTAATTAAACATCATTTTGATTAATATTCCTGGTTATATTTAACCTAAAAAAAGGAACTTAATTAGATAAATCATTAATTATCTTATTATTTCCTAAAGGATAGTTATTTAAACCTTATTTAAATAATATTCTTTGTTAAATATGACTAAATCACCCATAAATAATTAAATAAATAATTATTTATTTTATTATTACTCAACCACATCCTTAAAATGATAAATAAATCATTTATTTATTTATTATTTACAAATAAAGGGTTTTGACCCAAGTCAAATTCCTTTTCCCTCCAAAAAATATAATAAAATATTCCATAAAAGTTGGATCTTGATTTGGTTAATAATATTTTAACTATGCACCAATATCTAGACTAACTCAATATTTCGTTATAAATAGAAGGGTTTTCCCATTCATTTATCACCTTTTTTTGCCTAAATATCACTCTAGATCTATATTTTTGGTCTGACTATTGATCCACCATCATAGTCATATTCTTCTACCAATTTTTTATGGGTTTTCTGCACCATCAAGAGAGAGGAATTTTAGATATGAAGTGTTGAGGACTTACAAGAACCCATCCCATTAAGGAGAACTGGGAACACCCTCCTATGTTTTCCTCCCATGTGCCCCTAATACAAAATTCATTCAACATATTCTTGCCTTGTCTATTGGATGCATGGAGTAAATCTTGTTTTTCTACTGTTTAATGTCTTCTAATGCATAGATCTAGATTTTTGCGGCATTTATCTTGATCACCTAACTGAAGATCTGAAGATATTGGCAATCATCTCTATTGTTAGGGTTGTTGGTTATGCACAGCTAAAGTGGTATTCTTTCGAACGTTTGGAATTAAGATTCATACTAACAGTTACCTCTAGTGTTCTTTGACTAAAACCCAAAAATCTCACAGCTTTAGAATTACTAGAGTGATAACAGTCTCATAGGACAAAATGACATTTATGTGTAATTAATGGCTTCTAAAACCATATCTATGGTTTATATCCTCCTTTTCAAGTTAAATACTGCATGGAGGCTTCATCGTTGGTTAGTTGTTTTATGGAGATGAATACATAGACTTGGAGTTTTGAAGAAATTGGCTTTGGAGCTTTGTGACTGTTTTGGATTGAATGCCATGGAGCAAGCACTTTCATAGGCTTCATGAACTTTGTTGAATGTTTATTTTTTTCTAACCTTGTATTTTTTTCCTTATGTTTACATATTTTCCATCTTTTTTCTTGCAGTAGAACATAAATTTTAGGTTAAGACATGTTGTTTAGGGGCACCTTAACTCTGTCTACGTTCTATTATTTAAATTTTTTCCTCCACTAGGTTTTCTTGAAGAAATTAGGATTTCCCTATTTCTCCATGTCCATCTAGTTTGTTTCCTTGAGATTAAATTAGTAGAGTATGGCTAAAGAATTTTATGGTTTGCCCTGTCCTTTGGTTTTGCTTGAAATGTTGTTCTCAAGGGTTTATTTGAAGTGTACTAATTAGGGTTTGGGCTAAATAAGTTTATGGCTTGCCGTGTCCTTTGTTCTAGCTTGAAATGGTTACTTTGAAGGTCTTATAGTTTGATTAAGGAATTTAGGAGTTCCCTGCTTTGATCATTACTTATGTATTATCTTGCATGTTTCTTTCTCTGAAGGTAGATAGCTAGAGAGGTTAGGAGTTCCCTACTCTCTAGGGTTTTCCAGATAGATGTTTTTAAGTTTACTTGATAGATCTAGGTTAAAGAGGTTTATGGTGTGCCTTTCCCTTTGATTATTTCTTTATGCATTGTACTCTTATAGACTTTTATTGTTATATTTTATGTTAAATGATTCTTAACTGCCCTTTAAACCTACTACATTCACCATTTAATGTTCATTTCACACTCACTTAACCTATTTAGATCCATTTGGCTTTGTTAACTTGCCCTATGAAACACCCTTGACCTATTTTTGTACTTTCCAAGACCTTTTTTAGACTCCATATCCCAATGGTTTGAGTCTCTCTCACTCTATCTATTCTGCTTGACAAGCAACCCAACCAAACAAAACAAGCAAACAAACCCTATCATTATAACTAGACTAAAATCAAAACCCTAAAATCAATCAAGTTACATCTTTTACAAAAATATAGAGAGAGCCCTCTATGAGTCCAGGAAGGCTAGTTCCTAGGGCTCCAAAGTTGGTTTGATGTTACCCTTGTTCAATTTGGTCTTGCCAATCTGAAAAATTGCAGGGATCTAACATAATGGTGACTCCGCTAGGAATCTGAGTAAGTAACAATTCAAATATTCCTTCAAAACTCAAAAATCCCCTGTCAAACTTAGATAAATCAAGTGTTAGCCAAAAAACATATATTCTTGATTTTCCATACTAGAATCATGGCGAACATACTAGGGAACACTTATTGAAAATCTTAGTGTTACATAAAAAACTCAGTAAACCCAAAAATATCTCTAGATTGGTATCCAATTGTTGATGGTGGACAACAAACAAATCTTCAAAGCACTTAAAATCATCCACCTGGTGACTCCACTATCTTTCCAATAGACCTGGTGACCCCACTATTTCTCACAGACTCCCCTTGGAATGTATCAATTAGTCATAACAGTGTAAAGCCCAGTTACATATTGTGTAAACTTAGTACCCTTACAGATAGGTATGTCTGCAAAACCCTTACAAACTTTCAGCCTCTCTGTGTTGTAGGTCTGAAATATGGCTTCATAAAGAATCAGCACCAAATCTCACCTTGACCCAAATCCTCCTGCAATATTTGACAATCCTAAAAGCATCCTTAGGAAGTCTCCTAGATCTAAAAATTCAGTTATAGTAGACCTACCCATGAAGCAAGTTCCCTACCTGAAAACCTTATAGACTTGCTGAATATCTGGTTGCTGATGGTGGACAACAAAGTTGAAATATTCCACCTGGTGACTCCACAACACTCAATAGACCTAAAGACTCAACTGGTAGAACACTCTAGACTGGTTGAAAAGATGCAGTGACCCTTTTTTATCAAAAAATTTGGATTCAAAGATACAACAAAGATATGCTCTAATGAACAGAGATCACATCCCTAGATTCCCACAAAAAATGCCTCAAATAAATTGGGGCAGAAACCTACCTGTTTTTCAAGATGAAAAGTTTGATGACCCCTTGTTACATCTCATCAGATTTCATATACATACATGGAGGTTAAAGGTTGAATGGCATGAGGACTTCCTCATGAAAATGTTCATGGGGACATTAGAAGGGAAAGCAAGGGAATGGTATGAAGGCCTACACCCTGATAGTTTTTTTTCCTTAAAATATTTCCACAAAATATTTTATGAGCATTATAAAGAAAAAATTTCATCTTTATCATTAGCTGAAAATTGTTGTGATCAATCTGAAGATTTCATACAATACCTTGTAAAAATTGATTAAGATTGGTAAATTGGCATCCTGAGGATCTATTAGTGGAAATTCATGCATTTCATACTCAAGTTAATTGTCATGACACTCAAGAGGAGTTGGTTGAGCATGAAACATATTAAGGAAAATAAGAGAATCCTCAGGATCTCTCTAAAAGGAAAATTGATGATTCAACTAATCTTTGGTTTGAGGCTCAAGAAGACATTAAGCTTCATGATCATTCACAAAAGGAAGAAAATAATTGTGGTTCTATCCTAAGAAAAGAGAGAATGCACCCTCCTTTAACTGAAGATGAAATCGATCAGGATCTGAGCATACAGCCAGCCTCTGAAAGTGCTTCTATATGTTCTACTACTAATTTGTGTATTGCAGCCTTGCCTCATGAAGAAACAGAAGAACATATTGACATTGATGTTGTTTTACCCCCTTAACAAGACCTTCAATTTTATGACCAGCCTTCACAAGATAAAGAGGGAAACTGGGTTTCTGTCCAAAGAAAGCAGAAAATGCCTCCTCTTTTAACTGAAGAAGAGGTGGAGTGTCTTTCTCAAAAGCATCCAAAGAAAAACCAAATGGAACAAGAAGTAGTCTTGGATGAATCCCATGGTTTAAATCCTCATAGCCAGGTATTATTCAGAGATCCTTTTTCCGGTTACTTAGAAAAATTTAAAGAGGGAGTACAATATGCTAGGAATAGCTTGTTGCGGAGTTTAAAGAAAATTTGGAGCACTACTATTCATAAGAAGACAAAATGGGAGTGGCATTTTAGCATACCTAAAAGGCTGAGTAAAAAGCAATCATCTAGTCACTTACTTTATTGGTTGTATTGGGAAAAAGAGTTCACCTAATGTAGATATCATATACAAGTTAGAATAGGATAGATAGGTGTGCAAATAATATTAGCACTATGAGCATCTATTTAGTTTTAGATTGTTTAGAACAAAAAGAGAGAAAAAGAACAAAAAGAGGGCAGATAAAAGAAAAGGTAAAGCCCCATACCAAAAAAGAATATTTCTGAAAGTGTACAAGTCCAAATGCCACTACTTTTGAGGAAGAAAGGTCTTATTCATTCATACAGCCTAACCATGATTGAACATGTTTTAAATTTCTACTAATAAGTTAGAAAATGAAGATTTTCCACAACATTTAAACTTGGCTCATCAGTAGACTAGGTTAAGAAAAGATGTTGGTTCCCAAAGTTCAAATCTGAACCAAATAGAAAAGAGAGGGATGAACGAAAAATTCCAAATCACAGCCCTCAGATTTCAGTTTTACCTTTTGGAAAAATAATTTGTGTGCAGCTTGTCTGAAATGCCACAGCTCATGACAAACCAAACTGCTCAACCTTGATTTGGTCATGTTTTAAATTTCATGTTAGTAGATTAGAGAATGAAGATATGTAAAACTATTTAACCTTGAAAGATAAGTAGATTAGGTAGAGAATAAAAGAGCTCATCAGCCTAATCTGAGCGTTTGGATGTTATAAGGGTAGAGGTAGATATTTTTTATGCTTTCAAAAGAAAAAAATGATGTCAAGGGTTTTCCAATCCAAATGCACCCAAGTGAAGAAAAAATGTTAGGAAAGGTATGATGGGTAGGTAGTGTTGATATCTAAGAAATCATGTTTTTTAGATTGTAAGATCACAACTTCAAAGAACAATATCAAAGATCAGCATTGCAAAATGAAAAAAGAGAAATCTGCCAAGCATGTGAGGCATCTCATCTGCAAAATTAGAGATCTGAAGTTCTTGACACCTCCTGAAAGGAGTTTCCCTCCCCAAGTGGAGACACTATTAGTCATCAGTATTTTTCACTATCTTTAGATGACTATAGGATGTTTATAGATTTCTGAAAATAATATTCCTTGAATATCTTGAGTTTCAGAAATCTCACTGCCTTCATTATCCTTATAAACCTATTTTCACTTTTCCTCAGTTGGTCTTCCCAAAGCCACCTTGTTGCTCCTAAAAGACTCATCATAGGCTTATGCCTCTCATCTTCATCCTTCTTTCCTGCCTATGACCTCATTACCATATTTTCCCTTGTCAAATTGACTCCATCCTCCCTCTAGGGTTTCCTAGTGATGACTCATTCCAATGTCTCTTTGGGCATTATAAGCCAAATTTCAGTCAAAATCAGGTCAAAGGAATTTCCCACTAGGTCATTAGGGTTTTTACATGTTTTAAGGTTGTCCTTGGATGTTTCAGGCACTGATTTTCCTTTGCTATGATCTGGCTCATATGTAAGAGAATGTCAATACATGGTTATTCAAGAAGGACCTAAAACATTTCCTAAGAAGACTATCCCTTCAGTTCAGAGTCTGCACATGAGGAAAATAAACAAAATGTGGCATTTATGCAGGAGTGTTGAAAGGTCTATCAGCAAAAAGTACTGATAAGATAGGTGGTCTGCTCCTAAATGAAAACAACTTACAACAAAGGAGAGAAGAAACACTTGGTCTTGTAGGAAACTAGAGTTTTGAGCTTGATGGTCCAGTTGAGTGTGAAAATAGTGATCCCTTCAAAAAATGACATGGAGGAGGCACAAAAATCAAACATGAAGAAAGTATATCAAAATAGATTGAATAAAAATGGAAAAGGTGAGGTGAACTGGAGAGAAATGAGTGAACCTGAAAGGGTTATAGCGAACTTAGAAGACAACACTAATTATTGCTACAAAAGAGCTACAGACACCTAGGGTTTTGAAGAAAGTGATAAGAGAAGGTGAAAATATCATCTGAACTCCATTCTGGAAACAAGAGAATATTTTGAAGTTGTTGATGTGTGTAATCATCCTAAATATGTCAAAATAAACATGTCAAGTCTCCAGGATCAAACGAAAAGCAAATTTCATAACTCTAGCAAACTACAAGAAAAAAGGTGAAAAGGTTAATTTGGAATTAAAGGTTGATACTACATAAGAATTTGAAGATGCTAGTGTGTGTAATCCCCAAAATTTTTCAAAATAAACTTATCATGCCTCCATCAGTTTCCAAGAATTCATTCCAAGAGTCAAGCCATTGGTCACTCTTGGGGCCATTTTTGCTTCAAATTGTGTTTCTGAACACAAAAATATGAATTTGAAAAACGTGAGAGAGGTTTTTGTCAATAATAGGTAAAGGAAGAAAAACCTCCTTCATATTTTACACAAGTGTCATGGTTTTGGAGAAATTTCAAAAATGCAGGTGTCACGGGAGAATTATTTCGCTTCTGGAGTGGCCTTGGGAAAATCAAGTTTTCTTGTAGTTGGAGTATCCAAATGACTTTCTTGATGAGTCAAATGACAACTAGACACGAATGCATTTCTAATGAGCTATCATAAGCTCAATTTATAGTTGATGAAGGCCTCCAACAGTTTCCTGCACCCGCACTCTGCATTTCTGCACCATCATTCAGCACTTTTTTATCATTCTTTGGAGAATCAACTTTTGACAAGTTAAATCAACTCCAATCAGAAAAATAAGGTATAGTTGGAAAGTATACAGGATAAGCTTTCCAAAAAGCTACCATGGGCCAAATTTGGACACCGAGAAGGCCTCCAAATGCCCTCTACCAAAAGGTGTTGCGCACTCAGAAACTAGCACTGTGCGCTCAGAAACTGGCGCTGCGCCCTTAACCCTTGGCACTATGGCCTCAACACTGGCACTGCGCCCTTGGACAAAAAGGTTTTCTAAGTTATCCAATCACCCAAATCAAGTCAAATTACTTCCAAAACTTGGCTCAAGTATTTTAAGGAACTAATAGAGGTAAGTACATGACATGAGCTCATCTTCAAACTATTTTGGTCATTATTTAATTGAATGGAAGTGAAACCCTAAGAAGGAACCCTAAGTCTTAACATTGAAATCACTTTTTCATCCATTACTTCATCCTCCTTTTATAAAATCAGTGATAAGACAGGGAGATTGCATTGTTTGAGGGTTGTCATTCATCCAATATTTCCCCTACACCCACTCCCTTCATTCACTCATTCCATTCACTTGAAAAATTTCCATTTCATACCCTTCCTTCATCTCATTTCACATCAGCCCTAGGGTTAGGGTGAAGATAGTGGTAGTGTGGCACAAATGCCAAAGGGACATGATCATAAGGGTGAAGACAGTGTTGCTGAGGAACAAAGACCAAGAACTACTTCAAGAAAAAACAAATTGCAAGCTAAAGCTACAAAAGGCCAAATCAAGACTTGAAACCCTAACCAAGAAAAATGAAGGGGACAAGCTTAATTTTCTTACTGATGTGTCCTTAGAGGCCTCCCAACCTTGATCAGCAAAGTAAAATCCATTTTTGGCACTTAGTTCACATTTTGAATTTTTTACTATTTGCTAGTAGAAAAAAAGGCCAAACGTGCAACACCACTGGCGCTGTGCTCTTTTTTGGGGCACTCAAATGGGTAAAACTCATCATTTTCATAATACTCATGGCAATGAAATCACCCACAGAAGCTTTCAGCTCATTTGGAGCAGAACTAGTCCCTCGAAAGGGCCAAAAACAAGCAACTAATCACCTTTCTTCCCTCTTTTCAACATTGGCAGTGTGCCCTTATCAGTCTTGGAAAAAGTGGTTTTTGACTATGAAAATGTACAAAAATCTGGAAACTAAAGGAACTTTTGGAAACTAGACAGGACAAGCTTTCCAATGAGCTATCATGGAGCTCATTTGGACACTGGGAAGACCTCCAAATTTCAGCTGCAAAGAGAGCAATTTTCCCAGTTTTAGCAATGCGCCCTTGAACCTTGGCACTGCGTCCTTGCCAGAAAATCAACAAAAGACACTTGTAGTTATTGAAAAAGATATTATGGGGGTTTTGAAGGAAAATCACTCCATAGTTAGCTGAGGAGTTATGTTAGAATTTATTTTTACATTTATTAAGTTAGGATATTTGTGCCTTGGGCCTTGCATGGTCTCATAGGAAAAAATGACATTTATGTGTAATTAATGGCTTCTAAAACCCTAGCTAGGGTTTTGATCCTCCTTTGCAAGTTAAATACTGCATGGAGGCTTCATTTTTGGTTGGTTTTTTTATGGAGATGAATACATAGACTTGGAGTTTTAAAGAAATTGGCTTTGGAGCTTTGTGACTGTTTTGGATTGAATGCCATGGAGAAAGCACTTTCATAGGATTCATGAACTTTGTTAAATGGTGATGTGTTTCTAATATTGTATTTGTTTCCTTATGTTTACATATTGTCCAAATTTTCTCTTGCAGTAGAACATTTAGGTTAAGACATGTTGTTTAGAGGCACCTTAACTCTGTCTGCTTTCTATTGTTTAAATGTTTTCCTCTTCTAGGTTTTCTTGAAGAAATTAGGATTTACTTGTTTCTCCATGTCCATCCAGTTTTTTTCCTTGAGATTAAATCAGTAGAGTATGGCTAAAGAATTTTATGGTTTTCCCTGTCCTTTGGTTTTGCTTGAAATGTTGTTCTCAAGGATTTCTTTGAAGTGTACTAATTAGGGTTTGGGCTAAAGAAGTTTATGGTTTTCCCTGTCCTTTGGTCTATTTTGAAATGGTTACTTTGAAGGTCATATAGTTTGATTAAGGAATTTAGGAGTTTCCTGATTTGATCATTACTTATGTATTATCTTGCATGTTTTCTTTCTCTAAAGGTAGATAGCTAGAGAGGTTAGGAGTTCCCTGCTCTCTAGGGTTTGCTGGATAATTGTTTTTAAGTTTACTTGATAGAGCTAGGTAAAAGAGGTTTATGGTGTGTCCTATCCTTTGATTCTTTGTTTATGCATAGTACTCTTATAGACTCTTCTTATTATAGTTTATGTTAAAGGATTTTTAACTTCCCTTTAAACCTACTACATTCACCATTTAATGTTTATTTCACACTCACTTAACCTATTTAGATCCATTTGGATTTGTTAACTTTCCCTATGAAACACCCTTGACCTATTGTTGTACTTTCCAAGACCTTTTGCAGACTCCATAGCCCAATGGTTTGAATCTCTCTCACTCTATCTATTTTTCTTAACAAGCAACCCAACCAAACAAAACAAACAAATAATCCCTATCATTATAACTAGCCTAAAATCAAAACCCTAAAATCAATCAAGTTACATCTTTTACACAAATATAGAGAGAGCCCTCTCTGATTCGAGGAAGGCTAGGTCCTAGTGCTCCAAAGTTGGTTTGATGTTATCCTTGTTCAATTTGGTCTTGCCAATCTGAAAAATTACACGGATCTAACACTTTGTTGTGCTAGCAAGCCTAGCAACAACAAACAAGGTCTATATCATCCTTTACATGTACCTACTCATCCTTGGGAAATCATTTCCATCGACTTTATGGGAGGTTTACCGACAACCAGGAAGGTACATAACTACCTTTTCATGGTAGTTGACAAGTTCAGTAAGATGTGTGTTCCGATGCCCTGTAAAAATACCATCAGTGGGCAAGAAGCAGCAAACTTGTTCTTTGGATAGGTTTTGGTGCACTTTACGATACCAAGCATCATCCTTTTAGACAAGGATACAATATTTCTCATTGCATTGTGGACTACATTGTAGGAGAAGATGGAGATGGGGTTGAAGAGGTCTACAACATTCCATCCACATATAGAAGGGCAGACAGAAGTATTCAACAGGACTTTGGTGTAGCTTCTAACGGGATACAACTTGAAGCATCCAAAGACTTGGGATGAAAATCTGGTATATATACAACATTCTTATAACAGAGAAGCCCACACTTCTACAGGAAAGTCCCCATTTAAGACTTTTTTGGGGGTATTTTCCACCTTCACCTTTGGACATTCCATATGGGTAGCAAGGAGGAGTGAGGGAAGATATTACAGGAGATGCTTTGAGGGTTGAACATTTTATAGAGAAGATCAGGCAGATCCATATACAGGTACAAGAAACACTGCATAAGTCATAGGAGAAGTATAAGGTTGGGATTAATAAAAAAAGAGCGGATAATACATTCAAGGCAGGAGACAGAGTATGATTATATTTGAACAAAGAGAGGTTGCAAGGGCCTGGCAAGAAAATCAAGGCTTTGAGATATAGTACCTTTGAGATACTGGAAAAGGTGGGTGATAATTCCTATCGACTCATTTTACCACCATATATGTTCATTTACTCAGTTTTGAATGTGGATAATTTCAAACTCTATGAGCCTTCCATGTAAGATCAGGAAGAGGAACAAGTTCTACCTTATGTGGAGGATTTGCCACCAGATGCTTAGGTATAGTTGACAGACGATATATTTTTGCAGAAGATGTCCATAAATTGAAGACAAGGGCAACATGACCTTTGACTGATTTGATTGAAGGGACAAATTCCAGTCAAATAAAAATGGTACACTAGAGAGAAGGTGAAGGAACAATTTCCTCACCTCGTTCAATAGAAGCTTTTGGGGACCAAAAGCCTCCCAAAATAGGGAGGTGTGATCTGGATTAGATCATTATATTTTTTTTCATCCATCTCAATGCATTTGGAGTGGAAAAAGTGGAGGAATTATCTCACGAGACCGTTATTACCGCTAGGGCCCAGTTTGTCAAAACGAGGTCTAAAAACTTCTGGGAGAATTTTGAGGCATCAACTGACTTTTTTGGGGGGTATCACAACACCTTTTTATGATATTATACACACATAGACCTTTCCAACCACGTAAGAAGTGTGTCAGTCAGAGTCTGTATGCAAAATTTATGCGAATTAGAAGTTGACCGTCATGTTTTCGCACCATCAGTTTGGTAGGATGTTGTGTCAGCCCCTATTATTCATGTAAAATGGGATAGCCACATGATTATGATGTAAAATACTCTAGAAGAGTCTATATTGTAACTCTATTTAAGATTTTATGTAGTCAAAATTAACCAGTAGTAGGGCATCGGGTTGTGTTATAACCGGGCCACTAGGAGGAAGAGGCATTCCATTCTTTCAAGATCATTTTGTTCCATAGTTGAACAAAGATAGCTAGGAGAGAAAGGAGGTAAAGCACACACAGTGGATTTGTGTACTATAGCATCCCACTAACCACAGACATTACTTCTTTGTACCTACAACCATATTTCCATACATAGAAAGAGAGTGAAGCAACCTCACCTTCCATTTGGGTTTTCTCCCAAAAGGGTTTCCCAGAGAGCATATCTTGTGTCTTATTTGTGTGTGAGCTTATTTTTTCCTTCTCTAATTTTCTGAATAATTTCCATTTGCATGAATTCACTAATTACAGTAAATTCTACAGATCTAGAAATTAAATAAAATTGTAATCGTGTAGAATCTCAGATTTTTAATATAATATTATCAAATTTGTTGTGATGAACTGTCTAGTGGAATGTCCACAGTAGTTTACAGATCAAAAAAATATTGGGTGCATATTTATATTTTTTATTGCATGTCTGAGATTATTGTTCTAAACTGTGAATTTATTTATGCAGAGTAGTAGAGTAGGTTTGTATCTTGTGATTTTGATTAAAACTTGATAATAAAATGCAAATATACATCATAATTCCTACACAACTTTAATCAACCTAACACATGCAATTCAGAAATCAACCTTACACATCACAATCCACAAAATAGCCTTCATAAAACATATGCAAGTATTTATATCACAACATTTTCCATATCTTTGACAACTACACATACTCAAAAACATAGGAGTATTGTCAACAATACAGATAAAACATCAGACCATATTCAATTCTGGCTTAGATGAGAAATATCAAACCCAACCACAACACTCTAATAGTTGTACATGACATCAACAAACTCATACTAGGCATTGGACAATGTCAATTGTAGTTTAGACTAGTACAAAAAAATTTCAAGCATACCAACAAGCATACCTTCCACTTAATACCTTCCACTTCAATTGTTAGGTGCATATGTCAACTAACACCCTTTGCCATCAATGGCAACTTTGCAATGAATAACAGTGTTTCAAATAAACAACATGTGGCTCATTGTTGAAGAAATAATTTGTGACTAGTTGGTGAAGATATAATTTTCTAGGTGTTCATCAGAAGGATATTTGGGCACCTGACCCCCTTTTGCATATATAGTTTCAAGGTGATGTGTACTTAGAGTCAATGTGATTATTCTCTAGAAAATGTTGTAATCTCTTTATGGTTTTGATTATTGTACGAGTCATTATTTTCCCAAAAAAGATCGTCTGAAAACACTGCAAACTATGGCCTAGAATGTGCTCTCAAAACAACCAAAGGTGGCTTGAAGATCTAAAGTGTCATATAAAAGACAAATCACAAAACAAGGTAACTTTTAGAGGCCAATATTTACAAGTGGGCTAATTGCCCATTTCTTTTCCCAAAAAATATTGCCAATTTCTATTCTTTCCTAAAATTATTAGCCCAAATTTTATAGTATAAAATTATTTTACCAAAAAATACTAAAATTTAGTATATAATATTCAAAATGATTTGAAAATTGATTTTTTTTACAAAAATATTATTAAAAATGATAAGATTAACATATGACACACTAATAAAATTTACCAAATTTCTAAACCCTAAATTAAAATTCCATCTTTAAAATTTTCATACAATAAAATAAAAACATATATCTAACTTCAACAACAAAATATGAATAAAAAAAATTAAGTATCAAATTCATAATAAACCCTGCCTCTAAGATGGCAGGGAAAAGGCCCAAAAACAATACTTTATCCAATGGAAACCCGTTCCATTGTTCACTTGCTTTCCCATAATATTGGGTCAGTGTCCCACGGAGGGTTAAGGAAAACTCAATATGCTATGGCTTATAAACACAAAAATAATCAGATGAATTACATAAAAGAGCTGAGGTTCATTAAACTTATATTTTTTTCATTTGGAAGATCTATTTAATGATTTTGATTTGTTAAAAATATCCCATGGTCGATTTCCAATAATCTTAACTCCGGTATGTGTATTAACAATCTTAAAATAATTTAACTAAATCTGTTTCATGTAATGATAATATATAAGCCAATTTTGGATGGTCTTTAGCTCACACTTTTCTCAAAAACAACTTAATTTCTTTAAAAACAACTTACCTAAGATTCTTTACGTGCACATGATTTTAACGATTTTAAATGGTCTTCAGTGAGCATTAGCGGAGCAGATGACACCCTTGAAATGTTTGATATAATGCGAGAAGCTGGAATGAAAACGTAAGAAGACGGTGGCTTAAGGCATGATAGCAACCAATGTTTGATATAAGGTATCTAGCTTGCATATAAATTTGACATTTTTTATCATTTACTATATATTCTTGGGAGTTATAGGTTGTCATTTTAATGGCGATATGGGCTTTGTATGAAAAGCTAAAATTATATACATGTATATAGATGTGGGATCATAAAAAAATTTCAAGAGGAATAGCATGCTTGACTTTCGGTGGGAAAAAGAATGAGCAATGAGAGAATGTTGGTTTAAACTTAAAATAACAATAAAAACTTAACAAATGGATGGAATTTAAAAAATTTCATGTAAATGGACATACGACATGCCTACTTCTTAAAGTTTGAATGTCTACTATCAAATACCGTTACTATGGCTTGGTAGGGTTCTAAGTGAGTGGTGGCAAGCTCATTTGGGTGGTTAGATTTGGCTAAGGAAAATTTAAAGTCAAGTTTATGGAGAATTGTTACATAAAAACGATCTTGTTATGGGGTTGAGGGTAAGTCAAGAGTTATAGTTAACAACTGATTTGGCTAAGGAAAACTTAAAGTCAAGTTTAAAGGGGCTTTGTTAAATAAAAATGACATTGCCATGGGGTTGAAGGTGTGTCAAGAGTTATAGTTAACAAGTGTGGTTTTTTTAGTAACCTTTATTGGTGACGCATAGTAATAAGCTCATGAAAACTCAAATTTGTTGGCCAAATTAATTGTATTTTAGCCAAAAACAATAATTTTTTTTAGGAGTTTGGCTTTTGTGATCCATAAATTGTGTAAGAAATTTTTTGGGTGAAAATCACATATAAGAAAAATTTTGCGACGTGTTTCGAACCAGTCAGTGTGGTTCATCTCCTGATGATGAACCACACCACACTGACTGGTTCGTAACGCGTCAGCAAAAATTTTCTTACATGTGATTTTCACAAAAAAAATCTTGCACAATAAATCTTTTGTTAGCTAATTTTTTTTTCAATTAAAATTTTCCAAATAAATCATAATATACATAATTTAAATATTTATTACTTATTTTAATATTTATTTGACTTCAACATTAACATTCAACATTCAAGAACTTACATAATTCACAACATACCTCTATGATAGTTTAAGTTACAAATAAGATTACTATACTTAATTATTTGAGATCAACTTAAAAGAGATTGGTCTTACTTCTTTTACTTGTGCAACTTATCCTTGATTATATGTTTTACACTTGTTTTCTTCTTATTGCTATAAACATTATATTCTACCTACCTATTATGGTTGACTATATGTTTTATTATTTTATATTCTACCTACCTTTTTTCTTTTTCTTTTTTTAATCCTAAAACGAAATCCATTCTACCTACTTTTTATGGTTGACTATATGTTTTATAATTTTTTCCCTATTGTTTTAAATTTTATATTCTGCCAACATTTTTTTTCCTTTTTTTAATCCCAAAACGAAATCCACCAGCACATGCTATAATGATCACGCCTCACAACAATATCTGGAGCTCACAATGACGACCAGACGGATCTTACTGAATAGGGGTAATGGCTTTTTGGCTCCATTCACAGCAGCCCTCTTTGCCTCCTTCACAGCAGCTAGGGTCGCAGAAGCTCGGGCACAATTTTTTTATTTTTATTTTTAAATATCGTACTTCAACATAAATTTGATAAATAGGGAGGGGAAATCAATATACTACAGCAGATAAACGCATAAATACTTATGTGAATTAAAAAATATATATGAGCATAAAAGAGCTGTTCATGAAATTTTTGGATAAAGTTACTTATTTGATAAATAGGGAGGGGAAATCAATATACTACCGCAGGTAAACCCATAAATACATTTTTTTTTCAGAAAAAAAAACGCTGTTTAATAAATATACAAATAGTACATTTCAAGAACATCATATTCAATATGTTGGATAACATTATAGCAATCAGATGTATCAGTGCTGTATATAGATTTAAGTATATGTCTAAATTTTCAAAGATCAAAAAAGCATAATTCAGCATAACAATGTTCTTTGATTCCTACATCATAATTAAAATGAGATATATGTAAATATAACAAAATTTGTAACAGTTTTGATTTGTCTATTCATCTCTTATAAAAAAAGTGATTGTATACTAAAAGAACACATAAGCTTCTGTTCAATTGTACTCAGGCTGGCTTGCAGCCGCATCATAATAAAAATGAGATACATGTAAATATAACAAAATTTCGAACATTTCTGACTTGTCTATTCATCCACTATAAAAAAAACGTGATTGTATACTGAATGAACACATAAGCTTTTGTTCAATTGTACTCGGGCTCGCTTGCAGCATCCTGATATATCTGCATACCTATAGCATCTTGGAAAAACTGGCTCGCTTGTTCCAGCACGCCAGAATTCACATCCATGTGATTTCTCATGGGGTGGGGATATCAGAAGCCCAGATTTGTTGTCCATCTCTGTAGTGAGAAACCTGCGAAAAGCCAAAATTAATGTTGACACCATTTTTTGAAAGTCCATCTGCCCTAGTATTATTCTCTCTGAATATGTGATTTAAGGGAGACTTGTTCATCTTAATCCATAGTTGTTTTTTTCTCATAAGACAACTCTGAGATCCGGAAAGGATAGAACTGATTTGCCAGATATGGCATCAATTGTGATTCTAGAGTCTCCATGGATATGGACCTCACTCATACCCATGTTGTGGTCTACCAACAATCCACTCCACAGTGCCATCAACTTCGCCATGTTATTTGTACCCTTACCACCATTCCAACGTATGTGAATCCTTTCTGCCTGAGAGATTTTGATCCAGGCCTAGCACCATCATACTTTCTTGACATACCCCATCAAAGAAAATCGATGGGAGCGTGATGGGATGAAGTCTAATAAAAAAGGGTAAGGATTAAAATTTGCTCGAGATCTTATCTCATCTGTGTGCAGTATCCATGAAATCCCATGGAGTCCACGATGGGTCCAAATGATAGTAACTGAATAGATTCTATATAATAATTACCCTTGGGTAGGAGAATAAAAAGTGATCCATCGTTTCCTCATGCTAAAGGCAAAGGGCACATCTTCCCGGCCCAAAGAGACCCCGTCTAATGAGTGAATCCCACCTCAAAATTTTCTTCCTCCAAATAAACCAGCCAAAAAAAGTAATCTTGGTTGGTATTCTTCTGTGCCAAAAGTTCCATAAATCCATAGATGTATTATCATGAAAAAACTGCATATTGATGTAGAAATAAACACATAAATACTTATGTGAATTACAACAAATAAAAAATAAAAAAAATTAGCATAGCTGTTCATATAATTTTGGATAAGTTACTTGATAACATAATTATAAATAGGAAAATTTAATGAGAGATTGCCACTATAATATTATCGGGCTACATGGAATGAGGGGATAATAACATCTAATGATGTATATGAGCTACATAGAGCACATGAATAATAATTGCTAGCAAAGTTCACCCTCTCCTCCACATTATTAACATCGTCCGGCTCCATCAATTGTCCCTTCTCCTTCACGAGTTACAAAATTGAATTAGTACATAATATATCATGGAGAATAATAACGAAAATTGTCTTTCTTCAGCATCATAATCATAACGACAGAGTGACATCAGTGAGTTTTGTCGATGGTCAGGGCTGAAAGTACAAACAGTTCGCTAATCTACGCGAGTGTTTTTCTGCGGGGAGGCGTAACCAAGGCAGTGGATTGTGAATCCACCAGGCTGGAAAGGTTAAGGTAAGGTTAAGTACCAATTTACAAGAAAATATCGTAGATGTTGGAAATAATTACTTTATTTAGATTCAGTCAACATGCAGTTTTAGACAGTTTATTCACAAGTTAAATTTAAGGATGTCTCTGTTTAAAATTTAAGACATATAGGATTCTTCCTCAAAAGGGTTAGAGATCTTACTCAATACAAGAGATTCACGGAGATTAAATTATCCACTTGATTTCTGCAACAGAACGTACCTAAAGGCTCAAATATTTTAATTGGAGTTAAACGGATTAAAACAGAGTAGGTGGCTCCTTTATTAAGTAAAACATGTATTTTTACTGAGATTAATTACATTTGTAAACATCCGCCACTTGTATGAGAATATATATATATATTTTGTAAATTTAGTAGTGACTTTCTATTTTCTGTTCATAAAACAAAATGCAGGTTATAGAAATTTACAGTGTTCCACTTCAACCTGTCTTTTTAGGAAATTAGGATTGTTGGCCAAGTCGTTTCTTAGTGTTTTTAAGGGATGTAATATCTCTAAATGAGATATTTTACTAATTTTAGGGAAATCACACTAATCCAACATTTTACCATAAAGTTACTAAATTAATAAACAGAAAATTGCCATGTAAAATAAAAACACAAACACCGCAATCCATTAACACATAGAACAGGAAGAATCTCACCATTTTATTATAAATGATAAAGTGGGGTTACATGCATATCTTACCCAAATAACTGAGATCGAAAATTGGCCACCAATAAGAACTGTTTCACTAAGCTGGCATCCAAAACTAAACTACTGCATTCTCCCTCTGGCAACAGCTACCACTGAACCCACTAAAAGATAATGAAGCACAAGTTGAAGATCTGAATGATCCTCACACCAATCCCTGAAGCTCTGCGAAACTTCTAAATGAAGTCTCCTCAAGAGAGTTGGGTTTCCGTTGAACACTCACAAATCACCTGAGGGTTTCCGTCTTAGGGCTACCAATGGAGTAGAAAACGAAGTTCTCAAACCTCTCTCACAAGAAAATGATCTTATTATTATTTTATTCATTGAGCACATTTCCTTTAATTAAAATATTCTTTTTAATGTAGGAAAATGGTCAATTGGCCACCATGCCTCCTCAGGTCATTGAAAATCACTCCTAGCCATCCCATCCTGTAGATCTTCTCGTCTCGGTTCCAAAGAGCTATTACACGAAGGTTATATGCCTAGAATTCCTCCCGAAACGCCACCTTAGACATAATTAATTGAGTTAGGCCCAGTAATAACTCCATTTTCCAAAAGTTCTCGGAATGCATCGGAATGAAAGGCAAACTACTCAAATGATGGAATATATCAAGTGAATGCCATCAGACCTCATAGAAACTCCTCAAAACTCCTCCAAAAATCCCCTGAGCCTGCTGATGACACTAACCTGTACCTGTGACCTGTCTATTCCTAACTCTAGAAGTCGAACCTAACCCTGTCATAGGTGACACCAAAAAAAGGAATATTATAGACCTTCCGCCTCAATATTGCTTGCCCTCAAGCAATCCAAATATGTGATCCACCCTAGTGGCCTGATGCAACTGAGACCCAATGCCCGAATCCCATACAAACACCTCGGTGCTGCTAAGCTCCAATGTCAAGTCACTCGAAATAGACTCCTCAATGTTGGGATCCCAAATTGATCTCTTACTATACCTAACATCAATTGATCCTCCCAGATCCCTACGCCACCATGGCCAATCATCGCCCAAGTCCCTTGGCTCGGACTACACACAACCTCTGGCTATAGTTGATGCCCTATGAAGTGAAGTATGCCAACAAGCATCAATGCTCCTTGGCTCATGTTGTTTTGTACCTCTAATTGTATAAGTTGTCCCACCAACTGTGTACCAACTCATCACCTCCCTCCAATCCAGCCCCTGACTCAATCTAATACTAATCCTGCTCTCCTGAAGTCGGGATGGAATGCTAAAGAAATGTCGACCTGTGTCCCACTACCAACTGGAATCTGTAACATATGTCATGTGCAAGGGCCCCTGCTCCCTATGAAGAAAATCATACCGTCAAGAGGGTACAAACTCATGATTTCTTGCCAATCTATCATGAAAGAAGGATCCAAGGTAGTGACCACTACATACGGAACACGTCTGGAGCACTGTCGCCAGCCCATACTCAACTCACGTTGCTCTGTCTCGTCTGTCGACGAGATCTGCCTGTAGAGGAAGGCCCCTCTCTCTATAAAGTTCCAAAGTGAGCTAGATATGTTGCAAGCCTCGTCGATGTACTCCGGGAGAATGAAGCTCCCTAAAAGTAATGTAGCCCTGCTGACTGTATGTGCATCTATCTGCACCTCTTTAGTGTGTAAGCCCAAATATGAATGCTCCACCATCTCCAATAGCTCATCCCTCTCATGATCAGGAATGTCATGCTCCCGATGTCTACTAGCCCCCTGCAGAACTATCTCATCACTTTCCAACATCTCCAGAGGATATGGATCTGTAACTACTCTCACCATACTCGACTTTTGTGCATCTGACTGCTCCTACTTAATCGCTGACCCAAGGTTAGTCACATATCCATCATAGACTCAATGTGAGCCCCCATCTGGCTCTCCCCCAAAGGAATATCATGCATGATGTGCATAGTCTCCTCCTCTGCTAACTCATTCTCCATCATATGCTAATCCGGCTGAATCATCACAAGTGACTTATCACCCTGAGTATCTCCCGTAGAGTCCCCCTGACAGCTCACCCTGCACACTAGAATACAACTCCGACCTACTGTCATCAACTCCGCATGATTTCTCTCGCTCCCTAGAAGCATCCTCATATGATCCCATGGATTGATCCAAAGAAGAGTCCTTATCTCGGCATACAGAAGGAATTTCCTCCTGTTCTGCCTCTGCCACATCATCTGCATCACTCAAGCATGAGTTGTCAAGCCCCCAAAGTTCTTTGCAGATGAAGCAAAGTCCCTTCCTCCTCAACTCATTCTTGCAGGCTGATCCACCAAATTGGAGTAACTCCTCCTTGGTCAACACTCTCCTGAAACACCCAATTTTTTTCTCAAACAAACTCTCAGCCAGTTTATAAGAAAGAAGTGAAACCAATTGTTCTCTCCTCCAAATGGTCAACAACCTGGTCTGTAGCATCTTGCAAATTTCATCATTGTTAACCATGACTCCAGCCATGATTTCTAATATCTTGATCCTCTTCTCAATGACAAGACCCCAGATGTTATGTAGATCCTGAAGATTCTCTTGTATTAGTTGGAAAAATTTCCTCATAATGTCATCATTATAAGGAAGCATAAGTGAATTTATTCTAATAATCTCATTGAGACAAGAAGGTATTATAAGTCTGACTCATTCACAAGGATTCTCCAAGAATCTTTGATGAATCAAAGCAAGCATTGTTGGTTTGAGTGCCCAATTTAGGACCCTCAAATCTGATTGGCTCACTTTAGGAAGATGTGATTCTAGCTTCTCCAAATTAAGGAAATTTTTTGCGGTCATCTTTAGGTTCTTCAAATCAAATCCAAGTGCAAAGAGCCAATTCCCTACTTCAAACTCTTTTTCCAAATCCCTTATCTGCTCTAGTTGTAGGATGGCATGTATCCCCTTTGAAAAGGGTTTGTTGTTTGGTTTTTCTCTTAGATCCAAGAAAGCATTGTAGCTCCAAGCACCTTGTGCAAGTGATTTTTCAAACTGTAGCTAGTATTGAATTCTTTCTAAGTCATTAAAGCAATTTCTAAGATTTTTGCACAAATTGAGCTCTAGCAAAATCACTTTTGCACAACAAGATGAATTCATCCTAAAAGCAATCTAAACAATCTCAAGTGAGAAAAATGTTACCCCAGATGCAAGGACATGATCTCTCCTCAAGCTCTGCGCCGACTATGGAAATTCTTTAACTGTTGGTCGGAAGGGACCCTTGTTTGAGACTCCAAAAGTGCTCAGAAAATTATGCCAAATTAATCTTGGGCTCTACACCACAAACCCAGAAAAACCCAGAAAATATTTTGGCAAATACGACCGGTCACCCAGGACCCACTTTAAGCTTACTCCTTCCCCACTAGCTCCCAAATAATTTTGTATGTTTGGGGCACACAAAATCCCCCAAAAATTCTACAAAATTAGAAGCCAACTCCTTGACCCGTGGGCGATAAAACCCAGAAATATTTTGGGCTAATTATGATTGAACCAAAATGTTCAAATAGTGTGAAATCCCACCTAAACCAGCAATTCACCCTGCTATAGGAATGATGATTTCAAATCCGAATATCGCCTGAAAATTTCTGAAATTTTTACCAGAAACTCCTTTCACAAAACCCAGAAAAACCTAGAAATGGTATTTTCCAAATCACGATTGACCCCAATAGCAAGTTCCTCCAAAAACTTTGTCGTTGCTCCGAGACTACACTACTGCATGACTTCAGCCTCTAATTTACCCACTGAAAACTACTCAGAAAATTCTAGGAATTTGGGAAGGTGATCCTTGCCCAAAATCTAGAAAAAATTCAGAAAGGGTTTCCTCCAATTCCAACCTTTAAAATATGACCCTTTGTAGTTTGGCCCTCTTCTAATTTCATTTTCTGGCATTGCAACTACTACCATCAATCACTGCTCTCTGTTAGGTCCCTATATTACTAGTTTAGTCCCTTATTGTTATTAGTGCAGCCCCCTTATTGTTATTATTGTACCTCTATAACCCCAATATTGTTATTATTATGCCCTTACATTGTTATTGTTAGGTCGGCTATGATTATATTGTGGGCCCATAGACTCCTATATATAGAAGGAGGTTTTGGTCATTTGTATCATCCAAGAATTATTCATTTATGTAATGTATTGGAGGTTTCCCCCTTGAAGTGGCTGATTTATAAGGCGTTGATCTCTCTTTTCTTCTATTTTTGGAGCTGGTTTCATAAAATTTGGTATCGGAGCTTTGGATTCTAGGGTTTCGCTGCTCCAAATAGGTCATCGTGAAATTTTCACAATAACGTTTTTTCTACGAAGGTTTAGAAGCTGAAATTTGTACAGCGCGAAGCCAAAATCCTGAGAAACCGCCTATAAAAATTTCCGATCTTTGTTCACAATATTTTCAGAGATATGATCTGGGGAAGTTAGGGTTTTTTCAGGCTCCCAAATTTCAACTAAAACAGGTCATTGTGGAATTTTTAGTATAAATTTTTGTAAACGAAGATTCAGAACCTGAAATTGTTATAGTGTGAAGCCAAAATCCTGAGGAACCTCCTATAAAAACTTCAGATCTTTGTTTGCAAAATTTTTGGAGATATGAACTGTGGAAGTTAGGATTGTTTCAGGCTCCCGAATTTCATCTCAAAGAGGTGATTGTGGGAAAAACATCATAACTCTCTCTCTAAGTGTTGGATTGGGATTCTGTAAAAAGTGGCCACAAGTAAACGAACTGTAGTTTTTGATATATCAATTTCAGAGCTGAAGGAGGAAACAACGACACGTGGCAAGTCATACAAGTTCGCTCTACTGAACCAGTCGATAATTAGGTCATCGTGGGAGATTGGGCATAGATTTGTCTTGAAGAATCCAAATCAAGTCAGACCTATGGCATTCGAAAGAAGATTCAGAGGGCTATTTCAGAGCCAAATTTCAGATATTGAGGATTTGAAATCACAGAGATAATTAAGTTTCAATATCAAGCTCCTCAAAAGCAAGAAAAATGTGTGTATTGTTTTCGAATTACA
Organism: Pinus albicaulis; assembly: GCA_034641835.2. NCBI lineage: Eukaryota > Viridiplantae > Streptophyta > Pinopsida > Pinales > Pinaceae > Pinus > Pinus albicaulis. Next base: position 190,969 of record JAXQQM020084574.1, on the reverse strand, counting down.
TAAGTCTTGTTTGAAAAAAATTAGTTTGAATTTATTCCAATGGCATATTGAAGAATAAATATCAATATTGGGTTATAAAATTCCCCCTAAAAAGAATTCAACACCCATTAAGCCTTCAGAATGCTCTACTATGACTCATGAAGATGAAGAAACACAACATGATATATCAAAATTACAAGAGCAAGTGCACCAAATTTCACTATCGCAAAGAGCAACAAAAAATGAAATGGGAGTTTTGAAGAAAGGCGTGGAAACTAAGATGGATGGTTGAAGAAAGGCATGGAAGCTAAATGGAAGTGGGAATGGAAGCTAAGATGGATGAAATGGAAGCTAAGATCCATGAAAAAATGAAAGACAACATGGAAAACATGAAGAATGATCTAAAAGTAGACATCGAAGGTTTGGAAAATTTGATACAAGAAATGTTTCCTAATGACGAAAATATAGTAGAGGAAACTCATGATGAGAACAAAATAAATGTTAGTCGTGATTTCATAAACTCTAATTTTGGATGGAAGAACCACCATATTCCAAATATGGATATGAAGAATTTTGATGGCAAGGATCCCGTAACATGGATACTGCAAATGGAGCAATATTTTGATCTCAATAATATGAAAAACACACAAAAGGTACAGATTGCAACTTTAAATTTAGAACAAAATACATTTGTATGGTATCGATGGCTTTGCTCTCGTAAAAAAATTGCCACTTGGTCAATTTTTATGGAGGAAATGATAGCACATTATGAGGTTACAAAAAGGAACATCTTCTTTAGCTAATTGATAAATCTAAAACAAAAGGGTTCAGTGGTGGAGCACATTGAAGACTTCCAAAAATTGAATATAAGGGTAGCTACTATTCCAAAGGAACACATTATTGATGTCTCCATAAGGACTTTAAAGGATAACATCCAACATGAAGTTCGCGTTTGGGAACCTGATTCATTGGAAAAGCATTCAGGTTGGCAAGAAAAATTGAATGTAAAATTATGGCGATAAGGAAGCCTACCACTCAATTCTATAAAGAAGGAAGTGTTGCTACGCCTAGATTTCCACAACCTACAAGGTTGACACCACAAAAATTGGAAGAAAAAGAGCAAAAGGGCTTTGCTACAGTTGTGATAGAAAATACACTAAAGGTCATAAGTGTGCTGAGAAGAAATTATTTTACATAGATTGTGAAGAGGAAGAAGAAAATGAATAAGAATCTTCAAAAGAAGAGGATATACACCAGGAACCAACCCTAGAAGAGGAAGAAATGAGTCCGACCATATCGTGTAATGCATTGGCAGGAATTACCACTCCTCAAACTCTCAAGATAGAAGGACATATCAAGAAAAAAAAGGTAATAGTGTTGATTGATTCGGGTAGTACCCATAATTTTATTCATTGTAAGGTAGCCAAGGAATTGAATTGTTTCCTATACCCAGCACCAGAATGTCAAGTGATGGTTGCAAATGGAGGAACTATAAATTTCTCTGGAAAATGCCATAATATCAAACTAACCATGGGGGAATATGTATTGACTAGTCCAATGCTTTCCATTCCTATGGGAGGTGCTGATGTTGTACTAGGAGTACAATGGTTACAATCTTTGGGGACGATAGCTTTTAATTTTCCAGAACTTTTCTTGAAATTTTTTTCAGAAGGAAAGGAAGTCGAATTACGAGGTATTGCAGGGGAGCCAGTTAAGATAATAAGCTCTAATGTCATGACGAAGCTTCTAAAGAGAGAACAACAAGGCGTAATTGCACAATTATGCTCACTAGAAGTTCCAACATCAAAATCATCTATTTCTGCAGACCTCCAACAAGTCTTGGACAATCATTCCAAGGTGTTTGAAACTCCCAAAGGACTCCCACCTATTCGTGATCATGATCACGCTATTCATTTGATTCCAGGAAGTGTTCCTCCAAACATCAGGCCTTATAGATATCCTTACTTCCAAAAGAGCGAAATTGAACGTATGATTGCAGAAATGTTAGAGGCGGGTATAATTCAACCTAGTCAAAGTTCTTTCTCTGCTCCTGTAGTATTGGTGCACAAGAAGGATGGATCATGGCGAATGTGTCCGGATTATAGGGAGCTCAATAAGCTCACCATTAAAGACAAATTTCCCATTCCTGTGATTGATGAATTATTGGATGTATTACATGGAGCAATTTATTTTACCAAGTTGGATCTTCGTTCAGGATATCATCAAATTAGAATGAAGACTGAAGATATTCCAAAAACAGCATTTCGAACTCATGAGGGTCATTATGAATTTTTGGTCATGCCTTTTGGTCTTACCAATGCACCTTCTACATTTCAAGAGTTGATGAATTCCATTTTCAAACCCTTCCTTAGAAAATTTGTGCTAGTATTTTTTGATGATATACTAATCTATAGTAGGTATTGGAAGGATCATGTTCAACATGTTGATAGGGTGCTCAAACTATTGTAGGAAAAACAATTATATGCAAAAACATCCAAATGTTTCTTTGGAGTACAAGAGGTGGAATATCTGGGTCATATTGTATCTCATGAGGGTGTTAAGGTAGACCCTAACAAAATTAAAGCCATTAAGGAACGAAAAGTCCCCACAAACATAAAGAAGTTGCGAGGATTTATCGGGTTAACAGGGTATTATTGCAAGATTGCTAAGAAATATGGGAGAATAATAGCACCTCTAACAACATTATTGAAGAAAGATGCATTTTCATGGAATCCTGACAATGTGCCTAACACCAGTCTTAGCTATGCCAGACTTCACAAAAACCTTTATTGTGTAATGTGATTCCTTGGGAAATGGAATTGGTGTTGTTTTAATGCAAGAAGGAAGACCCATTGCTTTTGAAAGTCGTCCAATCGAAGGAAAGTATTTACAGAAATTTATTTATGAGAAGGAAATGTTAGCAATACTACATGCACTAAAGAAATGGCATCCTTACCTAATGGGAAGACACTTCAAGGTAAAAAGTGATCGTGATAGTCTTAAACACTTTTTGGAACAAAGACTATCTTCAGAAGAGCAACAAAAATGGGTCACAAAGATGTTGGGTTATGACTTTGAAATAATCTACAAAAAAGGAAAGCTAAATGTTGTCGCAGATGTACTCTCAAGAAAGAATGAAGAGGTGGAAGCATTGTTTTGTGCCATTTCTATTATCCAACCAGAATGGATAACCAAAGCAAGTGATGAATGGAAGAAGGACAAAGAAGTGTGGACACTCATTCAAAAGTTGCAGCAAGATCCTAGTACATCTGAGACATTTAGTTGGAAAAATGATTCATTATTGTACAAAGATCATTTATATCTTTGTAAGAATTCCCAACTAAAATGAAAGATTCTTTTGGAATTGCACACTTCTCCATTAGGAGGACACTCAGGATTTTTAAAAACTTACCACAGGGTGAAGAAAGAATTTTTTTGGGATGGCCTTAAATATGGTATTCAAAAGTTTGTGGTGGAATGTTTGGTTTTCCAGCAAAATAAAGTTGAGACAATTAAGACCCCAGATCTTCTACAACCTTTATCCATTCCAAGTCAACATTGGGAGGATATTTCAATGGATTTTATCATAGGTTTATCTAAGTCCGGAGGAAAGAGTATCCTCATGGTGGTAGTTGATAGACTTACCAAGTATGCACACTTTTGTGCATTATCTCATCCATTTAAAGCAAGTACAGTTGCTACTACATTTATGGACACAATCCAAAAGCTACGTGGAAACCCAAAGGTTATTGTGAGCGACATAGATCCCATTTTTACTGGAAATTTTTGGACAGAGTTATTTTCTTGTTTTGGTACTCAATTAGCTCATAGCTCATCTTATCATCTGCAATCCGATGGTCAAACTGAGATAGTAAATAAACATTTGGAAGGATATCTTCGTTGTTTTGTATCTGATAAACAAACACAATGGGTCAAGTGGTTACCTCTCGTTGAATGGTGGTATAACACTTCCTTCCATACTGCAGCAAAAATGACCCCATTTATGGCACTTTATGGATATCATCCACCATCCATCACATCATCTTTAAGAGAAAATTCGAAGGTTCAAGCAATGGAAGATCACATCAAGCATCAACAAGAAGTTCTCCAACTCTTAAAAGATAACCTAAATTTGACACAAAATCGAATGAAACAATAGGAAGATCAACATCGCAGCAAGAGAAGTTTTGATGTAGGAGACTGGGTATTTTTACAGCTACAACCATACAAACAAATGTCCCTCAAGCAAGCTAAGAAGGATAATAAATTATTGCCAAAGTACGATGTTCCTTACAAGGTTTTGCAAAAGATTGGTACTATGGTATACACATTGGAGCTTCCTGCATCTTCACTAGTGCACTAGTTTTCCATGTTTCATGCTTCAAGAAGGTTATAGGTGAAAATCTTCCAGTTCAAACAATATTTCCAGAACTTGATGAGGAAGGAAAAATCATATTGGAACCTAAAGCGGTCATGGAAAATGGCACATTTCCTTTAATTAAAATATTCTTTTTAATGTAGGAAAATGGTCAATTGGCTACCATGCCTCCTCAGGTCACTAAAAATCACTCTAGCCATCCCATCCTGTAGATCTTCTCATCCCGATTCCAAAGGTCTATTACACTAAGGTGATATGCTAAGAATTTCTCTCGAAACGCCACCTTAGGCATAATTAATTGAGTTAGGCCCAGTAATAACTCAATTTTCCAAAAGTTGTCGAAATGCACCAGAATGAAAGGCAGACTGCTCGAATGATGGAATATATCAAGCGAATGCCACCGAACCTCATAGAAACTCCTCAAAAATCCTCCAAAAATCCCCTCAGCCCACCGATGACACCAACGTGTACCTGTTGGTGAGATTCAACAAGATGATGAGCTTAGTGAAAAGTAAACACCTTCACTAAGTGGGGCCCGCTGGCTATTTTTAGGTGTATCTCTATTTTTAGACATGGTGAGCATATTCTATAAGTTGCAAGATGCTATTTATAGATGGTTGGTCAAATGTGAAAAACATATGAAATTCTATTTTTAGAATATTGGGAGAAGTCTATTTATAGATCATCGATCTAAAAATAGATGCATGTCAATTATTATTAACTCGTAATAATAATCCGACAATAAACATCAACTTATTCTCTTAGAGCACTTTATTTCAGTGAAAAGATTTGGCAAATCAGTGGGCTGAAGGAATCACACAATTCCTAGGGTTTATTGGTGGCTCATGCATGGAGGACTCAGTTAGAACTGAAGTGGAAAAGTTATGACAGAGTTGGAAGAGTAGTTTATGGAGTTGTTATTCAGTTTATCTCAGTTAAGTGAGTTAAACTTAGTTGAGCTAGTTGTATCTAGTCTAACTGAAAGATAAACTAGTGAGAGTTAAGTGAATTAATAAGTTAATTAATTCACAACTAATAACTCACTAACAACTAAATAGAAACAATAGTTAACTACAGTGCATGTCAGTTCCAGTGGAGACCCAATGGAGAGATAGGTGAAAGGGTGAGATGGACTATCCATTGTGACTATAGTGATGCATTCAATGCATCTAACACACATTGAAGTTTCCAATGAGGATTGTGCATTCAAGGCAAGTCCAATTCGAATTCATTTAGGGGTCTTCTTCAGCAGGGATTGCGTAGTGGAGGCAGGCTATTAGGAGGCAAGAAATTGGTGCATGGAAATGCATTTTTCTGCATGACAGTGTGTAATGAATCTACATTGTACTGTGAGCTTGATGTACTAATCTTTGTATGATATTATTACATGATTCCATTGATATACATAATATATGATAGTTGGGGTTTTTAGCTTTAAGATTTCCCATTAAACAATTGTGTTATGAGCGATTAAATTTATTCACATGTGTTTGCAATTGAGTTTTAAATTTCTGCAAGTTTAATAGTGGAAGGATTATGTATTTAGCAAGAAGATAAATATTTTTAGATCAGGAGAATATGGTAATACATCAGTATTAATAAATTTCTACACCTGTGACCTGTCTTCTCCTAACTTTGGAAGTCCAACCTAACCCTGTCATAGGTGACACCAAAAAAAAGGTATATTACAAGGTACTATTATCTATATTTACTTCCATAAACATATTAAAAAAGTAAATGCTATCCATTTTCATTGAAAAAACATAATTTTAGGGAATTCAGTCATCAAAAGACTCTATAGGAGCTGGATCTTTAACACTCGATCCTGGCATATCAACCTGATGCATGCTTTGTAATTGTCTGACAATAAGTCCAAGTCAGACACTTTGATGATGTTGTTGCAAGTTTATCTTCTGTATGTCTTTGTGAATTTCCGCCATAGTTGAGGCTACATGCAGGTCTACCCTATCTCTTGGATTGATACAATTGCCTTCACCAAAAGATATTTCAGGATCTAGTAGGTACGGATTGAGTGATGGAAAATAGATAGTCTGATGCGGGTATATCCAGGTCAGTTAAAATTGGGTCCAGTTCTTCCTCAACCAGTTCAGCTTCGGCTTCCTATTTTTCCCTTGCATACTGTTCCCACCCGTGAATCAAGGATTTTGATGCAGGAGCATCCAGATTTAGTCAGCAATGTGATTGTGTGTTCACTTTTTGTGGCTAACAAGAGGTGGAAAAAAATTGATTATTAATATTTTATTTAGCTTTAATTGTGATAAGTTAGTTTGTTTTGATTTCCTAACTTAAATAGGAATAAAATAGCAAATTGATTTTCCCTGCGAGGAGATTAAGCCAAGTATATTAGATCATTAAGATAGGATATAATTTGCTTGTTAAGAGTGGTTCAACAGAGAGCTAATAAAAGACAAGAGAACTGCTTTCAAGTAGATACAAGCATGAATAGGTGTGAGGTGTGAGGTGTGAGAATAGGTAAGTGTAAGGTGTGAAATAGGTGTGAGAGGGGTGTAATAGAGGAGTGGAGAGAGAGGAGAATAAATATAACATTCAGTCATCGAGGACTCGACTCTGTGTATTTTTCACTGATGTTTAGTTCCAAGTATATTTTTATTTTAATTCTTATGTCTATGTTAAACTATCACTTTTTAATTCTCTGTTGAGTTTGGATATCGCATCGCGCACGGCGGGGTTTCCATTTAATATTTTTATGTGAAGTTAGAAACAAGCTCGTGAAGTTGTAATACAAATGTTCACAATTTTTTTGGAATTGATTGCACAATGCATCTGGAGAAGGCCGATTGGTGGTGCGAACAACAAAGACACAGTGGGGCCGTTAGATCTGGAATAGATAAACGGTGGAGATGAAATCGCAACCTCGTGATATTTCGCACATCAGGGATTTTTGTGTTTATCATTAAGACATCGCATGGTAAGTTATTTAAGTTGAGATAGCATATCACATATCGCATAAGATAAGGAGAACCCATTATGGTAAATGGTAAAAGGTGTGATGTGCGAAATTGCGAAATCGAGAAATCGCAAATATTGTGAAATTATTAAATTTGTTAAGCTACAGGGAGGTAAGTTATAAAAGTTGCAAATTTCGATCCTTCGTGATTGGTCATCACTTGTAGGGACCCATAAACCATAGGTTCCACGTGTATTCTAAATATTTGCAGCTTTGCTGCATCATTTGGTATCAGACCAGAAACTGAGTTATGTTGTCAAGGATTATAGCAAATATGAAACCCAGGAGAGGAGCTGGCATAGGTCAGGGAAGACCTGTAGCCAATGTAGTTTTGCTAGAATATATTTGACACCTTCGTACAAGGATGGAGACAATGGAGACTACTCAGAGGAGAGCACCTGATGAAGGAGATGTCGGTGCAGTAGAGGAATCTTCTGAGGAAGAAGAGGAAGAAAGCAAGGTAGCTAAAGTTTTCAGGATATTAGCAAAGGTTAGTGGAAAACCAAGAGTGGAGATTCCTTCATATAAGGGGAATCTTAATGTGGATGATCTGATGGATTGGATCAGTTTAGTGGATAAGTATTTTGATTTAGAAGAGGTCGAAGATAAGACGAAGGTAAAGTTTGTAGCTACCAAGTTGAAGGGTCATGCATCTATCTGTTGGGATGAACTACAGACATCCAGGGAAAGAAAGGGAAAGCCTAAGATAAAGCAATGGGATAAAATGGTAAGGAAATTGAAGAATAAGTTTATGCCAAAAGACTATCAGTTGAATCTTTTCAAATAGTTGCACAATTTTAGGCAGAAAGGAATGACTGTTAAGGAGTATATAGAGGATTTTTACAAGTTGAACATTAAAGAAGGACATGTTGAAGATGATATGGATAAAATGAACAGATACATCAATGGTTTAAGGTATGACATACAGTTTGAAATCAATTTTTTGAGTCTGAATACAATTGAGGATGCCTACTAAGAGGCTTTGAAGGCAGAGGAGAAAATGTTGAGGAAACAAAGTCAGAAGAATAGAGGTAAAAGTCTAGCAAGAGGAAGAGGAACTTTCATATCAATATTTCAGCACTCTCAGAATGAAGCAACAGGTTCAAGTAGTAGACTGCCATAGAGAGGAGACTTTGGTAGAGGGATATTTGCACCCAGAGGTAGAGGCCGAGGAAGAGAAATTCGGTGTTACACATGTGGAGAATGGGGACACAGATCATGGGACTGTCCTCATAACAAACCAGAAAATCAGTGGAATGTGAATGTGGCTGAGGCAAAGGAATAAAATCCTCAAGTCACAAGAAAAGAAGAGCCACCTGAGGTAAGAGAGTCTTTATTGCTAAACAGATTATTGCTTAAGGAAGAGAAGGAAGCAAATGAGCCAACGCAGAGAAAGATTTTATTCAGGACTATGTGAAAATCAAAAGAAAAATATTGCAAAGTTGTGATTGACAATGAAAGCACTGGTAATCTTGTTTCCACAGAGATGGTTGAAAAATTGGGGTTGATTAAGATGGTACACCCTACTCCCTACAGAGTGTTGTGGCTACAGAAGGGACATTAGATTTTGGTGATAGAATAGTGCAAAGTAGAGATACATATCGGTACATATAACAATGTCATATTGTGTGATGTAATGTCAATGGACGTGTGCCATGTATTGTTGGGAAGGCCTTCGCAATTTGACAGAAAATCCATTCATGATGGAAAAAGGAATACCTATACCATAGAGAAGGATGGAAAGAAGCAGACATTGCTACCTTTGAAGGATGAAGCAGACAAAGGAGTAGCTGAGAATAATGTTATGTTGATTAGTGGAAAGGAATTGCTGCAAGAAGTAAAGAAGGAGAAATAAATTCATTTTTTTGTTGTGGGTAAACCCAAGGTAATTTTGAATTCTACAAATTTAGAGAATCTGCCTATGAAAATTAAAAATGTGTTAGATGATTATGATGATATAATTGTCGATGAATTACCAAGTAAATTGCCACCAATCAGAAGTAGCAGCTATCACATAGATTTAATACCTGGTGCAAGTTTACCAAAAAAAGTAGCATATAGAATGACCCCTTGGGAGAATGAGGAAGTCAGAATACAGGTACATGAGTTGCTAGATAAAGGACTGGTCAAAGAAAGCCTTAGCCCGTGTGCAGTACCAGCTATACTTAGTCCAAAGAAAGGAGGTGAGTGGTGCATGTGTACTGATTCCAGAGCCATAAACAAGATCAGTATCAAGTATAGATTTCCATTTCCAGGCATAGATGATTTGATGGATTGTTTAAGTGGGTCAAATTATTTTATTAAAATAGATCTGAAGAGTGGATACCATCAAATAAGTATTAGAGAAGGAGATGAATGGAATACTGCATTTAAGACCAATAGTGGGTTGTATGAGTGGTTAGTGATGCCTTTTGGGCTCACCAATGCACCAAGCACATTTATGAGACTAATGAATGAGGTATTGAAAGAGTATGTAGGAAAATTTTTGATAGTCTATCTTGATGACATTCTGATTTTCAGTCAGAGTAAGGAGGAGCATTTGGAGCATGTCAATCTCGTGTAAAATACTTTGCAAAAGGAGAAACTTCTTATAAATTTGAAGAAGTGTATTTTTATGAAGAAGGAGCTCATTTACTTGGGATTTGTAATCTCAGAAGAAGGCTTGAAGATGGACCTAGAAAAGATCCAGGTAATACTAGATTGGCCAACTCCGAGAAATGTATGCGAGGTAAGGAGTTTTCATGGTCTTGAAAGTTTTTACAGAAAGTTTGTAAGAGGTTTTAGTTAGATCTATGCACCAATCATTGAAACAATAAAGGAGAGAAACCAGCCATTTAAGTGGACAGAAGTAGCAGATCAGAATTTCAAGTTGTTGAAAAAGAAGATCACTGAAAGACATGTTTTGGCTCTGCCAAATTTTGATAAAATATTCCAAGTTGAGACTGATGCTAGTGGGATAGAAATTGGACTTGTCTTGATTCAATAGAAGAGACAGATAGCTTATTTCAGTGAAAATTTAAATGAGGCCAAGAGGAATTACTCATTCTATGAAAAGGTGTTCTATGCTATTGTTCACGGTTTGAAGAAATGGAGGCATTATTTGTTGCCCAAAGAATTTGTGTTGTATTCAGATAACCATGCACTGCATTTCATAAATAATCAACCGAATTTGAAACAAAAGCATGCTATGTGGGTGGATTTTTTGTAGAGTTTTACCTTTGTAATCAAACACACAAGCGGTAAGTCAAACAAATTTGTTGATGCTTTTAGCAGAGTAAATCTAGTTATGCAGGAATTGAAGATTCGTATTTTGGGGTTTGAAGAGATGATTGATATGTATAAAGAAGACATAGATGTTAAAGAAATGTATGCAGTTGTTAAAAATCTTGTGATTCATAATATAATCCAGTGGTTGGACTACCTAATTGTTGCATCTCCAAGATTGTGCTTTCTTTCATCTTACTTTACCTCATTTTCCTTTGTCCATTGTTATCCTAGACCTAATTGATCAATGAATTTAGTTAAAATTACTTTTAGAATGATTAACATGACTGACTTGCTAAGTTTTGTGATTTTTGTCATTGTAATGCATTTTGACCGGAACTAGCTGCAGAATGCAGACATTCCGTAGCTAACCGACAATTCTGCAGCTGTCTTCACGTTCAAGCATGTTCCAGGTGTCCTCTCAGGAAAAGCCACACATGGGTATATTCCACATTATGTCCTCATTGTTCGTTGCTCACCATGAAGACTGAACCGAATTCTGGACGTGGTTTTGGTACGTGGGAACTTATTCAAGGAGGCAGACTTCTAATAGGACTGCCCTAGTCTAGATGTCCTTTTTCCCTTTACGCTGCCATTTCTAGAGTCCTAGTATGATTTTGATAAGGAAAGACAATGATCCTCGTATTGTTGCAAGTTCTGTTATGTAGATTTGTTATAAAAGCACTCGGGAAACCGAGAGACAAGCTCTAGATTTTGCTTAGATTTCATGTATTGACTGCTATATTTATGAAGACCGAGACTACTCTGTTTCAAGTTATTTTCCTTTAATGAAGAAGACAACATTGCTTTGAACGCGTTGAGTTGATTTTGAGTTAGATTCCGTCTGGTGGTAGAGGGCCCCTGCCTCCTGCATGGCTTTACTTTCGTAATCTAGATAAGTATCTTAGTCGTTTTCACGTTTTTGAAGTTTGAGTTCATAGTTAATTTCATTAGCCACTATAGCTATACTTGTTCTAAGAAACTCTTCCAAAAGAAGAAACTCTTCCAAAAGATCATGATAATGAATGGGAAATGGCTGTAGTGTTGTAGGATTTAATTGTAATTTCTTTTGTTCATTATCACAGTTGAACTTATACTAAGCAAACTCTTCCAAAAAATCCTTATGATGTCTAAGGCATGACTGTGATACTGAATGTTTCAGTTGTTTGTTTGCACTAAGTAGCATAGCTAATCTTACTCTTAAAACGCTCTTCCAAAATATCATAATGATGGGTAGGAGATAGCTGTGATATCTTAGTTTTTAAATTGCTTTCAGTCTTTATGTTTGCATTTGCACTGAATTGTACAGCCAGGATTGTTCTAAGAAGCTCTTCCAAAACACCATTCATGATGGACAAAACAGGCTGTAGAATCCCATAGATTAATGCATGATAACTTAGTTAGGGTACTCCGGAGTCAAATTGCATTCAATTCATGCTCTGTTATTTTGTTTCAAGTTTGATAATGGCTTGTTAGTTCAGCACTGTTTTAGACTAGTGACATCTTAAGTTCAGTTTTAGCTTAACTCATTGCATTTACACTCCACAATTAGTTGTCATCCACTGCATATTAGATTACATTAGTTGTTAAACTTAACAAAATGGCCTTCATTATTTACAAAACCTCTTCTTGTTCCAAATCTATAATTAATTCATAACCATATGAACAGAAGACAGTACCATTTCAAGGCCTGAAGTACTTTTGCAACTTCTTTACTACTTCATAAACAAAGCCTTTCCTCAAAAAACTACTTTAAAAAGAAATCTATAACTCTTGAGTAAGGTTTAGTGATGTTTAACTAAGTTGCAGAATAGAGTTAGGAACTAGTCTTAGAGTAGAGATCTTATGATGGTATCAATGTTTTCCTCCAAATATGCTTCAACAAATCTTTAATCATGGATAAAATGTTGCATCATTATAAGCTGGTTGTTTAATTTTTTAGTTAGGAGAATTTGTATACTTAGCTGACCATTTCTCAAAGCTGACCATTTCTCAAGCTCTCCCAAAATACCTTTGATGAAAGAATTGGACAAGTTAAGTTTATGTTTTGATTCATTTTCTTGAAGTCATTATCAAGCTTGGTATTCTGCTTAGTCATAGTTTAGGTTTGATTCTGTTTCAGTATTTTCATTTGCATTTGTCATTTGTCATCAACCAATTAGGCTTCACTCTGTTTTTAACCAGTAGCTTCTTTCCACTAGCTTTCTAGTCATTTTCCTTGTGAACATAAAAATCATCACAAAAGACCAAAAACATCATAAAACACTAAACACAACGCATTAAGAGACAAACACCTAGGCACATACAGTGCACTTCACTTCAGCAGTTTACCAACCCTGGTTGACAATTAAATGAACTCAATTTAGGAGACTAGGTTGAGACCAAAAATTTTGGCGCCGTTGCCGGGGAAGTGACAACTAGGTAACCTTTGTTTCTTAACTCCCAAAAACAATTATATGCGTAGAGAGAGAGATTCAAGGGGTAGATTTATAAGCAGTAGAAACAAAAATATGATTCCTAGAACACCACTTGTTTCACCTAGACCAAGAGCTAGTACACCTTCAACTCAGACCCATATTCCATCCTTTACTGATCCTGGACTTCTAGAAGACCTAAGATCAGATATCCCATTAGAGAAACCTTCCACTTCATCCACTGAACCTGCCTTAGAAGAAGATCTAAAGACTCCTGTTAGGGACACAAACTTTTCCACTTCCACAAGAGAGTCAACCATGGCAGAAGAAGGGGGAGGAGGAGTCTTTAATGGAGAACACACATTATTTGGAGGTAGAGGTAGAGGTAGAGGAGAAGGAGGTAGAGGTGCAGATGGAGGAAGAGGTAGAAGAGAAATAGGAAACTCTTTTGGGTTCCCTATAATTGATGAAGAAACTAATACAACCATGAAAAACATTTCACCCTCTGTCCTTCCAAACTTCTATGGACTTAAAACTGAAGATCCTGAAACCTTCCTATTTGAATTTGAGATCCTATGTAGAACTTATGACTACTTACAAGATGCTCAAAAACTTAAATTATTTCCTTCAACATTGAAAGGAGCAGCATTGAAGTGGTTTATGAGTTTGATCAACAATTCTATTAGGACATGGGAAGACATGAAACAAGCATTTTTAGAGAGGTATTTGGATTATTGTATGCCGGTCAATCATAAGGAAGAAGTGTTTAAGATGGTACAAAAAGAAGATGAAAACTTGGAAGATTTGTTGGAGAGATTTCATTACAACATCAAAAGAGCAAAAATGGAAAACCTAGATCAAGACACCTTAAAAGCTCTTTTGTTAAAAACAATTAGGGATGAGTGGTTGGATATCCTTAACATGATGGGAAAAGGGGATATATCACAACTCACATTACCTGAAATATCTGAGTTATGTATCAACCTTTAAAGAGGGAAATCTAAAACTGTCAAAGGTCTAAGAGATCCTGCTCTTGCAAGGGAAAGTAAGTCTGCTTCTGGGACAGTAAGTAGATCAGAAATAGGAGACATGCTTGATGATTTTAAATCTGACATCTTAGGGAGTCTTAGTGAACAAATAGACACCCTTAAGATACAAAACAAGCAAAAAGTTGAATCTGATGCCTTGGCAATCTTTTGTCCCAAATGTAGAAAGAAACATGCCTTGAGAGAGTGTCCTTTGGATGTAAAAGTTGTAGAGACCTGTGTCATTTGTTCTGAAAAACATGAGACCAAGAATTGTCCTTCTCTTCCTGGACTCAAAGCTGTCTTTCAGGAGGAAACTCCTATAGATTCCACATAATCTCTTAATTTTGTCTCTAGAAGACCTTAGCAGGGACCTCAAACACAAGGATTCCATGATCAAATGTATAATCAACATCCACCTTGAAATTCTTGGCAACAACCTTGGCCTCAATTTCAAAATCAATCTCAAGCTTGGGCACAAGGAGCACAAAATCCCTTTGGAAGATACTCTCAGTACTATCAGTATCCACCATCCTATCCACCATACCCACATTTTTATCCTCAAAATCCTCAACAAAATTTTCAACAAAATCCTCAACAACATCATCAGAACCTACCACATCAAAATCAACCACTTCCATTACCATTCCCTCAAAAATAAAATCAGTTGCCTGCTCAACCCATACCAAACCCCAATAATAAAAATCCTCATAACACATACATGATAGAAGGCCAACAGTTTCCAACTTATTTAATTACTCCTTTAGACCTTAGTGATGTTCAACTTAGGTCTGGAAGAATACTTGAAAAGAGGAAACCTTCTGTGATCATACAAGAACAAGATAACTCTGAGGAAGACTCTCTACAGGTGAATAAAAGTCTTGAGAAAGACACATCTTTTCAAGACCCAAACACTGACAAATTAAAGCAAAAAGATCCAATAATTTCAACTCCTGTATTAGAGCAACCATCCACATCTACTTCTATACCTCCCTTTCTAGAAAGATTACAAATTGATAGAGGTGTAGAAAAACAAATTATGGAGCCTAATTATGATTTCCTAGATGAGCTGAGAAATGTTTGCATTAAAATTCCATTATTACAAGCCATCAAGGAAATTCCAATTTTAGCCAAAACAATAAAGGAGTTGAGCATGAAGAAAACAAGAAAAAGAATAAGAGAAACAAAGAAAATTCAACTGGTAGGAAAAATAGCAGACATTATGATGGGCAAGATTGTTATTCCAAAGTATCTTGACCCAGGAAATCCAGTTGTTAAAATTCACATCAATGGAATTGAAATCCAAAACACACTCATTGATTTAGGAGAAGCAATCAATATCATGAGTAGACAAATCATGGATAAACTGAAACTTCCTAATCTTCTCTTTACACCCACATTATTACAATTAGCAGACAGATCTGTGATCAAACCTGATGGGGTAATAGAAGACATTCCAGTGTCCCTAGATTCTTGTGAGTACCCTGTGGATTTCATGATCCTAACTCCTAAGAATAATATAGGAGGACATCCTGTTATATTAGGAAGACCTTGGTTGGCTACAACTGATGCTTTTATTAGTTGTAGATCCAGTGATATGTACATCTCTGATGGTAGTTCAACTAAGAAGTTCACTTTATATCCTCCAGCTAGGACAATTACAAATCTAGATGACACTCAATGGATAGAGGATGAGGAAGATTTACAACCTCTCTTCACAATTTCCGAAATTAGTGAAGATAATCAAATTCTGAATACTCTAGAAAAATTTGAATCCTCTCCAGAACACAAACATGAATCATTTCAAGAGGGATCCAATATTGAGTTTTTGTCATCAAGGTAGATGTCTCTTCATTCTATGGATAAATTTGGCAGCTCTACAAGTGAGATATTTCCAGGCAAAACTTTGAACATAAACAAGAAACTAGAAAAATCTCAACAAGAAGAGTTAGTCAAAGTATTACAGAGACATTCTTCTGCATATGCATGGGAATACACTGACATGAAAGGGATAAGCCCCAAGACTTGCACTCATCACATCTATATAGAGGGAAATTGTAAACCAATCAGACAACCTCAAAGACGGATGAATCCAAATCTTAGGGAGATTGTTAAAGAAGAATTGCAAAAATTGTTAAATGTCAACTTCATCTATCCTATTTCAGATAGTCAGTGGGTTTCTCCTTTGGTAATTGTGCCAAAAAAAAATGGTAAATGGAGGGTATGTGTTGACTACCGGGAACTAAACAAAGCTACTCTTAAAGACCATTTTCCCTTACCTTTCATAGATCAAGTGTTAGATACATTAGCTGGCAAAAAGTACTTCTCATTCCTAGATGGGTTTAGTGGTTACAATCAAATCCAATTAGCACTTGAAGATCAAGACAAAACCACATTTACCTGTCCTTGGGGTACCTATGCTTACCGAGTATTGCCATTTGGATTATGCAATGCACCTGCAACATTCCAAAGGGCAGTATTAGAAATTTTTTCAGATCTAATACATGATTGTGTAGAGGTGTACATGGATGATTTCACAGTTTATGGAAACTCATTTGAAGAAGCTTTAGACAACTTGGAAAAAGTTTTAAAAAGATGTCAAGAAGCAAACCTTTCACTTAGTCATGAAAAATGTTTTATGATGTTTACTGAAGGTATTGTTTTAGGGCACCACATTTCAAGGGATGGGATTAGAGTTGATGAGGCAAAAGTTGAAGTTATTTCTAACCTATCCATTCCAAGTTGTCAAAGAGATGTTAGAAGTTTTCTAGGATTTACAGGGTATTATCGGAGATTTATAGAAAACTTCACCAAAATAGTATCTCCACTCTTCAAATTACTCACCAAAGATTGTGAATTTAAGTGGACTTCTGATTGCCAGTTAGCTTTTGAAACCCTGAAACCAAAATTTCTGAAGCACCTATATTAAGGGGACCTAACTGAAAGTTACCTTTTCATATCTCGACAGATGCTTCCGATACAGCTCTAGGAGCAGTATTGGGACAGAAAGATTTGATTCCCTATGCCATCTATTATACCAGTAAAAATTTGACTCCTACAGAGTTAAACTATACTGTAACTGAAAAAGAGTTTTTAGCTGTTGTTCATGCCATAAACAAATTCAGACACTATATAACAGGCTATGAAACTTTTGTTCACACTGATCATTCTGCAATTAGATACTTAATGAAAAAATCAATTACTAATGGCAGAATCATAAGATGGTTATTGCTCTTACAAGAATTCAACATTACCATTCTAGATAGGCTTGGAAAAAAAAACACAGTAGCTGATTTCCTATCTAGACTCCAAAACATCAAAGATGACACTCCAGTTGAAGATCAATTTCCTGATGAATATCTTTTTGCAATTTCTACTCAAACTCCTTGGTTTGCTGACATTGCTAATTATTTAGTTTCAGGAAAATTTCTTTCAATAATGAATGCAAGAGATAAAAGAAAAATCATTTATGACAGTGCAAAATATTCATGGGTTGCTAATGAGTTGTACAAGACAGGTCCAGATTTGATCATTAGGAGATGTGTTCGTGAAGATGAGATGTCTGAGATTCTCAAAGCATGTCATGATGAACCTTGTGGCGGACACTTTGTTGATAAGAGGACAGCCTATAAGATTCTTAATTTAGGATATTATTGGCCATCCTTGTTTAAAGATGCTAAAGAGTATGTCAAAAGGTGTGACAGTTTCCAAAGGGTAGGGAAACCTTCTCCTTTAGGTGAGATGCCACTACAACCTCAGGTACATATTGAACCTTTTGAAAAATGGGCTTTGGATTTTGTAGGACCTATTAGTCCTCCATCAAGACAAAAGAGATATATATTAGTTTGCACTGATTATGTTACCAAATGGGTAGAGGCCAAGCCATTACCTTTTGCTAATGAAGCATCTGTAGTTACTTTTCTTTTTTAGGATATTTTTACTCGTTTTGGTGTCCCAAGGGAAATTGTTACAGATCAAGGAGCTCAATTTACATCAAGGCTAGTGGAACAAATGATGGAGAGGTACAAAATCAGGCATAGAAAATCTACTCCTTATCATCCACAAGCAAATGGTCAAGTGGAATCTACTAATAAGGTCATTGAAGGAATCCTAACAAAGAATGTTCATTTACATAGAAGAGATTGGGTAGATAGGCTTCCTGAAGCCTTGTGGGCCTATAGAACTACATGGAGAAACACAACAGGCCATACTCCTTATGAACTTGTTTATGGAAAGCAAGTTTTGTTTCCCATAGAGTTCCAGATTCAAAATTTCAAAATGGCAGTTCAGCTAGGACTTGATTTAACGGAGGCACAAAAGCATAGACTGGAGCAAATTAATGAATTGGATGAGATCAGACAAGATGCAGTTCAGAAAACAAGTCTAGTCCAACAGCAAAGGGCTAGATGGCATGACAAGTACATCAATGAGAAGAAATTCAAAGAGGGTGACTGGGCTCTCTTGTTTGATTCAAAATTCAAGGATTTTCAAGGTAAATTTCAGACACATTGGCTTGGGCCATATGAAATTGTTGAAATTTTCACACAATGGAGTAAAAATCAGCATTTAATAGATGAAGAAGAGGTCACTTTTCTTGTGAATGGTCATAGATTGAAGTCAGATCACAAACCACTCTCAAGAGAAGAATTTGTCAAGAAGTTCCAGAAAACAAGGATGCAGTTAATGAAGAAGAATCTTTCTTCTTCATCAACTTCGATTGAATTTTCACATTTTGAAAAAAAAATTAATAATAATAATAATAATAAGCAGAGCAACATGAAAACCAATCATTGATCGGGCATGTTTATAATAAGATAGGGTAAAAATCGTGAGTCTTCTGACACTCTAACTTTTCCCATTTTATTTTTGTAAGGCCAAGTATAAAATCATAAGTTCGTATCCATTTAATTTATGATCCATCTCATTTCATTTCATTCCATTCACTTATCCATCCATACTCCATTTCATTCATTCATTCATACTTCACTTAATTCCATATATCATTCATCTCATTCCATATTTCATCCACCTCATTTCCATATCAAAATTTAAAGTTTAATGTTTTTTCTGCAAATGAATAATACATGTCATGGATTGCAGGACATTTCCTATATTCTTCCACTCCATTTCATAAATTGAATCCATTCCATTTCATCATCCACTTCATACATATCATGTCTCATCATCCATCTTCGTTCATGCCATATAACATTTAACTTATATTCCAAATCACTCCATTCCATGATTAAAATGCTCTACAGGTACATTCTGCAGCTAAATAGACATTCTGCAGCTGATCAGACTTTCCGCAGCCAGACAGTCATTCCGCAGCTACAGATCCTGAAGGCACTAATCAGCATACATTTGAATTGCAACAAAATGGTCCAGTATATCCATAAACAAGCAAAATTAAGAGGAATTATGAGGACTCACAAAATAATGGTTTCCAGAGGAGAACCAAGTATATGAAGACCACAAAAAGCAGATGAAAAGCAAAGGTAACAAGTTTTGATTATAATGGCATATCATAAACTTTAGTATAGTTTTAGTTATGAATCATTCGAAAAAGTTGTTCTGATTATTTTTATTGATCATGTCAAATATACCCTCCACAAAATTTGGATAAAAATCTCTCATTTCAAATTCTATACCCGACCATCATTTAAGCGGTTAAAAAGGCTGAAGTGTTTGATTTCCTCACGTCACCCAGCCAAATCATTTAATGATGATTTTTTTTCCGTTGTAAAAAAAAATCTCCGCAGTCTTTTCACTCATTAATTTTTTTTCTTCACCTCACTTCATTAACTCATTCCGTAACTACCTCCATCACTCCATTCCGTAGCCAGCCCTTCATCATTTCATTCCGCAAAACAGAGATATCCCTATCACCGTGAGCAGAGGTATATCAATTTGAAATATCAAACCACTATCACCGTGAGCAGAGATTGAAGCATTATCACCGTGAGCAGAGATTGAAGCATTATCACCGTGAAGAAGAGGTATATCAGTGTGGAATTTGAAGCATTGTCACTGAAAAGCAGAGGTATATCAGTGTGGAATTTGAAGCCATTGTCACCGTGAAGCAGAGATATATCAGTTTGAAGACTGAAGCACTATCTCCGTGAACCAGAGGTATATCAATTTGAAGGTTGAAGTTATTGTTTTCGTGAGCAGAAAGAGTACTAATCTGAAGATTGAAGAAGGAATTATGGGCCTTATTGTAAGAACTGAACCAGTGGGCACAAAATACCTGGAAGGATACCCTCAAAGTAGAGAAATGTTGCAACAGGTAGGATGGCTACAATTTCTTGAGAAATTTAATGGCTTCCAAAAAGAAGTCACTAAAACATTTGCAAGGTCATTTAAGGGAGCCGAGGTTGAAATTGGAGATGTTAAATTCACTATCACAGAGGGTTTTATTGCAGAAGCAACAGGATTTCTTAGACATGGAGAGAGATGGTTTAAAAACAGAGAATTTCACAATGAATCATGGAAGAAAATCCTAAAATCACCAGGTATGGATGTCACTGTGTTTAAAAAGGGAATTCCAAGTTCTGCATTAAAAAATAAATGGAGAAACATATTGCTTATTCTACAAAAATTTATCACATGTGAAGGTAGATATGGCACATTTTATGTTTACCATATTAGATTGATAATGTATTTTCTGGAGGAAGAGCTAAATTTTCCCTATTTCTTGCTTCAAAGTTTGAAAAATATGGCTTCTGGTGTTCAAAGGAGAGTCCAATTCCTAGAGACAACTCTATACCATCATGGCTTGGTTAAGATTTTAATTGAACACCATTTAGCCAAAAAAAAAGATACTTGGGATAATTTCTTGGTAAGAAACCACTTTGAGGAACCAAAAGAGCCCTCACCTAAACATCAGCCTACAAGGAGAAGCATAAAATGGAGAGCCTCTAAAATTGAAATTGACAAAACAGTACAGGAAAGTAGTGAAGAAATAATCTTTGAGAAGTTGACTCAAATTAAGAGACAACTTAAGAAAGAAAGGGTAATCAGGAAATCTGCCACAGAAAAAGGAGAGGGATCATCCCAGCCAAGAAGAAGCCATAGACTCAGGGGGAAACTAAGGAAAACACAGATCAAACAAACAGGGGTGATAAATATAGAAGATGAGGAAACATCTATTGAAGAAGATGTTGAAGAAGATTTTAATGAAGAAACCCCTGAAATTGACCCTGCTCAACAAGAAGTTTATGACTATGTTGAAACATTGGAAAGGAAAGCTTCAGAGAGTAGAGATAGAACCCCTAGTCCTCCACTGTCTGAAATAGATGTGTTAAGAAGGGATAGGTATGAGCTGGAAATACTTAATAGACACATCAAAAATGAGAATGATATTATGAAGGAACAAGTCAAACTCAAAACCAATATGAACTCAACCTTATCTCTACATATGGACAAAGTGGAAAAGGCTAATGAAAAGTTGAAAAAGAGGAACAAGAAGCTAATCAGGGCACTTATCAACTTAAGGTTCAAACTTGTCATTAGAAAACCCAGAAGACCTTTAGCTTCCAGGCAAAGAAGAAGGAGAGGATTAGATGTTCTTGCAGAAGTCTCTGAGTTTATGGAATAAATTGCATGAGGACATGCAAGAAGACAACAGTGGGGGTATGTTGAGCCCCAAGATTGTGCTTTCTTTCATCTTAATTTACCTCATTTTCCTTTGTCCATTGTTATCCCAGACCCAATTGATCAATGAAATTAATTAAAATTACTTTTAGAATGATGAACATGGCTAACTTGCTAAGTTTTGTGATTTTTGTCATTGTAATGCATTTTGACCGGAACTAGCTGCAGAATGCAGACATTCCGTAGCTAACCGGCAATTCTGCAGCTGTCTTCACGTTCAAGCATGTTCCAAGTGTCCTCTCAGGAAAAGCCACACATGGGTATATTCCACATTATGTCCTCATTGTTCGTTTCTCACCATGAAGACTGAACCGAATTCTGGACGTGGTTTTGGTACGTGGGAACTCATTCAAGGAGGCAGACTTCTAATAGGACTGTCCTAGTCCAGATGTCCTTTTCCCTTTTACGCTGCCATCTTTAGAGTCCTAGTACGATTTTGATAAGGAAAGAAAATGATCCTCGTATTGTTGCAAGTTCTGTTATGTAGATTGGTTATAAAAGCACTCGGGAAACCGAGAGACAGCTCTAGATTTTGCTTAGATTTCATGTATTGACTGCTATATTTCTGAAGACCGAGACTACTCTGTTTCAAGTTATTTTTCCTTTAATGAAGAAGACAGCATTGCTTTGAACGCGTTGAGTTGATTTGGAGTTAGATTCCGTCTGGTGGTAGAGGGCCCCTGCCTCCTGCACGGCTTTACTTTCGTAATCTAGATAAGTATCTTAGTCGTTTTCAAGTTTTTAAAGTTTGAGTTCATAGTTAATTTCATTAGCCACTATAGCTATACTTTTTCTAAGAAACTCTTCCAAAAGAAGAAAATCTTCCAAAAGATCATGATAATGAATGGGAAATGGTTGTAGTGTTGTAGGATTTATTTGTAATTTCTTTTTTTCATTATCACAGTTGAACTTATACTAAGCAAACTCTTCCAAAAAATCCTTATGATGTCTAAGGCATGACTGTGATACTGAATGTTTCAGTTGTTTGTTTGCACTAAGTAGCATAGCTGATCTTACTCTTAAAACGCTCTTCCAAAATATCATAATGATGGGTAGGAGATAGTTGTGATGTCTTAGTTTTTAAATTGCTTTCAGTCTTTATGTTTGCATTTGCACTGAATTGTACAGCCAGGATTGTTCTAAGAAGCTCTTCCAAAACACCATTCATGATGGACAAAACAGGCTGTAGAATCCCATAGATTAATGCATGATAGCTTAGTTAGGGTACTCCGGAGTCAAATTGCATTCAATTCATTCTCTGTTATTTTGTTTTAAGTTTGATAATGGCTTGTTAGTTCAGAACTGTTTCTTGTAGACTAGTGACATTTTAGTTCAGTCTTAGCTTAGCTCATTGTATTTACATTCCACAATTAGTTGTCATCCACTGCATATTAGATTACATTAGTTGTTAAACTTAACAATACGGCCTTCATTATTTACAAAACCTCTTCTTGTTCCAAATCTATAATTGATTCATAACCATATGAACAAAAGACAGTATCATTTCAAGGCCTGAAGTACTTTTGCAACTTCTTTACCACTTCATAAACAAAGCCTTTCCTCAAAAGACTACTTTAAAAAGAAATCTATAACTCTTGAGTAAGGTTTAGTGATGTTTAACTAAGTTGCAGAATAGAGTTAGGAACTAGTCTTAGAGTAGAGACCTTATGATGGTATCAATGTTTTCCTCCAAATATGCTTCAACAAATATTTAATCATGGATAAAATGTTGCATCATTATAAGCTAGTTGTTTAATTGTTTAGTTAGGAGAATTTGTATACTTAGCTGACCATTTCTCAAGCTCTCCCAAAATACCTTTGATGAAAGAATTGGACAAGTTAAGTTTATGTTTTGATTCATTTTCTTGAAGTCATTATCAAGCTTGGTATTCTGCTTAGTCATAGTTTAGGTTTGATTCTGTTTCAGTATTTGCATTTGCATTTGTCATTTGTCATCAACCAATTAGGCTTCACTTTGTTTTTAACCAGTAGCTTCTTTCCACTAGCTTTTTAGTCATTTTCCTTGTGAACATAAAAACCACCAAAAGACCAAAAACATCATAAATCATCACAAAAGACCAAAACATCATAAAACACTAAACACAACGTATTAAGAGACAAACACCTAGGCACATACAATGCACTTCACTTCAGCAGTTTACCAACCCCCAACATAAATTAAATAACTCAATTTAGGAGACTAGGTTGAGTACAAACACATAATAAATTGTATACCTAAGTGCTCCATGAGGGAAAATTTGATTAAAGAAAAAATCTGATTAAAGAAAAACACAGTGGAGGACTGTCTGGACACCTTGGACAGGATAAAATATTTTCTCAAGTTCTTTTTATTATTGGCCAAAAATGCAAGTTGATATCAAAATTTTTTTTGAGAAGTGCATGATTTGTCAGCATGTTAAAGGAAGAAGCCAAAACACTGGATTATATCAGCCATTGCCAATAGCAAATAGACTTTGGGATGTTGTCAGCATGGATTTTGTTTTAGGTTTTCCGAAGACTCAAAGAGGACATTATTCTATCTATGTTGTCATAGATAGTTTTTCTAAAATGGCTCATTTTATTGCTTGTAAGAAAAATAATGATGCAACTCACATTGCAAATTTTTTTTCTCTGAAGTTATAAGATTACATGGACTGCCTGTGAGTATTGTTTCAGACAGGGATACAAAGTTCGTAGGAATCTTCTGGAGGACTCTATGGAGGAAGCTAGGTACAAACCGTAGTTTCAGTTCAGTCTATCATCCTTATATGGATGGACAAACTAAAGTGGTGAGCAGGAGCTTAGGAAACATATTAAGGAGTTTGGTTTACAAAAATCCAAGGCAATGGGACTTAGCACTTGCTCAAGCTGAATTTGCCTATAATGATACTCCTAATCGGAGTACCAGGATGATTCCATTTTAGATTGTTTTTGGAATGCATCCAAGAGGTGTGTATGAACTTAGAGATTTGATCAAACAAGATACAAGGAGTGAAAACGCTGAAGAACTTGCAGAACGGATACAAAAGTTGCAGGAATATGTCAAGCAGATATTATAGAAAAACACTCAAAAGTATAAACAAAGGGCTGATATAAAGAGGACTGAAAGGGAGTTTCAAGTAGATTATTTAGTCACGGTTTATATAAGGAATGAAAGGCTTCCATTCGGGACCTATAATAAACTGAAAATGAAAAAGATAGGGCCATGTAAAATTTTGAGGAAGTTTTCCTCAAATGCATATGAGATTGAGTTACTAGCATGAATTGGGATATCATCCATCTTTAATGTTGCAAATTTGTACCCATACAAAGGAACAAAGGAAGAACCACAAGAAGAATCTACAGAAGAGGAGGACCAAAATTTGAATTGGAAGGAATAGATGCCAAAGACAACAAAGAAAGAAGTGGAAGCCATTATGGAGGAAAGAGCAACAAAGAAGACTATAGGACAGACCTATTATCAATATCTAGTCAAATGGAAAGGGAAACTAGTGGAAGATGCCAATTGGGTGACAACAATTGAGTTACAAAAGTTTAATGTGGATCCTAAAACATTAATGGATCAATATTTTCTTCTCCAGGAGTCTGATGCGAGAGAATACGGATTTAGCCAGTAATGTGATTGTGTGTTCACATGTTGTGGCTAACAAGAGGTGGAAAAAATCGATTATTAATATTTTATTTAGATTTAATTGTAAGAGGTTAGTTTTTTTTTATTTCCCAACTTAAATAGGAATAAAATAGCAAATTGATTCTCCCTGCGAGGAGATTAAGCCAAGTAGATTAGATCATTAAGATAGGATAGAATTTGTTTGTTAGAGTGGTTCAGAAGAGAGATAATAAAAGACAAGAGAACCACTTTCAAGTATATATAAGTGCGAATAGGTGTGAGGTGTGAAAAGAGGTAAGTGTAAGGTGTGAAATAGGTGTGAGTGAGGTGTGATAAAGGAATGGACAGAGAGGAGAAGCAATGTAACATTCAACCATCAAGGGCTTGACTCTTGTGTATTTTTCACTGTTGTTTAATTCCAAGTATATTTATATTTTAATTCTTCTTTCTATGTTAAAATGTCACTTTTTATTTCTCTGTTCAGTTTGGATATCGCATCGCGCACAACGGGGTTTCTATTTAATATGTTTATATGAAGTTAGAATAAAGCTCATGAAGTTGTAATAAAAACATTCACAATTCTTTTTTCATTGATCGCACAACACATCTGGAGAAGGCTGATTGGTGGTGCAAACAACAGAGACATAGTGGGACCATTAGATCTGGCATAGATCAATGGTGGAGATGAAATTGCAGCCCAGTGATATTTTCACATCGACGATTTTTGTGATTATCATTAAGACATCGCATTGTAAGTTATTTAAGTTTCGATGCAAAGCACATCACATATTGCATAAGATAAGGAGAACCCATTATGGTAAATGGTAAAAGGTGCAACGTGCGAAATTTTGAAATCAAGAAATCGCAAATATTGTGAAATTATTAAAGTTGTTAAGTTGCGGGGAGGTAAGTTATAAAAGTTGCGGAGTGTGATCTGTTGTGATTGGTCGTCACTTGTATGGGCCCATAAACCACAGGCTCCGCGTTCATTCTGAAAATTTGCAGCTTTGCTGCTTTAGATTTGATATAACCGGGAGTGTCGTCCAAATAAGCTTGGAATAAGGTCTCCATTACCTCTTTACCAGAATTCCAACCAAATTTGGCTGGTGCAACTTTGGCAGGTTTGGCTTTCCCCTTAGCTTTTTTTGGAAATACTAAGAGGGGGGGTGAATCAGTATTCCTTTCAATTAGAGAATTAGTTAATCTTCAATTATTATCAGTATTTGTACAATTATAGAAGCAAATAAAAAGAACACAAATGCACACAGTTTTTAAGGTGGAAACCCACTCCAGAACAAAAACCACCTAATGCTTTTCTAATAATTCTTTAATATTCAACTCCAATTGAAAATAAATATCCAACTTCCTAGAATCTAGAAAAGCATTATTCTCCATCTCCCACTAGATGGACGTTAAAATGCCCGAGATTCTTCAGTAGTCAACTGAATGGATGCCCCAACACCCAATGAGCTACAACTCACCCTAGCACCACCCTACCACCCTATAGAAGAATAAAAGAAGAATGGACTCCCGTACCAAGGAAAATGGTCTACTTTACAATGATATAGAATGACGTAGAAGAAGAAGACACACTAGACCATAACCCCAAATATGACACAACCACCTGATGATGATCCTAGACCTCCCGACACTGCCTCTTCAACTCTTGGTAGATAGACACTAGAACAATTTTTACAATAATGTATTTATAATGACTTAGTACAATGATACCTTTACAGTGACTGTATGCAGTGATGTCCACTTGAAGGCTTCATGTGATGAAATTCTTGTTGTTGTTCTGCACCTTGGTTGCTGCTCTTGTCATGCTACCCTCTGTTGCACCTTGCTTTGCTTTGCTGCCCTAGAAAGTCTGGTCTTTGCAGCCCTTGACAACATATGATCTAGCTTTTTCTTGCCTTCTACGAGCTTGATATTGAATCTGATGTATCTCTGTTATTTCATATCCCAATATCTTATTTTCAGTCCTGTAGTATTCCTATAAGTCATCTTTCCAATGCCATAGGTCTGACCAAATTTGGATTCTTCAAGGGAGAGTTATGCCCAATCTCTCACAATGCCCTAATTATGGACTGTTTCAGTAGAGCGAAATTGTATAGAATGCCACGTGTCACTGTTTCTTCATTCAGCTCTGAAATTGATAGAATGAAAACTATAGTCTATGCACTATATGTCACCTTTTATAGAATTCCAATCCGATACTCAGAGAGAGAGTTATGAAATTTTTCCCAAGGTCACTTCTTTGAGATGAATTTCAGGATCCTATAAAAACACTAACTTCCATAGATCATATCTCCGAACATATTGCGCACCTTGATCTGAAATTTTCACAGGAGCTTCCTCAGGATTTCATCTTTGCCTCATAAACATTTTAGCTTCTGAACCTTCATATAAAATAATTTAGAGCTAAAATACCACGATGACCTGTTTCAATGTCGAAATCCCTTACATAAGGAGGATATGAGGATCACAATTTATATAAATTCTTAGGTTGAGAGGGGCTTCAACAAGTGAACGTGGGAGGGAATTTATGAGCTTAAAAAATATTAATTATGACTTTTCAATGACCCATGCCACAACCCCATGGGGTTTTAGCCCACTAACTGGGGTTACAAACTTTAAACATGAATATCTCTCAAACCGTGAAGAATTACGTGGCATGCCATATATCAACGGAAACATCTCGACAAGAAGAAACCATCAAAAGCATTATTTACCTAGAATATAGTAAATTGGTAGGTCAAAATTCCCATGCAATATTGGGGTATCCCCTGGTGCTGCTTGGTTTGACATCAATGACAACCGTTGATCAACAATCTCCCCCGTTGGCATTAATGGCAACACAAGTACTCCCTCTGCAATCATGACACTTTTCCTACAACATGCTCTCCCCCTTTGATATCAATGGCAAAGGGTAACTCCCTCTCACACACAACCATCCTGTGGACTTGTAAACACTTCCACTCCCCCTTTATATTCTGAATAAGGAAAATCTAATGAGAACCTGGGAGAATCCCAAGCTTATGGTGAAGATATTCCAATGCTTCATGAGTACTCTCACGATCATCAACACTTCTTGCCCAATTTGCATCTGTAAAGGAATGAATAATGAGATTGTTACCCTTGGGATACCACAAGCCATATTCTATTGTTCCCTTAAGATATTGAAGAATTATTTTGATGACAATAATATGTGATTCTTTTGGTGCTTCTTGGAATCTTGCTACTTGTCCAATTGCTTGCATAACATCTGGCTGGGAGGCTGCTACATATAGAAGACTACCAATCATAGATTTGTACAACCTTTGATCCACATCCTTAGATGAGTCATCTATGCTCAATTTGCAACCTGTTACCATTGGAGTAAGGATGGGTTTGCAATCTTCCGTTTTAAATTTCTTGAGCACTTCCTTGATGTACTTGGCTTGACATATAAATATTCCTGTCTCTTGCTAAGATATTTTAGGCCATAAGAAGTATGTCAGCTCACCAAGTAAAGACATCTCGAAATCACTTTGCATATTTGTAGAAAACTTCTTACTAAGTCGATCATCATTGCTACCAAATATTATATCATCCTCTTTAGCTATTAGACATGCTTTAGTTGCTTCATCCAGAAGATATATGTCGTTTGGAGCTCGACTTGCTTAGCCACAATTTCACCATACCTGCCTTTCCTGATTTCACATTTTGTGGAGTTGAATACTATTGTGTGTCCTTGATCACACATTTGTCCAACACTAAGCAGATTATGATTCATGTTTTCAACCAATAGAACATTCTTGGCTAGAGCATATTTGCTTCCGAGAGTGACAGTACCTGATCCTATAAAATTTTAAGATCCATCATTTCCAAAGGACACGGTTCCATCATTCTTCTCTTTCAGAGATAAAAAAAATTTTCTATCTCCATTCATATGCGTTAAGCAACCGCTATCAACATACCACACATATTTGTTGTTTTGATCCTTGAGAGCAAGAGCACAATTATCAGTTCTCTTCTTCTTCCATGTTCGTTCGTTTTGTGGCTTCAAAGATTCTTCTCGAGGATTTTCAAGTCTATAGTCTCTGGCTATGTCTCCAAAGTTTTGAAATTTGTAACATTCAATATTATTTCTTAAATGTTCAAATCTATTGATGTTTTTTCGAATTTTTCGATGCTGAGAGTTCATGAGTGACGGATCTCTGAGGACTGTATTGGTTCCTAGGATACGTGCGACATTCTACAGCTTTATGACCAAATTTTCCACATGAATAACAATAGCCATAAAAAATATGTTGGTACATGGATGGAAAACTTCATTGAGGAATTTTCTTCCAAGGCTGTTCTTGCGAATCTTGTCCAATGAAGTCTACATGCATGTCTGATCTCATAGGTTCATTGTATTTTGTTGTAGAAAGTCTTGCTTCTTCTTATTTGTAACCGAGGCTAGTTCTGTCGTTCTAAGATCATTATTGTTGATGAGTTCTTCTAATGCCCTTGTGTTGTTGGCATAGTTTTGGACATTTTTTCCCTTCTTCACTTCCTTGCAGAGATGGGCTGGCTTCTAGTCTTGCTGCTATTTGGTTTCTTTCTTCCAACTTCTTTTGATGACTCTTCAATGCATTTGTGTTCTTCAACTTCAATTTGAGACCTTGAACTTGTTCTTGAGAAGTATTAGAATGGATCTTCCTCTCATTCCTTCTCCACTGTCGTTTTGATTACTTCCATGAAAAATTCTTCTATGGTCAATCCTTCTTCTTCATTGTTTGATACCTCTTGTTTATTGTGCTTGGCCATAAACAATACTCTCTCATTGGCTTCTTCTTCATTTTCATTGTCTTCATCGGATGATGAGCTATATTCTTTAGAGAGAAAGTTCCTTTTGGATCCTTGCTTGTTGATTTTATAAAATCTTTTCTTTCCTTTTTAGTTTCCATCACTTATGTTTGGACATTTTGATGTGAAATTCCCAACCTCACCACAGCCGAAACATATCAATGGAAGTTTACCTTTGAATTTTCCCTTACCAATTTTTAGTTTTCTCGTAAAGTAAGCATATTCTTCATATGAAAGACCTTCTTCATCATCTCCCTTTTCTTCACACTTGCAGGTGCATGTCTTTTCAATTGAAGGTTGTTTGTCCTTATTGGTTTTCTTAGATGCAACGAACGCAATTTCTAGATGCGAAGTACCCTCTTCTTCATCAAGTCTCATTTCATATGCTATGAGAACTCCATGTAATTCCTCTTTGTTGAGTTTTTCTAGATTTGCACTGTATTCTAAGACTGATACCTTTGGGTTGAATCTCCCTGGTGACGTTCTAAGAATCTTTTGTATAATAGTCTTCTCGTCAACTGGCTCTCCCAATCCTTCCAGAGTATTGGTTATTTCATCAACGTATTGGAAGTATGTAGTAATGTTGCAATCTTCTTTCATTCTGAGTTGCTCAAATTTTTCTCTATAGATTTGAAGCTTTGCTTCTTTGACATTTGAGTCACCTGCATATATATTCTCAAGCTTGTCCCATACATTTTTGGCAGTTTTACAACCCAAAACCTTATGATAAGCAGATTCAATAATTCCACTGATAAAAATATTATTTTCTTTTGCATCATTTACCAAATTATTCTTACCTTGTTCACATGTGGTTGATGTAAATCCATTTTGAACAGTGTCCCATACTTCATAACCTTGCGCTAAGAGATAGACCTCTATTCTTCCTTTCCAAAATGTATAATTATTTTCATTGAACAGAGATACACCATTCTTGGTATGCTCCATGACCTCCTTCCATCTATTAAACTACTATTGAAGGAACCAAGCTCAGATACCAATTTGGATTCTTCAAGAGAGAGTTATGCCCAACCTCTCATAATGCCCTAATTATGGACTGTTTCAGTAGAGAAAACTTGTACGAAATTCCACGTCTCACTGTTTCTTCATTAGGCTCTGAAATTGATAGAGAGAAAACCACAGTCCGTGCACTATATGTCACCTTTTATAGAATTCTAATCCGATACTCAGAGAGAGAGTTATGAAAATTTTCCCAAGGTCACTTCTTTGAGATGAATTTCAGGAGCCTATAAAAACACTAACTTCCACAGATCATATCTCCGAACATATTGTGCACCTTGATCTGAAATTTTGACAGGAGCTTCCTCAGGATTTCAGCCCCTGTAAAAATTTCATCTACCGAACCTTCGTATAAAATAAGTTAGGCGAAAAACACAAAGGCACATTTAACATCGTCGAAATCCCTTAAGGAGGATATGAGGATCACAATTTATATAAATGCTTAGGTTGAGAGGGGCTTCAAAAAGTGAACGTGGGAGGGATTTTAGGAGCTTAAAAAATATTAATTATGACTTTTCAATGACCCATACCACAACCCCATGGTGTTTTAGCCCACTAACAAGGGTACAAACTTCAAACATGAATATCTCTCAAACTGTGAAGAATTATGTGGCATGCCATATATCAATGGAGACATCCCGACAAGTAGAAACCATAAAAAGCATTCTTGACCCAGAGTATATAAATTTGGTAGCTCAAAATTCCCATGCAATATTGGGTTAGCCCTTGGTGCTGCTTGGGTTGACATCAATGACAACCGTTGATCAACAATATCCCCCTTTGGCATAGATGGAAACACAAGTACTCCCCCTGCGATCATGGCACCTCTTCCTACAACATTATCTCCCATGACTTGTATCGATGGCAAGGTAGCCTCCCCGACACCATGACCATCCTCGGACACTGTGTACACTTCCACTCCCCCTTTATATTTTGAATAAGGAAAATCTAATGAGAAATTGGGAGAATCCCAAGCTTCTAGTGAAGATATTCCAATGTTTCATAAGTACTCTCACGATCATCAACACTTCCTGCCCAATCTGCATCTTTAAAGGAATGAATAATGAGATTGCTACCCTTGGGGTACCACAAGCCATATTCTATTGTTCCCTTTAGATATCGAAGAATTATTTTGATGGCAGTAATATGTGATTCTTTTGGTGCTGCTTGGAATCTTGCTACCTGTCCAACTGCTTGCATAACATATGGTCAGGAGGCTGTTACATATAGAAGAATACCAATCATAGATCTGTACAACCTTTGATCCACATCCTTAGATGAGTCGTCTATGCTCAATTTTCAACTTGTTACCATTGGAGTAAGGATGGGTTTGCAATCTTCCGTTTTAAATTTCTTGAGCACTTCCTTGATGTACTTGGCTTGACATATAAATATTCCTGTCTCTTGCTAAGATATTTTAGGCCATAAGAAGTATGTCAGCTCACCAAGTAAAGACATCTCGGTAAATGTTGTGGTGCTAAGTCGATCATCATTGCTACCAAATATTGTCTTGTATCCTCTTTAGGTTATTAGACATGCTTTGATTTGCTTCATCCCGGAAGATGTGTCGTTTGGAGCTCGACTTGTAGCCACAATTTACCATACCTGACTTTCCTGATTTCACATTTTGTGGAGTTGAATAACATTGTGTGTCCTTTATCACACATTTGTCCAACACTGAGCAGATTATGATTCATGTTTTCAACCGATAGAAAATTCTTGGCTAGAAAATATTTGCTTCCGAGAGTGATGGTACCTAATCCTATAAAATTTGAAGATCCATAATTTCCAAAGGATACGATTACATCCTTCTTCTCTTTCAGAGATAAAAATTAATTTCTATCTCTAGTCATATGCGTTGAGAAACCGATATCAACATACCACACATATTTGTTGTTTTGAGCCTTGAGAGCGAGAGCACAATTATCAGTCTTCTTCTTCTTCCATGTTCTTTCATTCTATGGCTTCAAAGATTCTTCTCGAGGATTTTCAAGTCTGCAATATCTGGCTATGTCTCGAAGTTTTTAAATTTGTAACATTCAATATTATTTCTTAAATGTTCAAATCTATTGATGTTTTGCTGATGCCTGGGAAGTTCATATTTGACAGATCTCTAGGAATTGTATTGGTTCCTTGGGTACGTGCGACATTCTACAACTTTATGACCAAATTTTCCACATGAATAATAGTATCCATAAAAAATATGTTGGTACCTGGATGGAAATATTCGTCGAGGAATTGTCTTCCAAGGTTGTTCTTGCGAATCTTATCCAGTGAAGTCTACATGCATGTCAGATCTCATAGGTTCATTATATTTTGTTGTAGAAGGTCCTGCTTCTTCTTCTTTGTAACCGATGCCAGTTCTGTCATTGTAATATCGTTGATTGTTGATGAGTTCTTCCAATGCCCTTGAGCTGTTGGAATAGTTTTGGATAGTTTTTCCTTTCTTCACTTCCTTACACACCGAGACTAATTTGGCTTCTAATTCTTCCTTTTCTTGGTTTCTTTCTTCCAACTTCTTTTGAAGTGACTCTTCAATGCATTTGTGTTCTTCAACTTCAATTTTGAGACCTTGAACTTTTTCTTCAAGAGTATTAGAATGGATCTTCTCTGCCTTGACCTCTTTTATAAGTTTGATTTCTTCCTTAGAAAATTCTTCTATGGTCAAACCTTCTTCTTCATTGTTTGATACCTCTTATTTATTGTGCTTGGCCATAAAAAATACTCTCTCATTGGCTTCTTCTTCATTTTCATTGTCTTCATCGGTTGATGAGCTATCTTCTTTAGAGAGAAAGTTCCTTTTTGATCCTTTCTTGTTGAATTTATAAAAGCCTTTCTTTACTTTTGAGTTTCCATCACTTATGTTTGGACATTTTGACGCGAAATGCCAAACCTCACCACAGCCGAAACATATCAATGGAAGTTTACCTTTGTATTTTCCCTTACCAATTTTTAGTTTTCTCGTAAATTAAGCATGTTCTTCATCTGAAAGACCTTCTTCATCATCTCCCTTTTCTTCACATTTGCAGGTGCATGTATTTTCAATTGAAGGTTGTTTATCCTTATTGGTTTTATTAGATGCAATGAACACAGTTTATAGAAGCGAAGTACCCTCTTCTTCATCAAGTCTCATTTCATATGCTATGAGAACTCCATGTAATTCCTTTTTGTTGAGTTTTTCCAGATTTGCACTGTATTCTAAGACAGATACCTTTGGGTTGAATCTCCCTATTAACGTTCTAAGAATCTTTCGTATAATAGTCTTCTCGTCAACTGGCTCTCCCAATCATTCTAGAGTATTGGTTATTTCATCAACGTATTGGAAGTATGTAGCAATGTTGCAATATTCTTTCATTCTGAGTTGCTCAAATTTTTCTTTATAGATTTGAAGCTTTGCTTCTTTGACATTTGAGTCACCTGCATATATATTCTCAAGCTTGTCCCATACATTTTTGGCAGTTTTACAACCCAAAACCTTATGATAAGCAGATTCAATAATTCCACTGATAAAAATATTATTTTCTTTTGCATCATTTACCAAATTATTCTTACCTTGTTCACTTGTGGTTGATGTAAATCCATTTTGAACAGTGTCCCATACTTCATAACCTTGCACTAAGAGATAGACCTCCATTCTTCCTTTCCAAAATGCATAATTATTTTCATTGAACAGAGGTACACCATTCTTGGTATGCTCCATGACCTCCTTCCATCTATTAAACTACTATTGAAGGAACCAAGCTCAGATACCAATTTGGATTCTTCAAGAGAGAGTTATGCCCAACCTCTCACAATGCCCTAATTATGGACTGTTTCAGTAGAGAAAACTTGTACGGAATTCCACGTGTCACTGTTTCTTCATTACGCTCTGAAATTGATAGAGAGAAAACCACAGTCCGTGCACTATATGTCACTTTTTACGGAATTCCAATCTGATACTCAGAGAGAGAGTTATGAAAATTTTCCCAAGGTCACTTCTTTGAGATGAATTTCAGGAGCCTATAAAAACACTAACCTCCACAGATCATATCTCCGAACATATTGTGCACCTTGATCTGAAATTTTCATAGGAGCTTCCTCAGGATTTCAGCTTTACCTCATAAAAATTTCATCTTCTGAACCTTGGTATAAAATAAGTTAGAGCGAAAATACCACGACGACCTGTTTCAGATGTCGAAATCCCTTACATAAGGAGGATATGAGGATCACAATTTATATAAATGATTAGGTTGAGAGGGGCTTCAACAAGTGAACATGGGAGGGGTTTTAAGAGCTTAAAAAATATTAGTTATGACTTTTCAATGACCCATGCCACAACCCCATGGGGTTTTAGCCCACTAACTGGGGTTACAAACTTTAAACATGAATATCTCTCAAACCGTGAAGAATCACGTGGCGTGCCATATATCAACGGAAACATCTTGACGAGAAGCTACCATAAAAGAATTCTTAACCCGAATATAGTAATTTGGTAGGTCAAAAGATTGTCCGAGATTGGGTAGCCCGGTCTTGTGAGTTGGCATCGATGACAACTTCTCATCAACAATCTCCCCCTTTGGCATTGATGGAAACACAAGTACTCCCCCTGTGATCATGACACCTCTTCCTACAACATTCTCTCCCCCTTTGACATCAATGGCAAAGGGTAACTCCCCCTGACACACAACCATCCTGCGGACCGGTATACACTTCTACTCCCCCTTTATATTCTGAATAAGGAAAATGTAATAAGAACTTGGGAGAATCCCAAGCTTCTGGTGAAGATATTCCAATGCTTCACGAGTACTCTCACGATCATCAACACTTCATTCCCAATCTACATCTGTAAAGGAATGAATAATGAGATTGCTACCCTTGGGGTACCACAAGCCATATTCTATTGTTCCCTTTAGATATCGAAGAATTATTTTGATGGCAGTAATATGTGATTCTTTTGGTGCTGCTTGGAATCTTTCTACCTGTCCAACTGCTTGCATAACATATGGTCAGGAGGCTGTTACATATAGAAGAATACCAATCATAGATCTGTACAACCTTTGATCCACATCCTTAGATGAGTCGTCTATGCTAAATTTGCAACTTGTTACCATTGGAGTAAGGATGGGTTTGCAATCTTCCGTTTTAAATTTCTTGAGCACTTCCTTGATGTACTTGGCTTGACATATAAATATTCCTGTCTCTTGCAAAGATATTTTAGGCCATAAGAAGTATGTCAGCTCACCAAGTAAAGACATCTCGAAATCACTTTGCATCTTTGTAGAAAAATTCTTACTAAGTCGATCATCATTGCTACCAAATATTATATCATCCTCTTTTGCTATTAGACATGCTTTAGTTGCTTCATCCAGAAGATATATGTCGTTTGGAGCTCGACTTGCTTAGCCACAATTTCACCATACCTGCCTGTCCTGATTTCACATTTTGTGGAGTTGAATACTATTGTGTGTCCTTGATCACACATTTGTCCAACACTGAGCAGATTATGATTCATGTTTTCAACCAATAGAACATTCTTGGCTAGAGCATATTTGCTTCCGAGAGTGACAATACCTGATCCTATAAAATTTTAAGATCCATCATTTCCAAAGGACACGGTTCCATCATTCTTCTCTTTCAGAGATAAAAATTTATTTCTATCTCCATTCATATGCGTTAAGCAACCGCTATCAACATACCACACATATTTGTTGTTTTTATCCTTGAGAGCAAGAGCACAATTATCAGTTCTCTTCTTCTTCCATGTTCGTTCGTTTTGTGGCTTCAAAGATTCTTCTCGAGGATTTTCAAGTCTACAGTCTCTGGCTATGTCTCCAAAGTTTCAAACTTTGTAACATTCAATATTATTTCTTAAATGTTCAAATCTATTGATGTTTTACTGATGCCTGGGAAGTTCATATTTGACAGATCTCCAGGAATTGTATTGGTTCCTTGGGTACGTGCGACATTCTACAACTTTATGACCAAATTTTCCACATGAATAATAGTAGCCATAAAAAATATGTTGGTACCTGGATGGAAATATTCGTCGAGGAATTGTCTTCCAAGGCTGTTCTTGCGAATCTTATCCAATGAAGTCTACATGCATGTCAGATCTCATAGGTTCATTATATTTTGTTGTAGAAGGTCCTGCTTCTTCTTCTTTGTAACCGATGTTAGTTCTGTCATTGTAATATCGTTGATTGTTGATGAGTTCTTCCAATGCCCTTGAGCTGTTGGCATAGTTTTGGATAGTTTTTCCTTTCTTCACTTCCTTACGCACCGAGACTAATTTGGCTTCTAATTCTTCCTTTTCTTGGTTTCTTTCTTCCAACTTCTTTTGAAGTGACTCTTCAATGCATTTGTGTTCTTCAACTTCAATTTTGAGACCTTGAACTTGTTCTTCAAGAGTATTAGAATGGATCTTCTCTGCCTTGACCTCTTTTATAAGTTTGATTGCTTCCTTAGGAAATTCTTCTATGGTCAAGCCTTCTTCTTCATTGTTTGATACCTCTTATTTATTGTGCTTGGCCATAAAAAATACTCTCTCGTTGGCTTCTTCTTCATTTTCATTGTCTTCATTGGTTGATGAGCTATCTTCTTTAGAGAGAAAGTTCCTTTTGGATCCTTTCTTGTTGAATTTATAAAATCCTTTCTTTCCTTTTGAGTTTCCATCACTTATGTTCGGACATTTTGACGCGAAATGCCCAACCTCACCACAGCCGAAACATATCAATGGAAGTTTACCTTTGTATTTTCCCTTACCAATTTTTAGTTTTCTCATAAAGTAAGCATGTTCTTCATCTGAAAGACCTTCTTCATCATCTCCCTTTTCTTCACATTTGCAGGTGCATGTCTTTTCAATTGAAGGTTGTTTATCGTTATTGGTTTTATTAGATGCAACGAACACAGTTTATAGATGCGAAGTACCCTCTTCTTCATCAAGTCTCATTTCATATGCTATGAGAACTCCATGTAATTCCTCTTTGTTGAGTTTTTCCAGATTTGCACTTTATTCTAAGACAAATACCTTTGGGTTGAATCTCCCTATTAACGTTCTACGAATCTTTCGTATAATAGTCTTCTCGTCAACTGGCTCTCCCAATCATTCTAGAGTATTGGTTATTTCATCAACGTATTGGAAGTACGTAGCAATGTTGCAATATTCTTTCATTCTGAGTTGCTCAAATTTTTCTTTATAGATTTGAAGCTTTGCTTCTTTGACATTTGAGTCACCTGCATATATATTCTCAAGCTTGTCCCATACATTTTTGGTGGTTTGACAACCCAACACCTTATGATAAGCAGATTCAATAAGTCCACTGATAATAATATTCTTTGCTTTTGCATCATTTACCAAATTCTTCTTACCTTGTTCATCTGTGTTTGATGTAAATCCATTTTGAACAGTGTCCGATACTTTGTAACCTTGCGCTAAGAGATAGACCTCCATTCTTCCTTTCCAGAGTACATAATTATTTTCATTGAACAAAGATATGCCATTCTTGGTATGCTCCATTCACAATGCCCTAATTATGGACTGTTTCAGTAGAGAAAACTTGTACGGAATTCCACGTGTCACTGTTTCTTCATTAGGCTCTGAAATTGATAGAGAGAAAACCACAGTCCGTGCACTATATGTCACTTTTTATAGAATTCCAATCTGATACTCAGAGAGAGAGTTATGAAAATTTTCCCAAGGTCACTTCTTTGAGATGAATTTCAGGAGCCTATAAAAATACTAACTTCCATAGATCATATCTCCGAACATATTTTGCACCTTGATCTGAAATTTTCACAGGAGCTTCCTCAGGATTTCAGATTTACCTCATAAAAATTTCATCTTCTGAACCTTGGTATAAAATAAGTTAGAGCGAAAATACCACGACGACCTGTTTCAGATGTCGAAATCCCTTACATAAGGAGGATATGAGGATCACAATTTATATAAATGCTTAGGCTGAGAGGGGCTTCAACAAGTGAACATGGGAGGGGTTTTAAGAGCTTAAAAAATATTAGTTATGACTTTTCAATGGCCCATGCCACAACCCCATGGGGTTTTATCCCACTAACTGGGGTTACAAACTTTAAACATGAATATCTCTCAAACCGTGAAGAATCACGTGGCGTGCCATATATCAACGGAAACATCTCGACAAGAAGCTACCATCAAAAGAATTCTTAACCCAGAATATAGTAATTTGGTAGGTCAAAATTCCCATGCAATATTGGGGTAGCCCCCGGTGCTGCTTGGGTTGGCATCAATGACAACTTCTCATCAACAATCTCCCCCTTTGGCATTGATGGAAACACAAGTACTCCCCCTGTGATCATGACACCTCTTCCTACAACATTCTCTCCCCCTTTGACATCAATGGCAAAGGGTAACTCCCCCTGACACACAACCATCCTGCAGACCTGTATACACTTCTACTCCCCCTTTATATTCTGAATAAGGAAAATGTAATAAGAACTTGGGAGAATCCCAAGCTTCTGGTGAAGATATTCCAATGCTTCACGAGTACTCTCACGATCATCAACACTTCCTTCCCAATCTACATCTGTAAAGGAATGAATAATGAGATTGCTACCCTTGGGGTACCACAAGCCATATTCTATTGTTCCCTTTAGATATCGAAGAATTATTTTGATGGCAGTAATATGTGATTCTTTTGGTGCTGCTTGGAATCTTGCTACCTGTCCAACTGCTTGCATAACATATGGTCAGGAGGCTGTTACATATAGAAGAATACCAATCATAGATCTGTACAAACTTTGATCCACATCCTTAGATGAGTCGTCTATGCTCAATTTGCAACTTGTTACCATTGGAGTAAGGATGGGTTTGCAATCTTCCATTTTAAATTTCTTGAGCATTTCCTTGATGTACTTGGCTTGACATATAAATATTCCTTTCTCTTGCTGATATATTTGAAGCCCTAAGAAGTATGTCAGCTCACCAATTAAATACGTCTCAAAATCAATTTGCATCTTTGTAGCAAAATTCTTACTAAGTCGATCATCATTGCTACCAAATATTATATCATCCTCTTTAGCTATTAGACATGATTTAGTTGGTTCATCCAAAACATATATGTCATTTGGAGCTCGACTTGCTGTAGCCACAATTTCACCATACCTGCCTTTCCTAATTTCACATTTTGTGGAGTTGAATAGTATTGTGTGTCCTTGATCACACATTTGTCCAACAATGAGCAGATTGTGAT
This sequence comes from Pinus albicaulis, assembly GCA_034641835.2. Lineage (NCBI taxonomy): Eukaryota > Viridiplantae > Streptophyta > Pinopsida > Pinales > Pinaceae > Pinus > Pinus albicaulis. The sequence continues at coordinate 150,598 of JAXQQM020084574.1, read as the reverse complement.
TCATTTTTTCAACCAATAGAAAATTCTTGGCCAGAGCATATTTTCTTCCGAGAGTGACAGTACCTGATCCTATAACATTTGAAGAACCATCATTTCAAAAGGACACGATTCCATCATTCTTCTCTTTCAGAGATAAAAAATTATTTCTATCTCCAGTCGTGTGCTTGAGCAACTGCTATCAACATACCACACATATTTGTTGTTTTGAGCCTTGAGAGCAAGAGCACAATTATCAGTTTTCTTCTTCTTCCATGTTCATTCGTTCTGTGGCTTCGAAGATTCTTCTTGAGGATTTTCAAGTTTGCAGTCTCTGCCTATGTCTCCAAAGTTTCGACATTTGTAACATTCAATATTATTTCTTAAATGTTCAAATCTATTGATGTTTTGCTAATCCCTGGGAAGTTCATACTTGACATATCTCCAGGAATTGTATTTGTTCCTAGGGTACGTGCGACATTCTACAGCTTTATGACCAAATTTTCCACATGAACAAAAGTAGCCATAAAAAATATGTTGGTACCTGGAAGGAAATATTCATCGAGGAATTCTCTTCCAAGGTTGTTCTTTCGAATCTTGTCCAATGAAGTCTACATGCATGTAAAATCTCATAGGTTCATTATATTTTGTTGTAGAAGGTCCTGCTTCTTCTTCTTTATAACCGATGCTAGTTCTGTCATTGTAATATCATTGATTGTTGATGAGTTCTTCCAATGCCCTTAAGTTGTTGGCATAGTTTTGGATAGTTTTTCCTTTCTTCACTTCCTTACGCGGCGAGACTAATTTGGCTTCTAATTCTTCCGTTTCTTGGTTGCTTTCTTCCAACTTCTTTGAAGTAACTCTTCAATGCATTTGTGTTCTTCAACTTTAATTTTGAGACCTCGAACTTGTTCTTCAAGAGTATTAGAACGGATCTTCTCTGCCTTGAGTTCTTTTATAAGTTTGATTGCTTCCTTAGAAAATTCTTCTATGGTCAATCCTTCTTCTTCGTTGTTTTATACCTCTTGTTTATTGTGCTTGGCCATAAATAGTACTCTCCCATTGGCTTCTTCTTTATTGTCATTGTCTTCATCGGATGATGAGCTATCTTCTTTAGAGAGAAAGTTCCTTTCGGATCCTTTCTTGTTGAATTTATAAAAGCCTTTCTTTCCTTTTGAGTTGCCATCACTTCTGTTTGGACATTTTGATGCGAAATGCCCAACCTCACCACAGCCGAAACATATCAATGGAAGTTTACCTTTGAATTTTCCCTTACCAATTTTTAGTTTTATCGTAAAGTAAGGATATTCTTCATCGAAAAGACCTTCTTCATCATCTCCCTTTTCTCCACACTTGCAGGTGCATTTATTTTCAATTGAAGGTTGTTTTTCCTTATTGGTTTTCTTAGATGCAACGAACTCAGTTTCTAGATGCGAAGTACCCTCTTCTTCATCAAGTCTCATTTCATATGCTATGAGAACTCCATGTAATTCCTCTTTGCTAAGTTTGTCTAGATTTACATTGTATTCTAAGACCGATGCCTTTGGGTTGAATCTCCCTAGTAACGCTCTAAGAATATTTCGTATAATAGTCTTCTCGTCAACTGGCTCTCCCAATCCTTTCAGAGTATTGGTTATTTCATCAACATATTGGAAGTATGCAGCAATGTTGCAATCTTCTTTCATTTTGAGTTGCTCAAAATTTTCTCTATAGATTTGAAGCTTTGCTTCTTTGACATTTGAGTCACCTGCATATATATTCTCAAGCTTGTCCCATACATTTTTGGTGGTTTGACAACCCAACACCTTATGATAAGCAGATTCAATAAGTCCACTGATAATAATATTCTTTGCTTTTGCATCATTTACCAAATTCTTCTTACCTTGTTCATCTGTGTTTGATGTAAATCCATTTTGAACAGTGTCCGATACTTTGTAACCTTGCGCTAAGAGATAGACCTCCATTCTTCCTTTCCAGAGTACATAATTATTTTCATTGAACAAAGATATGCCATTCTTGGTATGCTCCATGACCTCCTTCCAGCTATTAAACTTCTATTGAAGGAACCAAGCTCTGATACCAATTTGGATTCTTCAAGAGAGAGTTATGCCTAATCTCTCACAATGCCCTAATTATGGACTGTTTCAGTAGAGCGAACTTGTACGGAATGCCACGTGTCATTGTTTCTTCATTCGACACTGAAATTGATAGAGCAAAAACTATAGTTCATGCACTATATGTCACTTTTTACAGAATTCCAATCCGATACTCAAAGAGAGAGTTATGATGATTTTCCCAAGGTCACTTCTTTGAGATGAATTTCAAGAGCCTATACAAACACTAACTTCCACAGATCAAATCTCTGAACATATTGTGCACCTTGATTTGAAATTTTCACAGGAGCTTCCTTAGGATTTCAGCTTCGCCTCATAAAAATTTTAGCTTCTAAACCTTCGTAGAAAAGAAGTTAGAGTGAAAATACCATGACGACCTCTTTCAGATGGAAAAATCCCTTACATAAGAAGGATATGAGGATCACAATTTATATAAATGCTTAGGTTGAGAGGGGCTTCAACAAGTGAACGTGGGAGGGATTTTAGGAGCTTAAAAAATATTAATTATGACTTTTCAATGACCCATGCCACAACGCCATGGGATTTTAGCCCACTAACTGGGGTTACAAACTTCAAACATGAATATCTCTCAAACCATGAATAATTACGTGGCGTGCCATATATCAAAGGAAACATCTCGACAAGAAGAAACCATCAAAAACATTCTTAACCCAGAATACAGTAATCTGGTAGGTCGAAATTCCCATGCAATATTGGGTAGCCCCTGGTGCTGCTTGGGTTGACATCAATGACAACCGTTGATCAATAGCTTTTCCTTCCTTCTTAGTCGAATAGGCTTTCACCGTTATCTTTATACCCCCGGTCTTCCAGCAGATATCTATGCAGGTGAGAATTGCTAGGAAGACCTGCGGTAATAAATAGCATAGTAATATTAAAGTTACCTGAGATAGAAATACGAACATGGTGTTGTCTGAGAGGCACCGGAAACTGGATGTCCTTAATAGGAGAAATACCAGCTTGTGCTGGACCCAACCTTGAAAAACAAAGAAGATACAACCTTACAAGAATTGAAAGTGTCGTGACAGACCAACAGGACACAACCTTGTTATTGAATTTATTGACCATTAACCTGATTCAGTTGACCAGACACAACAAAACCATAGAACTAGACCCGACTGCAGAGAAGACTCCCCTTTTAATCAAGATAACCCCATTATAACAACCAGAAACACATTGAATAACCACGACACTAGAACATTTAATAACTTTAACCAACCAAAAAATTAAATTGACCCACTGACCACTCGAACCAGTGCAGTTGAGCTTTACCGACTTACCACCCACAGGAAAATCGTTGTAGGCCATATGGTCAATTTCCCATGACTAGTGATTGTTATACGAATTAGTGACATGCAAAATCCAAAAAAAAGAGGGGTACCCAAGAAGGTCAGAAGAGAAATCCTCCAGAGCCAGAGACCAACATGCAGGACCATTACAATGCCATGAAGGGCCATAACGATGCCATGCAGGGCCATTACAACACCAAGCGGAAACATATACAGGAAGATAAAAATTAAAGAAGTACAGTCATGCAAGGCCAGTAAAGAAATTAGAGCAAACAAAAACAAAAATGGGGAAGGCGACCCTTAATTTGTCCCTTCACAGGAGGTGTGTGGCCAATGTACCTACCAAAACCCCACCACTAAAATGCAGAAAGGAGAAGTTGCAATCTTCTTCCAAAACCGGGCTAGAAACAATAACATTTTTAAAAGCCAAGTAATCCAAAGCTATAAATTGCATAAGAAATAGGTAATCCAAATTAACTAGGACCTTGTTTTCCATGGACTGAGAACTAGAAGCAAGCTTCATGAAAAAGGTAAGAAGAGAATTTGATACCCTCGCAGACGACATGCTGAAGATGATAGAGCTCTCCCCTGACCGCGTAACTTCCTTCTGGTGCTTTGCGCTTGACGAACTACCATACACTAGAAAATGGTAGAGAGAATGTTTATATGCTGCTTCCACCTCACGCGTTGGCTCTTTCCCCTAAACTTTTCTGAAAACTCACTTGACGTGCCTTGTTGTTCGACATTCATCATTAATGACGACACTAAGCTCCGTAGGTGGAGCCACCCAACGTTGTCATATTGCATCATCATCGATGTGGGTTTGACAGTTGTCGCGTGTGCCCTCCACATACGCCCTCCAAATCCACACACACTACTCCTTGCAATGCCAGTTTTCAACACATGAATTTATGACAGTGTCAAAACATTAAAACACATGATGGTCGATTGTACAAAAATGTTTTTCTGAACAAAAATATTTTTTTGAACTTGAACTTGCAGAGCTTGCTGAATAAATGCTTGACCATACATTTCTACCAACCTTTCATTAAATTTCCATTTGACTTTAATAATTTAATCTGTTGTGGAATGGGTATTTGTACTCCTTCTCACAACTTCATTTAAGCTATGTTCTTGACTGCAAGCAAAATCCGCGACCTGTGTGATTTACAAGTATGGCTACTGTGAGTTTAATAACTGTTGTGGTTGGAATTAATTTTCCAACAATGTCATTGAAGCTAGAGTTCTAATTTAGAAAATGTGAGTCATGTATGTGTGAGTTAAATCAACATATCTATTCTTAAAGGTTTTGAGTCTATTTACTGACAAACAACTCATATAATTTGGTATTATTTTGAGGTCTCCTCCCCTGTCCATTTAGCACATCAAGATCAAAAACATCTTTATTTTTTTACATCTCTTCCACTGCTAAAACTAATTCACCCTTACCATGCAAAGGTCTCAAGTTCGATTCCACCCAGTGGGCTGTGGTCTGCACGAAGATGTACGTTATGTGTAAGATTGCATATGAATATGATATGGCGTATTGTTGCAAGATTCAACCATTTTAAAATAGACAAGAAATAGGGCTTATGGGTCTCCAAACAGCTCTAACAAAAAAAAAAGGGTTAAATAACGAATTTAGGTCAAATAAGACACAAAACTATTCATTCAAAGAACTCGAAGATGTAATGTAAACAAAGCTTCTACCCGTGAGTTCTTTTTATCCACTTAGTATTGTATTTCAAAGATTGAAAAGTAAATTTGATACAAAATTATTGCAATGCCTCTCATGCAAAACATTTGTTCATGATTGCACGGTAAACTCACTTGGTCCAAAGTGTCATTCGTTATATTAAAAATATTCCTAATTTATACTTTTCATGGTAGCAATAGGGCCCTTCTTTAAGTCAACTATTTGAACTCAAGACTCGAATCCTTCGGAACACAAGTCTAAACTGTCAAGACTAAGGAAGATCAAGAGGAAGTGCCCTGAAACATTTATAGAAGTTGTTACAGGTTAAATAAAATAAAATAAATACAAACTTAACTCTATGTGGAAACAAATAAATTAAGGAGAAGGTTTGGGATGAAACCCATCAGCATCCTGATCTTTTTAACACATTGAATTCAATCACATATGAACCCATTGAATTCAATCACATAACATATACCAGGAGCAAAATGCTATTGCTGACCTACTATCTAAAAAAGAGTTACTTTGTTTTCAGGGGTCATTCATTATTCCAAATTCAACAATGACAACAAAACAACTAGTGGCACCATTCCCACTTATTAATTACTCATGATATTCTGCTCAATTTACTCTTTGGTTCGTTATTTTTTAACCTTTAAAAATGCTGAAACACCATAAAAAGAATTAGAGAAAAATAGAAAATAAAATTGTTGATATTAGATACAAGCAAAATCAATATGTTTTGTATATTTTTTTGATGAACTAGATGATATGTAACGCAAAAGACTTATGAAACTGTACTTTCTTTTTTGATATAAAACTTGGTATAAAATTTCAATGTAAAACATAGGTGTGGAAGATGCTAAGAAATATGTTAAACATATATATATATATATATCTTTAGAAAAGAGATAGTCTACTAATATAACGTCCTCAGTACTTACTGGTGACTGAAACATAGTAATATAACGTCCTCAATACTTATGGAATAGGGTCAACATTGTGTATTAAAGTTGTCGAAATTTGAGATATGCTTCATTTTTGAAATTTTACTTCATAAGGTAAAAGTTGGATTTAAAGTGTCACTTAGATTTAGAAAAGCAGAAATTTCCATAATTTTTCAAATTTCATTAAACTAAATCCGTTTTTTTTGTAAATCACCCTGTGAAAAACAGTTTACTTTTCCATCCGTTTCGTACCTGCTCTGCCAGCCCCATTCCATAACGAGCTCGTTTTGTTTTATTCTTTCTATTCACCCCTTTCTGTACGAACCTGCATTCATGTTGATCGTTCTAGGCGTCAGAGTCTGTCAGAATAATCAAATCATTTAATGATAATCGAATATGAATGGACGACATGTAATTTTGATGAATATTTAACGGTATACATTATAAAGTGAAAATATTAATAGCTACCCACTTTAACCACGTATTCGCTCTACTTTTTCACATTTCTCGCTGCTTCCTATTGTTCCCTGGCACCCTTCCGTTTCCACAAACACCGTTGGTCTTTGCACAATACTGGAGTTACTCCCTGCACTAACCCTAATTGTCACCGTTTCTCTTTGCAACAACCGATGCTAGTTGCAAGATCTCACAGGAGCTAATTTTTGCCATTTGAGTTGGGATTTGGTTCAGTTGATTAACCTTACAAATATCTCATTTGGAAATATGAGATGTTGCCCGAAGAAAATTATGAGCGAAGTGGAAGGGTTGGTGGAAGGAGCTGCTTGAATGAACAGAAAGATGTCCTTGAAGCTTGTCTTTGCATATAAAGCTATGTATGCTCTGCTTTTTGCAATTGTAGGCTGCATGTAGGAAACATGGTCACGGTCAGAGATTTTCGAATTCTTTTGCAGAGGCACTTTCATCATGACCTGAGCTTAGTTTGATTGTAAATTTAGGTTATCCGACTTTGTAATTTGTGACTGACCTTCCAACAACGACTTTTAATATGACTATTGCTAAATGAAAAGCTCCATAGTCCAGAGGAACAGATTGAATCTGTCAGCAAAACAGGAGTCTGAAAAGACGAAACTGCATGAAGAGACACCAATAGAGACCAAGAGTACTGTTTTGTGAAAGATTGGCTACTTTAGCCGAGAGAGAAGAACAATCTTTAGGTACAGTTGTGAGAAAAGACAATTCCAATAAGAGAATTATAAGAAGTGACAACTGTGACCGATAGAGATGTTGAGTAGACAGTAAGGTCGGAGAGACTAAGATGTTGTATAGATGCGGTGACGATTACGAATAATTTAAGAGAGAGCACTTGCGCAAACTTTATTTGGTTATCCCTGTGAGAGACAAACTTGTAGAGAAAGAATTTGAAACTGTTGTCTATCGCTAAGACTCATAATGGCATTTAGTCGGATAATTAGAAGAGTTGTTGAGCCCAGTTGAAGCCAGAGGATAGAAAAAATGTTGCATAACACACGCAGTAGATAGAAACATATTTGCATAATAAAAAGGGACAAAGCACTCTAAGAAGGTTCCACAACAACAAAAGAAAAAACAGTCTAAAAAGGTTGATGAAGGGTTGATTAAGGCACTACGTACATGTCATGGTTATGTATTCATTTTCTAATTAGGGGGTTTGAGGATCAATGTTTAATGAGGGGGGATCATTAAGTGAAAGATACCTACGAAACTTGAAAATAGAGCATAAGTGGAAAGAAGATACCCACAAAACTTGAAAATAGACCATAAGTGGGAAGAAGATACCTAAGAAACTTGAAAATTTTAAAAGAGATTCTGGTGGCTTGAAAATATTTTAAGAGCACATCAAAAGTGTTGGACACCAAGATAAGGTAGAGCACTTTAAAATAGGTAATCAAGTTGATGGTATCGGTTTAGGGTTGCTGCTTCATTTATCTCCAGCGCTGTGAGACCCTATTGACAGCTTAGCCATTGCGCAGGGGAGTTTTCCTCATGACCATTTAAGGTAGCTCAATGCTCACTACTCAGGTTTTAAGGTGATTTGTCGCCAACGGTCATGGGATACACATCAATAGACTGGTAGTTGTGCGCCTTGGCGTTTTCTTAACGGCTCCGACAACTTGATAGTGGGTTATTATTATGACCCTTGCTTTTCTTCTGGACCCCATCAGATACGGGTGACGGTCATAGCCTCTGAGCCAGCACCTCGGAACAGACAAGGGTTTCGAGGCAAGGAGCAGAAGCTGTTGGAACAGAGAGATGGATGAGGTTGGGCTGGACTACTCATCCGACAACTTGGAACCATTGCAGTTTTGGGCAGAGGGTTAACACCTCAGTAGACAGGTGGGATGACTCAAGGAGCTGACATTGTAGGGAAGGAATAAGGGAATATGGAGATAGGGGAGTCATCACATACTCCTTTTTCCTCAAAGGAACCCTATCTGGCATCTGATGCGGTTTATTCGAAACCATTATCGGCGGCACCGACCTCACCAGCATACACTATCCCCTCGTCGTCAGTCCTTAGACTGTGCGAGCAACAAGCCCAAGTTACCCCATATGTCTTGGGTCTGATAACGGAAGGTTTAGGGGAAAATGACTGTAACTTGGAAGGGTCATTCGGTTTCGATCAGTTAGGCATTAACCACGCAGCGGATGAAATTACACCCAAAAACAATTTAGGGGAACCCACATTTGTGGCAGCATCTAATTTCTTTGAAGGCATCACACAGTCGATTCCACCACCAGAGGACATCAGGACATCCGATTCAGATGACACACTCGAAGGAGAAGGGCACACCAAGGACAAGACCACCCACAGGACTAGAAAGAAAAAAAAAATGTGCACAAAGAGCTGTGAACAAAAGAGAGACTTGGTCTTCGACGAGGGTATTGGTATGGATAAGTTGGAGGAAACCTCGCAAACAGTTCTAGTCAGATGTGTTCAAGGGAGGAACTACACCATTTCCAGATTCAAGATATGGACAACTAAATTTTGGGGAAACATTTTGGAGCAACTACCTAGGGTGCTCACGATGAATAGGGGGTGGTTTGCCCTAATTTTCCCCCGCCCAGGGATGGAAAATTGGGTGCTTACTAAATACTGGCATATAGAAATGACACAAGTTCTGCTCAAGCAATGGACTCCCCTGTTTCATCCAGACAAGGAAAATATGGGAGCAGGACCTATTTGGGTGCGACTGCAAGGTCTCCCACTACAATTCTGGATAGAGGAAGATCTTCGTTTCATAGGAGGAGACTTAGGGATTGGTTTGGACCATGAGAGGTCCTAGTTAGAGACTGGAAACATCTATGTAGCTCAGATTCTTATCCATTTGGACACACGAGGGAAGGTATGGTGGAGATCTACAACCTGCAGTTCAGAGACATAACTAGATGTCATACACTGGATTATGAAGGGGTGCCATTTTGGTGCCATCGTTGTCATGAAGTAGGGCATATTTACAAGGACTTCTCGTTAATCACTGCGACAAACGCTGAACCTGCAAAATTCCTGGTGCACGCGGGGACCCAAACTGTCGGTATTGGAGAATCAGAATCTTCTCAGCCGAGACCCTCAGTTGAACTTATGCCGCTGATTACCCCCAGGAAATCATTGTCCTATCAAGCGCCACCAGCATCACAGGCTTGTGGCTCTCAACTGCATGAGGAGGATACTACTCCAATCCCAGGCAAAAGAACCAAGTGGTTGATCAACTATCCAAAGAAGCATTGCAATTAGAGTGGGGTCACTGGTTTATTGTCGAACAAGATGGACATATGAGTATCAGTATTTCCATAGACCCATAGCTGTGCGCCTATTCCATTCATAGTAATTGTAGTTTTGGGTGATGAATTTTAGCAATTCACCTCATGGCTCACTAAAATGCCACTTTCTAGATATGGCATCCTCCTAATTCGTCACCTGGCCAAATTCCCATATGATGAAGGACAAGGTTTCACTCTATGTAGATGCATGTCATATTACTTGGGATTTTGAAATGAGAAACATTCAAAATGCAATAGGTCCATGCAATGCACAACCTTTCAACACCTTACAAGAGAGAACCAAATGGGTTGGTGATAAGAAAGAGTAAAAATGTGCTCAACATGCAATACTTTCTCTTTGATGGAGTCATAAGAAGGTTTATATTTAGAAAGACCTTTGGTAATTCTGTTCAATGCCTTTTCTAAAATTGAACCAAGTGAATTGAGCCTCGAGTAGCCCATTTTTTCCATTGTAATTATGGTAAAACAACCCAATGTTTCACCTTTAGAACTAGCTTAGCTTCATTTTCACCAACTCCCATACACATGGGGAGTGCTCCCCTTTATTTTCTTGAGATTCTACAATGTTAAAATCACTACAAATGAATTGCAACCATTAAGAAGAATACACACGTATTTGAGAGGAGTTTATATCTCATCCCAAAACCTTGAGTGCCACTTGAGGAAAGACGAGAATGACAAATCAAAATTTTTATTTTGTGTTTTCAAGAAAAAACTTGTTGATAAGAAATTATGAAATATAAAATTTATATTTTTGAAAAGGATATATGTTAGAAATATCAAAATTTACAGTAGGAAGACATTGTAATTAGTCAAGTCAAGGACTATTGAAAATGTCACTGTCATTAATAATCCATGATACCTTATATCATTGTTTCATTATCCTCAAGTCTTGGAAGATCACTAAAGGGAACTTCTCATGTAAACATTATAAGAGAAATAATCAACCAGGATGGTTTTTCCACTTATCATAGTTATTAATGTTACCAGCCTCATTTTTTTTTTCTATTTGCACTTGCCATAATTATTAATATCATGAGCCTCTTTTTTTTTTCCTAATGTGATAGTGATGGAAAAAAGTGAGCTCCTCCACTAATCTCCATAGAGTGTTGAGATATGAGGAGTGCCTCGAAGACCACAAGAGTTGATTGTCCACTATGGATGACCACATATAGAGCATTATTAAGTGACCTCACATAATGGGTTGGGCGTTTGTAGGTTGTCTTTTGGGAATATTGATACATTTTCCCTCTCACACAACTTTAGTTCATGAGATATTGCCTATTTTCGGTACTTGGGAAGTTGGGTGGTGAGAAAATATAGGTTTTTTAAGCGACCACAAAATTGGCGATCTAATATTTGGACACAAAAGAACATAGTAGGAAATTTAGTATTAGTGATGTGCACTGCCGACTCATACATACACAATCTCTTTGAGGTTGTTCAATATGATAATCCACACATAGGCACCACTAAGTTTGAACATATGAGAATATTTTAGGTTCTTCATAGATGATCTCCTCTAAAGAAGCAACAATTGGCAAGTCAAGGAAGTCTACCCACATGGAGCAAATAACAATTATTATTTGTCAACCATAAAGTGGAGGGACTAGTGGTTTAAAGCCACCAAGGTAATTTTATAGAGCTATGGTCCACACCTCTAAAAGTCTTGAACATGAGCTATTTAATTGAAGAAAAGAAAGATAAACCCTTTGTTTAGATTTTGCATGTATGTGTATTACCAAAAAAATGGCTTTTAGAGCTCTCTAATCTAGTTTCTAATAGTTTTCTTAGTGAACACTCTAAAAATATCACAAAACCATCATTTTAATATAAACAAATTCAATCCTTCATAGTATACTTTAAAAACAAATTTCTAACAAACCTTGATAGCACAAAACACCATAATACAAAACCAAGAATAATTTAGGTAAGATCATCAAACCTTATTTTATAGTGAAATGACCATTAACTTTCCATGCCTTTTAAGCTATAGTCAAATATAGAAAGCCATTTACACTATAATCAATGTTGAACAAAACCAAAAATAATTTAGGTAAGACCATCAAACCTTATTTTATAATGAAATGACCATTAACTTCCCATGCCTTTTAAGTTATAATCAAATATTAAAAGCCATTTACACTACAATCAATGTAATCAAATATTAAAAGCCATTTACACTACAATCAATGTTGAAAGAAGATTAATGTTAAAAAGAAAGTTATACATATTAACAAATAAAAAATAATAATACTCAAACAAAAACTATTACCTGAGAAGGGTTTCTCTCCATTTCTATAAAATGTTTCCATACTATTGTATCTTTATTTACCCTGAAAAAAATAAATTAGTTTAAACAATATGCATGCTATATAAATAAATAAACTTGAACGATATTCATAATATAACATAATCTATTTTACATAATTTATTTTGGGCAATAGATTCGGTTGTAATCTGGGTGGAGTATGGAGCTGATGTTTAAACAATATACATGCTATATAAATAAATAAATTTAAACAATATTCATTCTATAACATATAGAATTATACACAATTTATTGTGGGCAATGGATTCAGTTGTAATTTGGGTGGAGTATGGAGCCGATGGTTATGTGATTCTATTGTAATTTGGGTGGGTGGACTATGGAGCTGATGGTTACGTGATTCGATTGTAATTTGGGTGAAGTAATTCGATTGTAATTTGGGTGTAGCATGTAGTAGATGGTTAAGTAATATAAATATTATATAAGTTTTTTTTATAAGAATATTGAATATGTTTAAGATAATAAATTTATTATTAAAAAATATAGAAAATAATGTAATTCTAAATTTAAATACTAAAATTTTAGTTATAAAAACTGAAGTCATTGTTCTGAAATATTTTAACAAAATATAAATTTATTATAAAAAAAATATAGAAAATAATGTAATTCTAAATCTAAATACTAAAATTTTATTTATAAAAACTGAAGTCATTATTCTGAAATATTTTAATAAAATATAGAATCGAAAGTTTGTCAAGGATTTATTGAAATCACATGTTCGATGGGTAATTTTGTACAACCCAAATGCTTAGAGTTTTTTTACGGTGCTGAATCCATATATAATCAGAAAACTAGTTTAAATAACAGAAATCAAAATTTCACTTTAATTTTTTTCTACTAAATTCAACACAAAAAATTCCAAAAAATCATACTAAAAACTCCTTTAATTAATTAATCATAGCAAGCGATGACATTTAAGTAGGCCCCCACCAAAAGGCTTGTCCGAAAATATCGTTAGATCTACCGCACGTGGAGGAATGAAAAAAAAACTTAAAAACTACTTACAATTGGATTACTACGCCTTCTGCCTTGTCGAGTAAAAGTCATTTTTTTGCAGTAGGTTAACCTGACATCCATACTGAGTGATGAATATATGACCTTTGATGAATCTTCCTTTAATGATCTGTAAGTAAACCCAGAACCAAGTTAAATAACATTGAGAAGCAAGAGCGATAAAAAAGTCTCTCTCTTACCACCTAGCCTAAAATGAAAGAAACAAACGCCAGCTATTATCGTCCTGAAAGAACTCCACCCAATGCGAGACGAGTATACCAATAATGAGTAATAAACCTAACCAGTATAATAACCCTAGACGCAGATCTGAAATTTCGGTAGAAAGTTCAAACTAAACAAACATAAAAGGATAATGATTCTCTTTCTAAAATATATGTAAAAGCTAATAGAAACAAGCGACCTATAAAATAGAAGGGTATATCCAGAAGTGAGCTGTAAACCTACCCAATATAATAACGCTACAGACAGATCTAGAAATTTGGATATAAGTTAAATCAAAACCAACCAGAAAGAATAATGAAGTGTCAATGTAATAGTGAACAGAAACATCACACATTTAATAGGTAATATGTAAATTATACCTTTGACGACTTATATGACTAGATGCAGATCAGAAAACTAGCTCAGACAGCTAGGAAGAAAAGATAGTGGACTGCAAAAAACTGAAACCCTTACAAGGAGCAGAGAATTTGTAATATAAATCCCTAAGAAAATAGGGTTTGAAAACCTCTTAGTTGAATGAACAGGCATGGGATCTGGCAAGATATATGGTGGAAACGAAAGAACCATCTTGACCTGTAATAAAATGAAGGGCCTCATCATTACAGTTTCTAATCGAAAGTAATATCAACCAGGACGACTTATGAATAAAAATATGCATGTGATAAGCGCAGGAAAAATATTAGAATAGTGAAAAGGCACCATAAAAATCCATTCCAAGAAATGAAAGTAAAATGGAAAAAGTAGAATTTCATTTTACTAAGAGTCTAGCTGTATACTTACCAATGCTAAATTTAAAAGTCGCCCGTCCTTTATGCAGCAACTCTCTGTAACTTCTCCACGAACAATATGATTTCATAATCAGCCCTGTGAGCTAAAGATGGCTAGAAAACTTCAACCAGATACAAATAGAAACTACTTTCCAAATTATCCAAAAATTGCATGTACAAACTTTACCTTGAGCGAGTTTTCTGTTACCTCTCTCCATCAAGTACTGAATCCTTTCATGTTTTCCCACAGCTTTCTTGAGCTTTGTACCCAGATCTGCTAGGAGAACATTTCCTACCACCTGAGCACTAAGTTCAAGAAAGCCGTGGAAAAGCATAACGGGATTCGCCGAATAACAAGCCATGCAGCACGTAATCCATTGCCATGTTCCCAGACTCAACACTGCCCAATATTTCTCAAAGCACAATCACAGGCCAAGGCAATCTGGAGTAGCAAATGCAGGCATTATTGATGAAGGCAACCTCGAACAAAATTTAAAGGCTAACCTCATGCCTTCTCTTTAGTGGTCTAAGATAGAACAGACCCATTTAAACTTGGGTGTGAGACCCACTTAAACCAAGGCGTGAGACCCACTTATCCTTTGGTTGTGAAGATTCACTTAGATATTTTTTGAATATTGGATATTTTGGCCAGGGAACTTGCAGGCATTCCAAATGTACCTTGGAACGTTAAGGTGCACTAGTTTTTGGCTTCGCTTGGTTCCACCATGTTCCAAAATCCATTAGTTTTTGGCTTTAGTTAGGTTAGGTTCCACCGTATTTCAGAGGGTTTAATCATTTCAAAATCGATTAAGAATATCAGATAATCTGAAGCACACTGGATCAACTATATTCAAGAAAACTTTTCTAAAAAGGTGTGGTTTCGTAAACTTTTCTGAACACGAACATTGCTATGCAAATTTTGAAATCTTACTGAGGTTTTACCATATGTAATTTTCAACTCGATTGCAGATTCTGAAATTTGATGGACATGAACTAAGTATAATCCATTACATTCATCCATAAATGTAATCAAGGATTTAAATCTTATTCTATAATTACACACCTAAACACAGAGTAAGTAAGAGTTGATGGCTTATTAGAATAATGAAGGTAGCAATCACACCAGGCTGGTGCGTGGTCTGCAAAAGTTAGTACAGTTAAGAGGAAAAGCAGCCTACCAGCTGGCACTAGGTTTTTGACACGGTCTGTTACTAAAAAGCCATGTCCCTGCTCTGCTTTGAAGGGATGTTGGAAGCAGCGAACCACATCATGCGTGGAATCTGAGTGTTGAGTACATAAAGAGCATGCAATTATTTGGTAAAGAAGTTTGCACAAATCCGTAAAATCACAAGAGCAGTTACCCCAACCAGTAACAGGTAAATAATCTAATATGTAGGTAACATATGAAGTAACAGTGAAGTATTCCCTAACCCAACCAATTCAATAATAGAGATAAGGACAGAAGCATGAGAATCAGCTTGTTCTCTTTGCAAAAGAAGACAATAACGTACTTGGAAGCAAAGGACTGGACAACGCTCCAACACTTTCATGGACGAAGTAGATGCATGTTGATCTACCCTTACTGTAAGGTTGAATATTGATGACCCTGGCCATACTTAAAGCCATCAAATTCAACACAGGCCTTGTCATATGGACAACTGTTATTTTGCACACTCCAGTCCATCCTACAGTCGTCCCTTATTCATAGGGTAGACATCATAGGGTTGTCTACCGACGTTATATAATAGTTCGGATAATAAGTTTGTTTTTGGAATTTCTTAAGATAAATTTGGAAAAATCAAATAATTGGAGTGTTTGAATTGTTTTTAATAATGATTGAAATAGATTCAACACTATAAAAATTTATAATCCATCGAATATTTTGAAATTTAACAACTATAATATAAATTTTCAAAAATTTCAAAATTTTTTCATATTCTTATCGAAATTTCTAAATTATTTTGTGGGTTTTTTTAACTCCGGCTATGGAGCACGAGCGACACTCCCATCTCCATGTTGCTGTCACTGTTAGACCGCACAAGTCTGACTATGGCGATGCGTGCAGACAGCCTGCCACCTTCACGTCATTGTACGCATCCCCATCAGATACACACTAATCTCTGTACTCCCGAGAAAAAGGCCACCGGTGACCGACCTCCATGATCAGAGTCCATTCCCAATCACCTTCGCCTTCCCCCATCGAACTAATTTCCTCTTTATACACGTCTGAGCTACAAGTCCCGAAAACAGACACGCTACCATCAATTAATTCCACTATTATCACAACTAAGGAAAACGTTGCAGATATTTTGTGATGAAATAATTAAAGCTCCGCGGTTGTTGAATAGAAAAATTGGAATGCTGTGGATCGAGGACCGTCTTTATCGCCGACCGCCTCGTGAAGGTATCTGTGTGCCAGAATCTTTTTGGACCGGCGTAGTAGTGCGCAGTGGGGACCTCACCGTGAAGCAAAAAGGAAAAAACTTGTCGAGGCCAACCCACCATAAATATCCAAGTTTTAACCAGAGTTGTTCTATTTTTTATCAATCAAATACTATTTAACTTTGAAACCGTCTTTTGCACCACTCACATGAAAACGCAGATGCCAATGGCCATAAAACATTGCAATTTGCAACCCTTCGAAATATTAAAGTGATATGATTGCTAATCTACCCGATCACGGCGTGGTCTATTAAGTTTTAGTTCTTTTTCTTTTAAAAAATTTGGCAATAAAATTAATTAATTTCTTTTTTTTTTTAAAAGAGAATTTGGCAATAAAATAGTTTTTTTCTTTTACTTTTAAAGAATTTGGAAATAAAATTGTGTTTTTTTCTTTAAAACCAGCTTTTATAATTTTATTTTTCTTTAAAACATATTTTTGAATACATTCAATTTAACACTTTACAAAATTTTTGAAACATGCCAATTATGTAAATTACAAAACTCAGATTTCTTATTTCAACATATCTCTGAAGAATTTTAGACAAAACTAAGTAAAAATATATACTTAGAAAAATATTAAAATATACAAGTTTTGTACCAAAGCATATTCTTTATTGTATACCTGATTGGGCCAGTTTCATATGTGACCTGTTTTATATATATATTTGGATAAAAATACAAAAATTTACTATAAAGTTAGATAAAAATGGTTAATTTAATTAGATGAAATAATTAAATTAATTTTACAATAAATTAGATTTTAAATATATATTAATATAAATTATTTCAATTTTATAATAATTTACATAAAACAAAGTAAGTTATTTTTTTTTATTTGGGAAATTTATATTAGTAAAAAAATTGTAGGAAAAAGTTCAGAAAAGGGCTTTTGGCCAAAAGTTTAATATGAGTAAACTGTTACAAATTATTTGCATAATAAAAGACAAAATTACTACATGATTCGATTGCATTGCTAACCCAACTTCTTGTCATTATACGCTGAGATGAAAATGACTTATTTTTTAATTCTTTTTTTCTTCAATGAAATTCAATAATTCAAGATGCATTCTAAAAACAATTGAAACAACAAACCAAACCAATTTTCATTATGAATGGAATTAACCCAGGATTCAGTTACAAAAAAGAAAAAGAGACACGTAAATGAAACATTCTCTATAGCCTCTTTGAAGGAATGACCTCTTGGAAAACCAAGAATACCACCTTCCAAATCCACCACAAGATGCCTTGCTTGGGGTGCACAAAATGAGGAACCATAGATTGAATGGCCATCAATGGCATAAACAAACTTCTCCAATGTCATATGGCCATTCACAATGAGAACAAAGGGTTCATGTCAATGGGAAACAATCTAAGTGTAGTTAGGCTTAAACCCTAGTTCTAGTCACTAAGAGCATGAGGAGCTAGAACACACACTACATTTTTTTATATAGAAGCCCCTTTCATTATATATATATATATATAATGTAAATTAAAATGAGATTTACAGTGAAATTGGTGTTGAACATTTCCCAAAACACCAGGGGATGATATAATTTTCAACTTTGTGACACCAAGAAATTTGAAAATGAAAAGCATTTTCTCTTAAAATGTCTAGCATATCTTTAGATTGAATCTCAATTTCAAAATATTTTTCATAATTACAATCTTTATAACCTTCTAACTTAATAAAACAACTATGGTGATTTTGGAACTCTTCTGGTTACTTATTTTTAATCAAGCAAGAGAAGTAGTCACACTTACATTGTTAAGGTCCAATAAACCAATTTCAATCTTAATAAATGTTAATAATCATAATCATTATTAAATTAATTTATTCAAATTATATATATATATATATATATATATATATATATATATATATATATATATATATGCTAGGCAAAACTTTATATAATGATTTAAAAAATATTTTCTGGTGTTATTTACATGCACTTGGGAAACCTAATACAATGATTTATTAGTAAAAAAGTAATAATTTTGTCCACATTAATGGAAAGCAATAATTCTAGCTTTGGATTGGTAGGTGTGCTATATGGTGGTTGATTCTTTAATGTCTTCATTTGAATCTATTTGTCTATGAATATAAATAAGAAATTTAAATTCCTATTGAGTCTCTTATCTTTCTTTAAGAACCTTATCCATAATAATTTTAAGTTGACAATATAAATCCATAGTTTGAATATACAATTTATCTTTTTATGAGTATTTTTTTATTTCTAATATCCAATTGTTGGTTTCTTCATGACTATTGACATTAGGAATAAATCTTCTCCCAACTTGAGATCCTTCTTCCTTAAACTCATGGATTTCTGTATGAATATCTAGAGGAATGCTGTTAGCATAAATTTTAGTAGAACACTTTGTTGCAATATGAACCTAAGGAGTAGAGGTGAGTTAGGCTCCACGATGTCTCCTACATCTTGAAGGCTAATGGATTTTGAGCACGATGCAAGGAAAATATGGTAGAAAAGGTGAGAGGGAGGAATGGACACTTTCCTAGAAGAGTAGCATCGACTTTTCTCTATAGTGGGAGAAAAGAAAATATGATATAGTAGTTAGTCTTAATAGATGAACATTGAGGGAATTTATTTTAGTTTCTCCACTCAAATAGATACAAACCCATAGCTCTATGAGAAATGTGAAAAAAAAATGATAAGTTCTTTAACACAACAAATGGAAACCTATACTTAGAAATGACCTTTCTCATAAATGTGGCCACAAAGAAGTAAATGAGACTAAGAATGTCATCAGTAGTTGGAGGAAAATGTAAGAACAACTTTCGATAAGCTATTACAAAGCAAAGGTGAGTAGAAACCACCATTAACCATAATAGAGGGTCCCTAAGGGAATGCAGTTCAATTGTGTTCCTCTTGAAATAACATTAGTAGCGTACATCTAGTTGACTTATATATTTTTGAAGATTATAGGGATATAAATTTGAGTCCTTCATCATATCAATGAAATTCTAGAATATTAAGATAATTTCACTCGCATAATTAACCAAAAGAAAAGAGAAAATACTGATATTAATCAAGATGAGTAGAGAGAGCATTAAGTAAGCCATAAGACTAACTAAAATTATAGAGTAAAGAGAAGGATGATATTTGAACCAATCATCAAAGGTTAATTTAAATATTGTTTCCCAAAAGAGGCTAGCTAGGAAAGAAGAAACCACCCAAACTCTGAAGCATGGAAGTCCTCTTTTAGAGACAAACTATTTATTTTGACCCCCCAACTTTTTCTTGCACCAATGTTCCATCCTAGTTTTGAAACATTGCAAGAAAAGCACCTCATATTTTCCTTTCGCATTGACATACCATGGAAGTGGTCAAAAAATCCATGTGTAAGAAGAGAATTACTTCAAATTCCACCTATACTACTTTTCCATGATTGTGAGGTCTCTATCATAGGTACTAACACATTGGCTGATGAATTGAGAGTCGTAGAACTACCAAACCAACCACCTTCTGTAATGAATCCTTGCATTAATATCAATGCATGAATCACATGTTTAACAATTGGTAAGTGTGTGGAACATTACATCTCTACACCCCATCATCTTCCAAATTATAACTCTTTGTCATGTCTCGTTGATAACCCTTATTGGGATTTTTATTTCATCACATTAACAATTATATATATATATATATATATATATATATATATATATATATGGGCGGAAACGTGAAGCTGGGTTACACTTTTGTGAGAATCGGGGGTTGAAAATGTTTTTCGGCAATAGTTGGGCCGAACATTTTATATAGTTCAGCCGAACTATGTAATAGTTCAGCCGAACTTGTTTTTAAAGTTCGGTCGAACTTATATAAAATTTCGGCCGAACTGTTACATTTAAAATAGTTCGGCCGAACTATTTTCTATAAATAAATCGCCCGCAAAGTATTGTGGTTACCGATTTCATTGTTCCCGCGTTCTTTCTCTGTCGCTGTTGCACCTCGTCGCCGCGCTGGTGTCCCTGTCGCCGGATCTTCTCGTCGTCGCGCCGCAGCTCCTCGTCGCCGTGCTCTTCGTTGCACGGGTATGTCACTATCTATGCATCTTTGAACACATGTATAAGCTAGTCTTGTAACACTTAAAATTGATTAGAGCTTCATAACTACCTGTAATTAGTGTAACGATTTCACTTATTATGTAAATGACATGGAACTCTATTCTGTGTAAGCTCATTGATACTAGTGTTCTATGTTGTATCTATACAGTAAGTGTGTTTTCTCTTTACTTCTTAGAGATAGTGTGGTCATTTATCATAGCTCTTGTATTCTGATCATTATAATCAAAAGATTCATCCCTTTCATCATATGTATCTAAAGTCTCTGAACCTCTTTTGTAATACCATTTCTTCCATGTCAGTAAGTTCTCAAGCAAATCTGAAATAGACAGCCAGCGCATTCCTCAATTGCCTATATCCAAGTTTCTCAGATTTTGACTTTTGCAAATAATTTATATATTAATCCTAATCTTCTCATGCAGAGACTGTTCAATCAATTTTCCAAAATTTTGGGCATCAAAACCACTCTTATTTGTTGCAGGTTTTATTGATTCTTTATTTTTTAATAATTATTAAACAAACTTAGGTGCTTGAAATTGGGTGTTATTTATTCAACTAGAAATGTACCACTGTCTGCTCTGCTGATTTAAGTGTTGAGGCCAAATCTTACTATGTTAATGAATAATTTGAATATGAGATTTGTCATACCGTTGGAACAAATTTTTAATCATGCATACCGTACCTTCATTCAAAAAGGGAGAACATTGGGACCAAGAAGGGTGCATGTTCATAACTTCATAAGCACGCATTTCGTTTCAAATAGAAAGCATCCAAACATCTGGTTTCCCTCTTCTTTTTCTATTCTCTTCTATAGGCTTTTCAATGATCATAATCAGGTAGAGAAATAGTTATACAACTGAACAATAATAGAGCCACGCAGAATGTTACATGAGATCGACTTCATTGGGTTCATGTTCAGCTTAAAAATTAGAAGTACAGCTAACCTAATTTCACCTAAGCAAAACCTTAGCCAGTTCAATTTGTGTTGTTTAATTTACAAACGAATATTACATCATGGAAGTTGTTTAATTACTGAGTTTTTACCAATTATACATTGAACAAAAGCTTGAAAAGGGTTTCTATTATGCTATTTGAGATGGATCTTATAATATCTTATAATCTAGTTATGTTTGTTGTGATGCTACATAAAATTTTTCAATAACGTTATGACTCCAAATTCAGGCTTCTGTGATCCATACTTGCATATTTCCATTGATCCATACTTGCAGACTTCCATTGAATACTTGCAGATTTTTTTATTTTAATCAAATTAAGATACTGTTTCTTTTTTTTCTTGAAAATACAGGTATCTGTTCTCCATGTACTTATCTGACAGGGTCCAACAATACCTTTCTGTATTGCAATGATCTTCCCACAGGTCTAACTGTAGTCGCTCAAAAATAGAAATGCCATCTATTTTTTATTACCATAAAGAGATCACAATCTATCTTCTTAAGGGTGTATGCCTACAAAGAATTTTACGACATCATATTGCACTTCTTAATTCTTTATAAAACTAGATTTTTTTTACTCAAGATAATCTTAATTGACATAATTTTGTTTGATTTATTAAGATTTAAACCTTGAATTTTGGGTTTACTTAATACTTCAGAACACAGGGAACACTAATTAAACTACCCCTGTGAGCTTCAAAAATACCATTTTAAAAGAAATAATAAAAGATATATTTAAATCCCCTAAATATTCAATCATGGAACTTTTATGTCAAAAGAAAGATATCAAAATATGGAATGCCAGAAATTTTATGAAGAAAATGTTTAAGAAACCAATAGAATATACTGAGTTAATGTAGGTTAGAAAGCTCACTTGCTTTGAAAGAATAGACCTCAACTTGTTTGCATGCATTGCTTTGTGCAGCTCTATGCGCTTCAGTATAACTGAGTCTTGCAATTCTGAAATTTTTGTCCATGCACCGTAAAGCATTTTCTGTTCCAAAGATTAAAGCTCAAGCTTCACTTTTGTTCCTAAGCTTAGTTAAATTTTAAAATTCTATTAAAAATAAAAAACTAAACATTTAAGTATTTATAGAAGAATTATATACATATATTCAATGTTATAAGCATCAAAAAGTTTAAAAGAATTTTTGAAAAAAACTTTACACCCCAACTCTTAAACTGTGTAAGAAAGAAACTTATAATTTCAATGTTCTTATTCAGAAATTTTCATTGAATGTTTAAAGTTCCATTTTCTTTTTCTTTCAACTATGTTGAATTTAGTTTTTAGTTATATTTTTAATGTTGGAGAAAATAGAAATTTATTTCATGTGTAATTAGATTAGTGATTTCATGTGTTAGGGTTGTGGATTCAGGCATTGAAACAACACACCATGATATTTCAAATTTAAAATGATGGTTTGAGTCCTAGGTAGCGTAGAATCCTATTTGTTTTCAAAATAAGGATGCACTCCCATTTGATTCTCATGATTAGGTTGTAATCATGAGGCTCTCGCTCAAGAGTGGACCTTCCCAAAATCTTGTGATGTCTTGTCACAAACAAAACCATCAAACTGAAAAACACATCATGCAAGAAACATAGCTCGCTGACATATCATTTTTCTCCTTCAAAGAAAAAAATTCACATCATGTGAATATATCCATGTACTCTTACATATTGGTGTACAAAACCATCAACCAAACACAAGTCGACAAAACATGCCTCTTCAAACAACTGACTCTCAAGTCAAATAATAGAGCTCATGTACAAATTTCCATATTTTTTGCATTTAAGGGTGTCAACATAACTCTACTTTCAACATCTTGCTTCATGCAACATGCACCATACTTTCAATTTGCAAAGAAATTCATGAAACATCAAAATACATGCTAGGCCTTAATTGGATAAGAAATCTAACCATTTGTTAGCAAACCATTTCAATGGCACTTCTTTTAGTTGCACTTCATCATGTGAATCATATTGACCCTCATCGATTATGAAATCCTCTTTTCCATTCTTGTCATTATCTCATTCCACCTTCTTCAAATGTTGTGGATGACTTGTTGGATACAAAGTCCAACACTTGTCCAACATCTATAAACATTATGATTATTCAAACCACAAAAGAAACATGCAAGTTCTTTTCCAAATCTTATGTGAATATTTACCATATTTATCATAATCAAAAGCAATTTGATTAGAGGCAAATTTATACCTTTAACATTCATCATTGTCGCCTTCTTGAGGAGGTGAATTTGATGAGGTAGTGGCTCTCCTCTGAATACTAGCAATGAATTCAATGACTCTAGAGCTTTCAACATCCTCTTCTTTTACATTCTCATTAGCTGCATGATTATTAACATCTTCTTGCAAAGTGGGTGTCAAAATTTTCCATTCAACATGAATACAAACTTTACAAGCTTGATGCACCCCTTTCATGTATAAAAATATTACTTGTGTTGGGAGTGGCCTTTTACAACTTCGGAAATCATTTGGTTCCACATTCATTCCTCCGGCAGACGCTGTCTTGTGGATACCATACATTTGTCTAAGGTTAAAATCATACAAGAAGAGCTTCATTCCGGGCTTCACCTTTTCTACAAGCTCCTTTTTGGTTGGTGGCAACCCAAACACTTTCTATCGGAAACACTCTTGCTTTGTTTGAAAATTACACATAAACATCAAGCCGGAAAACTTATCTTTGCCACTGCCATCTTCATTGTTTGCTTCCTTGCTGCCTTGTTTTTTCTTCTTATTTTGATCAACCTTTGACACAACAGGGTCAGATAAACCCTTGGGTTTGTTCTTTGTATCTATTTTAACAGTCTTATCCACAACATTAACCTTTGACACAATAGGGTCAGATAAACCCTTGGGTTCGTGGTATGTCTCTATTTTAACAGTCTTATCAACAACATTAGTTGGTGCTGCATCCTGCAACATATATCCAAAGATTTGTTTCAGGCATTTGTAATCTTCCTTAGACTATCCGCAATTTGCTTCACACTATATGCAATCTGCTTCATACTATACTATCCACAATCTACTTCAAAGATGATCGAACAATAGATCCACACTATTTTCAAACTCTTTAAACTTCACACTGAAAGCCCATCAACATATTTGTACTGAATCTTACAAGAATCTGTAAACTGTTTTCAGAGATTGCCGAGTTATTCCTTATTAAAAGAGCCATAGACAAGGTATATAAATATAGATGGAATTACTTCCTTTTAGGCCGACCAACACTTTTCCATGTAGGCTGATTTGTAACACATCATAATAGTTCAATTTTTCAACGTTGATGTAGAGCTGAAATAAACCATTGGTTCATGTTTTCTTTGACTAGGTCTGGGTTTCTGGCTGAATCTATATGAACATTTCTGTCTAGTTAAATACCCTTCTATTTGCAAGATTGATTTATCTTTTAAGATATTGCATTTGTGTGTTGTATGTATCAAAGATATCTATTCCCAGTTTTTCTATGAACATCAATTCAATTGCACAAACAATTAAATCTAATTTAATATTATTGTTTGCTAGAAGTTAGTTTATGTTTTAAAAATGTTCAGTGTTGTATGTAGCAAAATATTCTACAAGGTGACCTTTCTTATGGCAATGAGTAATAAACAATTTCAACTTATTTTCAACATCATTTTCCTTGTCCAATAGGCCTTTGAATTTTTGCCTCATTTATTTAGAAAATTTCATGTGCATGGATATCTTCTTCCAACATTTATAAACATTATGATTAAATTCAAACCACAAAAGGAACATGCAAGTTCTTTTCTATATCTTATTTGAATATTTACCATGTTTATCATAATCAAAAGCAATTTGATTAGAGGAAAATTTATACCTTGAACATTCACTGTTGTTGCCTTCTTGAGGAGGTGAATTTGACATGAGGTAGTGGCTCTCCTTTGAATACTAGCAATGAATTCAATGACTCTAGAGCTTTCAACATCTTCTTCTTTTACATTCTCATTAGCTGCATGATTATTAACATCTTCTTGCAAAGTGGGTGTCAAACTTTTCCATTCATCATGAACACAAAATTCACAAGCTTGAGGTAATGAACACGAAATAAAATTCCTTCTTGGAACAGCTTCATGTGCCTCCTTGGCTTTGGAGCATTTTCCATGTTTTCCATAACCAAGACCCAAATAATTAGGCCCTTCTTGAAGAACATTTTGCTCAACTATGCCTTGTACTCAACTATGCCTTGTACATGCTTGCCTTTAAAACCCTTTACTTTCATAGCACATTTTCATCAAAAATTTGGACCTTATTCCTCTAATGTCTCTCAAAAGCACGTACACATTCATTTTCAGAGGAAATTGAAGACAGAAACCAATAGCTAATTCTGCTAACTAACCTTTACTAAAATGAGCTAAATTGTACTTTGATACGAACTTGATTTGAATATGGACAAACTAGTTTTGTTGGGGAAGGGGTTTATGTGTCAAGCTTTAAGTGTATTTTGTGAGAAATTTATGAGTTAATTAGATTTTAAAAACTCATGTTTACACATTTATAAAATGCAAAATTTTTAATTCTAGGAAAATCTTTTCCCTCAATCCAAATTCTAATCATTGGACATGTAAGAGGAAGAAAGAGGGAATTCACTTTTCAAATTCTAGACCTTGTCTAGACCTCATAGTGGCCAAGTATTTAACCTAACGTGATAGCCAACTAGGTGTAAGATTTGACTCTGTCCAACACTTGTCCATAAGGTGACCTTTCTTATGGAAATGAGTAATAAACAATTGCATCTTATTTTCAGCGTCATTTTCCTTGTCCAATGGGCCTTTGACTTTTTGCCTCATTTATTTAGAAAGTTTCAATGTGTATGGATATCTTCTTCCAACATCTATAAACATTATGATTATTCAAACCACAAAAGGAACATGTGCAAGTTCTTTTATATATCTTATGCACAAATATTTACCATGTTTATCATAATCAAAAGCAATTTGATTAAACACAAATTTATACCTTGAACATTCACCATTGCCTCATTCTTGAGGAGGTGAATTTGATGAGGTAGTGGCTCTCCTTTGAATACTAGCAATGAATTCAATGACTAGATAGAGCTTTAAACATCCTCTTCTTTTACATTCTCATTAGCTGCATGTTTATTAACATCTTCTTGCAAAGTGGGTGTCAAAATTTTCCATTCATCATGAACACAAACTTCACAAGCTTGAGGTAATGAACACGAAATAAAATTCCTTCTTGGAACAGCTTGATGTGCCTCATTTATCTCATGGGCCTTCAACTTAAATTATATATGTAGCATAATACATTAAGCTATAGGAGATAAATCAAAGAAGCATTTGTTCATGTAAATTAAACATGTGTAATAATTATGTCCTCATTTAATATGTACAATATGTTTGGTTGAATCCACATGAAAAACAAGACTCCCAACTGTGAGAAGAGGAAATTACATCCTATTTCTCCCCCCTAGCACAATTACCAGTATAGTTAGAATTTAACAGCCCCAAACTGGATTTTACTCTCAGGTACTGGAACCTCTACAAAGGTTTGACCTGGAAACATAGTTTTTCCTTAGGTTTCTCCACTAGTTCTATGTCCAACTTGGATAACCTACAGTTCAATATCCTTCTTTTCACTTTTTATATCCCCTCTTGGATAACCATAATATCTTGAAATGGAACTAGCGAACTCAAATATAGTATTGCAAATCCCTGGCTAAGTTATATGAGGAAATTACATATGGTCTTGAATGAGCATTTGGACTCTTTAGATATGCGTACCAATTATGTTCATATAACACAACAAATAGATGATTCAATACAAATGTCACATAGAAGTCATATTTATCTCATGGGCCTTCAACTTAAATTATATATCTAGCATAATACCTTAAGCTATAGGAGATAAATCAAAGAAGCATTTGTTCATGTAAATTAAGCATGTGTAATAATTATGTCCTCATTTAATATGTACAATATGTTTGGTTGAATACACATGAAAAACAAGACTCCCAACTGTGAGAAGAGGAAATTACATCCTATTTCTCCCCCCTAGCACAATTACCAGTACAGTTAGAATTTAACAGCCCCAAACTGGATTTTACTCTCAGGTACTGGAACCTCTACAAAGGTTCAACCTAGAAACATAGTTTTTCCTTAGGTTTCTCCATTGGTTCTATGTCCAACTTGGATAACCTACAGTTCAATATCCTTCTTTTCATTTTTTATATCCCCTCTTGGATAACCATAATATCTTGAAACGGAGCTAGCTAGCCAACTCAAATATAGTATTGCAAATCCCTAGCTAAGTTAGATGAGGAAATTACATATGGTCTTGAATGAGCATTTGGACTCTTTAGATATGCGTACCAATTATGTTCATATAAAACAACAAATAGATGATTCAATACAAATGTCACATAGAAGTCATATTTATCTCATGGGCCTTCAACTTAAATTATATATCTAGCATAATACATTAAGCTATAGGAGATAAATCAAAGAAGAATTTGTTCATGTAAAGTAAACATGTGTAATAATTATGTCCTCCTTTAATATGTACAATATTTTTGGTTGAATCCACATGAAAAACAAGACTCCCAATTGTGAGAAGAGGAAATTACATCCTATTTCTCCCCCCTAGCACAATTACCAGTACAGTTAGAATTTAACAGCCCCAAACTGGATTTTACTCTCAGGTACTGGAACCTCTACAAAGGTTCAACCTGGAAACATAGTTTTTCCTTAGGTTTATCCACTGGTTCTATGTCCAACTTGGATAACCTACAGTTCAATATCCTTCTTTTCATTTTTTATATCCCCTCTTGGATAACCATAATATCTTGAAATGGAGCTAGCCAACTCAAATACAGTATTGCAAATCACTGGCTAAGTTAGATGAGGATTACATATGATCTTGAATGAGCATTTGGACTCTTTAGATATATATCTAAAGAGTCCAAAAGCTCATTCAAGACCATATGTAATACATAGCGTATTCATATAATATATAAAACTTTAATCCATGTGCTTAACCTTAACATTGACACAAATGGAATACAATTTTACTCATTGCTTTATGATAGAAAAATATGCAGATGAATATTGCCCACATATCCGAAGTCAAAAGGGATAGATTAAAAAGGGATGCTCCGGTCATCTATAAAAGATAAATTAAAGAAGAATGACATATTAAAGTAATTCTCATTTTTCTCCTTCAAAGAAAAAAAATCCACATCATGTGAATATCTCCATGTACTCTTACATATTGGTGTACAAAACCATCAACCAAACAAAAATTGACAAAACATGCCTCTTCAAACAACTGACTCTCAAGTCAAATACTAGAGCTCAGGTACAAATTTCCATATTTGTTGCATTTAAGTGTGTCAACGTAACTCTACTTTCAACATCTTGCTTCATGCAACATGCACTATACTTTGAATTTGCAAAGAAATTAATGAAACATAAAAATACATTCAAGGCCTTGATTAGATAAGAAATCTAACCATTCAACTTAGTTCCCATTCAACTCCATCCACTAGGTTGTAGAGGATTCCAAGCCTAATTTCATAAAAAGTAAGTTGGGGATGATCACATTGACTTGCTTGATGACATGTCTATGAAGATTAACTGCCTTGAACTATTTTTTTGCGTAGGGAAAGAGACACATTCCCATGTCTGAGCATGAAAATGTTCTTTGATATTGTTAATGCCTCTAGTGTTTACTTCTACAAGTTCTATAAGCAGAGTCTGTAAAGGGCCAGGTAGCCTCTGGATCTCATCTTTTATGAAAGGTGACATATCTAGTAAATGCCCCTACAGTCAATCTCTGGAATGGATCTAAATAGAAGTTCTTCATTTTAATATCCATAAAACACAACTACTTTAAGGTAAACTATGTACATGTGTCATTTCTTCCACAAACTAAAGTGTATAAGTAGGAAATTTTATACCAAGTGTGCTCCCACCATGTAAAGCGCAATTTGGTGAACTTATTATTTTTATAATATCTTTTTCGATTAAATTTAGTTTCACACATGATCAATTATTGCTTTGAAAGTTGTGTTCTACATAATTTGTGTACACTAAATTACAAATTGATTTTTTGAAATCTATTTTGTGAATGTTGACCAATAGATATATATCATGGAGGATGAAAGACGAAGATCAGCCGAATCCCATATGGAGGTTCAGGGATCGGAGGATGTTCATGGTATTTAAATATAATATTAAATCTCCATACATGTGTGTACATATGGAATTGATTTTTTTATTAACTTTGTGAGTGAAATTAGTTTTTAATAAGTTTCATATTTTAATTTTTAGGAGGAAAGAGGAGAAGGGTTTCTACTCCATCCATGGAGCGTGTCCAAGGTTCAACCGGTCGAGGTATGAGTGGTAGCAGGTTGCGGGAAGGGGGTGATATTTATTCCCCCGAAGGCCAATCAACGGCTGCCGGTTCTCAACAGGGTCACTGTGGGTCTGGTTCTCAACAGCGTCATTCTGGGGTTGGTTCTCAGCAAGGTCATGTTGGAGATGATGTTAACCAACAACATCAAGGTTGACATCAATTTCAATATTTTTTCATTAAATTTGTGCAACTTTTTTTACACGTGTTTTTTCTAATATACAAAATTTTATATATATTGATGCAGAGGCTGAAAATGTTCGAGCCAGTGGTCAAAATAGACGCAAGGCAGCGCGCTACATTCAAGAAGAAGGCTGTCAACCCAGCACAACTTATCCGGCTGAGATTACTGATATACCATGGGAAACGAACATGGCGGAATGCACCTTACAAAGGTGTCAAAGCCTTCATGCAAAATTGCAAGGAGATCTCGAGGCTTTGTCTCTACCTGCTGAGAGTAGACAAAGCCTCGAAATAGTTACACGTTCATTGGGTGAAATGGTAAAGGTGTACAGAAATTTGGGGCCAACGACTGATTCGTTTGTAGAATTGATGAGAAAGAGAAAAGAAACAGTGATAGGTCCCGATAAATGGCAGGACATAAAACAAAGAGTTACAAGAGCAGATGCCAAGTCAATGTTTAATTATAAGGAAGGGCCAAAAAGAAAAATGTTGAAGGTGCAGTATTTCAAGCACCCAGACAAAGCTTCTTATTTGTATGATCAACATCTTGCGGCCTTTGGAAGGCTTCCATGGAACAATGAGGTTCCTGTTTATTTTGCACAAATGTTTTATGCAGAATTTTTTTTGGGTATGAAACCCGACTACAATGACCTTCCTTCAGAATTTTTTGGCCCGGGGAGAGGTCGATTATATCAACGTAAGGGCGCTAAGCGAGATGTGGAGTTGCCTTGCCCTGAGCCGCCATTCGTGAGTTGACCGTTTCGAGTCAAAACCTTGCGATCAGAGATGGATGCGACTTCTCAAATAAGTCGTGAAGCAAGAGATGTTATGATCGACAATGTTCATAGCGGATTGAGTGGAGTCAATATTTGTTTAAATCGACAAAGAGCACGTGAAAATGCACGTGCCAATTTTGTTTATCGTACAGATGAGGAGATTTACAACATGAATGTTGAAGATCTTCGAACATATGCAATAAATTGTCGCAATGGTCTGCAAGACCTAATTTTTCGTGAGGAAGAGGGCACCGGAACGGTATGTGTTAGTGACCTTAGGGTTTGAAACTATATTTACATATACATGTGTACAATTTGTAATAAATACATGTGTATGTACACATGTATACATTTATTTGTATGTGTACATTAATCTAACAAAAATGTATGATTATATGTTAAAACACCATTTGCAATTCTCAGGCATGATGCGTGATGAAAATGTTAATATTACGTTCGGGACCTCTGGCTCAAACGATGCATATGGGTCTGACCATCATGATATGTTGGCACATGTATGTTAGTGTTTTTTAAGTGACTCTAAAATAAATAATTGTTGCCACACATGTACATGTATGTATATATATAATTTGATAAAATGTTTTAACAGGTACTGATTCCGTTTGATGTTTTTGGGATGGCGGTACCTTCTTCTTCCTTAGGAGATATACCTTCTACTTCATTGGGAGATGTGCCACAAGTATGGACAATTTTTCAGAAGTTCAAAATTTATGTTACCTCAAAAAGTTCCATTAAAAATTGAGATATATAGAGAGAGAGATCTATATTTGAGTTATTTAAATTTTTTTGAATTTAGGTTCCTATAGAAGATTTTTTTAATCCGAGGACTCTAGCGACGGAGATAGGAACATCCACAACATTTGAACAAGTTGTCTTTAGTTCTTTTTTTTAATATTATTGAAAATAAGTTTATATATGTACACGTGCATTTTCATTTGAGAGTTTTTAATTTATATAAATTATTTATATATATATATATATATATATATATATTTATTTTAACTGTACATGTATATTGTACAGTTTACCACTGCAGATGTTTCTATGGCAGAACCTGTTCATCAAATGGAGAGGGAACCTTACGAGGTATTGCATGATTTTTTTGTTATATTTTGTTTTTTACATGAAGTTCTAGATATATATATATTCTCATTCATTTTTAAAACAAGTACATGTGCATTGTGTATGTAGGTTTCCTATTCACAGGATAGGGCACAGACTGAGACCCAGACGCTAGATCCTCCATTTGATGGACATGAGTTACAGTAGATTTGATTTCAAAATTTATATGGTTTTAAAATTTGTTAAACTTGATACAGTTTGATACTCAAGTGAGATTTACAATTTTTGGACATATTTTATTACAATGTTATTATATAATTTGTTTTATTTAATTTTTGGATGGTTTTAGTACTTTTGGCATGTGAATGTGAAGTAATGTTGTCATCTAAATTACATTTGACATGTGATATTTAATGTTAAATGTTTTTGTTGGATAGTTGAATTATAATTGGCATGGCATCTGAAGTTTTTAAAACTACATGAATGATAGAATGTGAACCGACATTTTTACATGTGGTAAATTGAAATGTTACTTGTAACAAGACAATCCCCATTGATTTCATTACAGTATATGTTGATTTCTGATTTGATATAATTGCATGTATGATGGTACATTACTTATAAAGTCATTGGATTAATAGTGTTCATTGATTTCAGTGTAAGCGCAAAAAATTATTGACAATGTAGAATGATTTTTGTGTTATAATAATTAAACCTAATAATATTGGAGAGCAAGAGAGACTTGAGATATGGTGTTTACTACAAGAGTTCGAGCTAAATATTTAAATGGTTTACCTATGTGTTGATTTCTGATTTGATATAATTGCATGTATGATGGTACATTACTTGTAAAGTTATTGGATTAATAGTGTTCATTGATTTCAGTGTAAGCGCAAAAAAATATTGACAATGTAGAACGATTTTTGTGTTATAGTAATTAAACCTAATAATATTGGAGAGCAAGAGAGACTTGAGGTATGGTGTTTACTACAAGAGTTCGAGCTAAATATTTAAATGGTTTGTACCTATGTGTTGATTTCTGATTTGATATAATTTCATGTATGATGGTACATTACTTGTAAAGTCATTGGATTAATAGTGTTCATTGATTTTAGTGTAAGTGCAAAAAATTATTGACAATGTAGAACGATTTTTGTGTTATAATAATTAAACCTAATAATATTGGAGAGCAAGAGAGACTTGAGGTATGGTGTTTACTACAAGAGTTCGAGCTAAATATTTAAATGGTTTGTACCTATGTGTTGATTTTTGATTTGATATAATTGCATGTATGATGGTACATTACTTGTAAAGTCATTGGATTAATAGTGTTCATTGATTTCAGTGTAAGCGCAAAAAATTATTGACATTGTAGAACGATTTTTGTGTTATAATAATTAAACCTAATAATATTGGAGAGCAAGAGAGACTTGAGGTATGGTGTTTACTACAAGATTTCGAGCTAAATATTTAAATGGTTTATGATTTATGATTTTTACTTTCTTTTTAATATAATCGATACGGAAAGATGACAAAACTAATAAGGGTGACAATAAGAATAGAAGTTCAGAAAATAGTTTAAGATTGATCACAAGAATTAAGAGAATGTCTCGGTCCATCATTGGTATGGCTTGTGCTGCAACCATGAAGTCTCGTCCCAACAACATAGAATGATCATCCATGTCAATGAATCTTAAGTCTATCTTTCCAAACCATGACCCTACTCTCACATGTGTGCCTTTCATGACACCAGTCACTGCTTTCATCCTCGAATTGACTGCCTTGAAAGCACTCAACTCTTTCAGTTGAGGAGGTAAATCCCCTCTGCGGACAGAGGCGATCCCTACTAGCCCAGCAGGGGTCTAGCAACAATCACGAAATGTCACAACGCAAGTTCCTAGTTACGAATGAAAAGACCAAAGATGGAGGCCTACCTGGAATCCAATGCTACGATCTGAAGAAGAGAGCGTTCCCGTTCCTCAGCCTCGGCAGATCACGATCCTCCACGATCTCCGCGGATGGACACCTGCACATGCAAGAAACAAACAGATACAAGCATAAAATCCAGCATACGCAACTAAATATCAGTCATAAAGGATACTACTCATATTGACATAATCGAAAACAGAGTGGAACCATAATCGTAATCATTCATTAAATAACAATCGAAAGAGATTACAACCAATGTTCCGATGTCGTGTCTCTTCCTGATGGGTTCCGCTGCTCACGCGTCTCGCAAAGCTCGCCAGGGAAAGGGAAAACCTCTCCAGAGTCTCTCGACGATAGTCTCCTTACTTGAGTCGGCCTTAAGGGAAGAAAGAGGGCTCTTACAGCACAAAGGCTCTTGGGAATTTGGAGATCCAAAGCTTAGGCACTTCAAGGCTAGCTTGCCATGGAATTGAGCAGGCTTTTATAGATGGAGAAGGAGGGAGTTGGGATCCCTATTATTGTGGGATTGGCCCTATCAACAAGGAATGTTCCATGGGAGGTGGCAAACCACTTCCCTTCCATAGAACTCCCGTAGCCAAACCTCCCAACTCAAGATAGGCAATGGTTTCTGAGTTTGTTGAAACAAAACTTCCGCCATCTTTATTTAAAAAACACTCCTTAAATTGGCTGGCGCGACTACTGCTCTGGGACAGAGCACCAGTTGGCGCGGCCTCTTTGTAGGATTTTCCCCATTGGCGCAAGTGATGAACTGTCTGCCCGCGCCAATGCAAAAGGAGATGTTTCCATGATTTTTTGCAAGGAGATGTCTTTAGGGAAATTTAAGCTCATGCTTAGAGGAATGCTTTGATGATGTTTTCAAGGCATGACAATGTTCACAGGTCACAAAATGGGTCCTCCATTGTGCGGGACGGGGAATAGTAGGGACGGTGACAAATTACTGTGTAACACTTTCTCCATGCTAGCCTTCCTCATTCTAAGAGATGAAGCTGCCTTTCGACTTAGGAAGCTATGGGTAGCCCCCGTGTCTATCAAAGCAGAGAACTTTTTCCCATGTACGGTTGTAGACATGAATCTCGAGTCCAAGGAACTTTCATCATCATTCCTCCTCCTTGTCTTGCGCCTTACTTCTGCAATATTCTTCAACATTTCCTCTTCCAAAATGTCTTTTGAACTAGCCCTTGGCTTAACAGTCCTTTTCACATATCTCTTCTCATGAAGCTCCATAGAAAAATCTGATCCTGGGTTTGCTTGAATTGGTTCAAGCTATTTCCTTTTCGAATTCTGTCTAATTGCTCCAATACGACATATATTGACTCTTTCCAAACAAAGTGCACCAATCCTCATAGTATGGTCTTCTTCTTTTCCAAGTGTGCCAACACATGCATTTTATTTCTTCAAACCAATAGGTTTCGGATCAAGAAAGTCCCTCTTGATCTTATCTTCCATGTTCTTGACTTTAGCCTGCAACGTGGTGCTTCTTTCCTTCAAGTGAGCCCTTTCCATAAAGAGTTCTTGAAGTCCTTGTTCACCTTGTCGTATCTCCATGTCAAGCTTTTCAATTTCAGCAGTTTGTCCAGATAGTCCATCCTTGGAATTTCTTGGGTGAAAAACCAAGTAGGTTGAACCAACTTTGGTCTAGTGCATTGGAATTCCTTAAAGAATTGGTCATTGGCACTGCTTCAAGCTAGGAGTGAGTATCGTCACCAACCTACATTGAATATTTTACACTCCCTAGGGTGAATGATACTTTAAATTGATTGACAGTCTAAGACTTTCGAATTTTTCCGAATGCCAAATGATCTTACAAAGTTAGTATTTATAATATCGTAGTAGGTCATTCGGTGACAACTTTTACCGGAAACTTGAAACAACTTTGGCATGTGATATTTAATTTGTTAAATGTTTTTGTTGGATAGTTGAATTATAATTGGCATGGCATGTGAAGTTTTTAAAACTCGAGTTTTGGATGGTTTCAATCTACATTTTGCACGTGATATTTAATGAAATTTAAATGTTTAATGTTTTAATGTTGCACAATATATAATCAAAAGGGTTTTAAAACTTAAATTTTTGGATGGTATCAACCTACATTTTCACATATGGTAAATTGAAATTATGTTACTTGTAACAAGACAATCCCCATTGATTTCATTGTATATGTTGATTTCTAATTTGATATAATTGCATGTATGATGGTACAGTACTTGTAAAGTCATTGGATTAATATTGTTCATTGATTTCAGTGTAAGCGCAAAAAATTATTGACAATGTAGAACGGTTTTTGTGTTATAATAATTAAACCTAATAATATTGGAGAGCAAGAGAGATAAGGCATGGTGTTTACTACAAGAGTTCGAGCAGGTCATTCGGTGACAACTTTTACCGGAAACTTGAAACAAAGAGAATCTATCTTTGGCTAGGACATCATGTAAGATGCCTGACATAAACAGTAAAATTGTACTCATGTAAGTTTAAAAGCTGAGATTCGGGAAAGTGGGGACAACCACTTGTTATCTCGTCCCTTGGAGGCTAGGCCATATGGGGACCGAATCTGACCTTACAAAATAAAGTGAAATAATTTGTACCATATGGTCGGAGAACATATACAAGAACAATTAATATACAAGAACAATTAATTTATTCAATATTGGATATATATATATATATATATATATATATATATATATATATATATATATATATATATATATATATATATATATCCAATACATATAACATTTTTCATCAATGCACATGTATATAGAAAAAACTACTTTCAAATTTTAATTAGAAGACATCATGGCTTAAATGGATAAATTAAAATAGCGCAAACCAAATATTAACACAAATCAATTTTTAGTTGAGTACTGGAAGTTCTAAAACATATTTAATCCAAAGACAATAAATTGTTGGACACTTCACTCAAAAAAATTATAATGGAATTCCATCCTCAATAATCCGTTCATGATCGGATTTTGACATTTTCCATTTCTTAATTTTCGATTTTTTCTTTGATTGAACTTCTATCAACTTGATGCATGCTGCACACACCAAGTGATTATATTGACAACTTATGGAATCAGGTTCATAGTCTTCAAAGTAAACAAAGTATCCACTTTGACGAGTTTGTTTGAAAAAATAACCTTTCAGTATAATAGACCCTCTGTCATACTGAAATCCGTGATCATTATAGTCTTGTAATAATTTCATTTTTCATTCAATGCAACGCATCAAATAATACTTCACATTTTCATCATTGTCAATAGGTGCAATTATAGCAAAAACATCTCCTGCACAATAAAATAAACTTAACAAAATTATACATATTTAAATTTATTTCTAGATTTTTAAATCATTAGAAAGTAATTCAAATGTTACCTTCTCTAACAAGATCAGAAACTCTATCACCATCGGATGATATT
The DNA here is from genome assembly GCA_034641835.2 of Pinus albicaulis. Taxonomy (NCBI): domain Eukaryota; kingdom Viridiplantae; phylum Streptophyta; class Pinopsida; order Pinales; family Pinaceae; genus Pinus; species Pinus albicaulis. The sequence goes on along the minus strand of JAXQQM020084574.1, from coordinate 113,137 downwards.
GTAGTTTCCTCTGATTGCATTTCTTCAAACATTGCAACAAACATTTTTCCCTTTGTATTTAGCTCTGTATGTTTCCAATCGTTCACATACATTTTGTTTTCACAAACGCCATTGGATTTTGTGTTGTCTATGCAAACATCACAAAAACAAGAATATTTTCTTTTATCCAATGCAAACACATTTCTGGACGACTTTGTTTGAATTGAATGCAATTTTCGAGTCCCTTTTATTGTTTCAACGTCATTTCCAATTGATCTATCTACGTATTCGATTCCAATATGCCAGAAAAACCTTTATATGGAAAATTAGAAAAAGAATTTGTAAATATGATATCAAAATACAATTAAAAATAATCATTGCATGATAAATGTACAATGTTTAAAATTAGATTTCCAATATAAATTAAATTGAATGTACCTTCGCACTTCTCTTGATGGGTTCATCTCATGGCTTAGAGCAGTTTTGCACCATTGAAAAACTTCTTCAGCGTTCACAAGTCGGCGTGCAGAGTGGTTCATTTGATATCTTCGAAGTACTCGTTTTATGCATGCTCCTGTACCGTCATGTTCTCCTTTTCCATGGCTAGTCTCAAAGAAATTCCAACAATGTTTAATGCAGGTTTTCTTATGAAGACAACACAACCAAAAAAATGATCGTGCAGATTTGAATTGACCTGCGCATCCGTCTGACCATATCCAATGTTCATTGAATGTTATTCCACGATTTTTCAATGAATCATAAATTCTTCCAAAATAATGTTGTACAAAACATGTATCATGTGTACGATCGTCACTGATATAAAAATGATATTCTTTAATGATATGTCGATTTTCACTCGTGCTTTCTATATGATCGACATTTTTTTCAGCATGTCTATATAGAATATGGACAAGCATGGAGACTTGGTCAGAATGATAGTATTCACTCTGAATTTCTTTTTGTGGAACAAATGTGTAGTTTTCTGCAAAATCAATCACTGACAAAATGGTCCCTGGTGGAAAAAATTCACTAGATTTTTTGAATTGCAAGTCTTGCCATCGAGCTCTATGGGAATGCTTGGTGTATTTGTAAATTTCTGCCTCAAACTTTCTCAAAAATTCTATCAGAAAAATTTCGTCTTCTCGTAATTCGATTCTTTTAACACTATCTGCACCTTGAATCGATGTACCAATATATTCATATCTCTTCCATTTCACTTTCATGTTGGACAATGATTGATCATTTATATCAATACGATATTTGTTTTGAAATTTAGTCAAATTTCCACAATCATCGCATTTTTTATCACCAACACATTTCTTTTTGTAAAATAGTTCATCGCTTTCTCTTTCACATAGAATTTGAGATATGAATTCACGGATAGTGGAAGGAGGAGGTGAATCCTTCCATAATGTTCTACCGAAATCAAGGAATGTGTCATAATATAACTCAAATTCCACATGATAACGGCAACAAAAAGTGTCGCGTACGGTGATAGGTTTTACATACCATGGTTTTTGTTGAACAAAAGCACTGAGTGAAACTTGAATTTGACGATTCTCTTCTTTGAACTTGTTGAATAACTCTATTTGAGTGGTTTCCAAGAGATGTTTTTCATGTTCTTCATATTGATTTCGCGCTATTCTTCTTCGCATCACATGTCTTGCAGTGGGTGAAACACGCGAATTGTTCTTCCAATATTCATATATTATTTTTTTAACATCTTCTCCAAGTCTATCTTTGTATGGTTGCCTACAAATATCTCTCCAACAAGCGAGTTCATCATTTACATCTATTTGCAGTCAAAATTTTCGATGTTTGTGCAGAGTTTTTCGCGAGGTTCCCAGTGCTCGTGCCATAGATGTTATCAAACGATTCTCTTGAGTACTTGGTGAAACCATTGCCAACTGTATTCCTCTACATATATTTGAAACATATTTATCTATAGATCTCTTAATTGACTCTATAGCACTACTCATATTTTTCATCACCTCTTCTTTCATTTTTTTATCTTTGGTTGATTTTCGAATACCCAATAGTGTCATCGCTTCTTTTAATTTCCTTGATGATAGGAGACCTTTCAACATTTGAGCTTGAACTGTCACTTGCTCATTTTTGAAATACTTTTCAAAAATTCTATCGACACGATATTGTATAACATGGTCAGGTTTTTTATCTCCATATGTGTGAGTGTCGACATTTTCTAACATCTCATTATCGATAGTGATTTCATCTGTACATATTCGAAAAAATAGTACATATTCAATAAATCACTAAATTAATAAATATGTCAATAAATATTAGGAAAATTTAATATATATCAATAGATCATAATATTTACATTTACATACCCGATTCAATTTCTTCTTGAGGTTGATTTTCTTCTTCAATATTTTGAGGAGTATCTCTATCTATTTACATTAAACAAAATATTTTTCAAATTAGTTCATCAAATAAAAATTAAGCTTAACATGTTACATTGGGAAAACTTTAAAAATATATTAATAGATCATAATATTTACATTTACATACCTGCTTCAATTTCTACTTGAGGTTGATTTTCTTCTTCAATATTTTGAGGAATATCTCTATCTGTTTACATCAAACAAAATATTTTTCAAACTAGTTCATCAAATAAAAATTAAGCTTCACATTTTACATTAGGAAAATTTTAAATATATATCAATAGATCATAATATTCACATTTACATACTTGCTTCAATTTCTGCTTGAGGTTGATTTTCCTCTTCAATATTTGAGATGGCTTCTAACTTTTCGTCTCTTCTCTACGTGCCTCAGGGTCTCTTTTTCGATCATATTTTCTCGCACAAGTTCTTCGATTTCCCATGATAATAGGGTATGAAGTTCAAAAAATTTCCTTCAAAAAATTAGACAATAACTCAATTACAAAAAATATCACAAAAGATTTAATTTAAAAAAATTTTAAAAAAAATTCAGTGTAAATTTTTTGGAAAAAATACGTAATCCAATCCAAAACACACACTTTAAAAAACAAAAAACACGTACATACCTCCAAGAAAAATCACCCCACCTCCAAGAAATGTCTTCCAAAAAAATTCTTTAAATCCAAAATTGTAAAATCAATTTGCTTCCAAGAAATGCTCTTAAACCCAATTCTTTAAACCAAAACTTTGAAGAAAAGTTTTTGAACAAAGAAGCTCAAAAGATTTAGTTCAACACAAAACACGTACATACCTCCAAGAAAAATCACGCTGCCTCCAAAAAATGTCTTCCAAAAAAGTTCTTTAAACCCAAACTTTGAAGAAAATTTTTTGAACCCAAACCAAGTCTTTGTAAAATGAGATGAAGTGTGAAATGTGTGAAAATTGTGAATCATTTCGCGGCAATTTATATTGACGCAAAATGTGTTTTTTGTAGGGGGCTCCACAAAAATTTCCGGCCGACGGAGAGTTACACAATAGTTCGGCCGAACTGTTCAGAAGAAGTTCGGCTGAACTATTAAGACGTTAGATTTAGCGACTCATAAAAGGAAAACATAGTTCGGCCGAACTTGGACTAAAAGTTCGGCCGAACTAACGCGTCACCAATTACACAAAAACCAGGCTCTGAAAACGGTTCTGCAACTTTGGACTGATTAAACTCCATGAAATGTTGTTAATTAACTATCGGAACCAAGACAAGCATTTTCAGAATTGAATCTACTTTCAGAAAATATAACTTTTATGGAATTTCATAAACGTTTATTAATTTTAATTATTTTTCTAATAAAATGGGTGCAAACAATTTCTGAGGGTCATTGTGATTCAGTGAAATCAAAATTTTGTATCTCCCAAAATACATTATAAAAAAAATTGAAAAAATTATGGGGCATTACATTGGTCCATCGACTCTAATGGGTAGCTTTTAGATTTTTAGTTTATAACTTATATGTTAAGAAATTTCTTGCCACGCGAAACATATCCAAAATACGCAGTTTTTTGTATTGGACCAGTTCAAAAAATTCTAGTAATTATGATATGCATCCATTGGCTTTGTAAATATGACGAAAACAAAGTAGACTCTGTCTAGATTGTTGTAACACATTTTGTTTTTTCAAAAACACAAATTTTCAATGAATACAACATTGCGACATAACATGAATTCTTATGAATCCTTTGATTGTTAAGAAACACACACTCAAATAAATGCTAAGTTGACATATCAAATCTGCATAATAAAATTTCAAAAAATAAGTAATATAAAGCCAACAAAATTTCTCACAACTTTTATTTTTATCGCAAAATGAAATTCTACACAGAAAAATTGTTATAGTTTGCAGAAAGTTGAAGAACCGAAAAAAATGAAAATTTTTTCTCAAAAAAGGGCAAAAAGTGTAACCCAGCTTCACATTTTCACCCAATGCATTATACTAAGTTTAATTATAGCCTACATCCATCCTAAACCCAAGCACTAATAAGGACATATTTAGTAATGTGTAAATATTTTAACTATTTAATTCCATATAATGTATTAATTCCTTCATAGTTAAAAACAAAAAAATACATTAACAAATACGACCCCTCTCAAGACTCGATAAATCCATAGATCTGAGTTTAATATGGATCTAGGTTGGTTTAAATTTGTTTTAGATGTTGTTACATGCATATGTATGTATGTAGTTATTTTTTTTTGTTTAATTTGATTGTGTGTTATTTAAGATGGAGTTGACTTATATTTTTTAAATTTTTGTATTATAATGTTATATTTATTAGTTCGTGATAACTTTTCCTCCAGATTGTATTGTAGAGCACCTCAGTACTCTATATGCAATGATTAAAAAAATTATTTATATATGTTTTTCCATGTAATAAAAATAAATTTTAATATTTAATTTTAAAACGTATGAATTTCATATCTCCAATGTGTTTGTCCTTGTAAATATTTTTCAAATGTTATGTTTACATGATACATTATAGGATCTATGAAATAACATAACTCTCATTTATCATAGTTTGTCTCTATATACATATCCTTAATATAAAAACAAGTGTCATTGTAGTGGCAATGTCCCTACAAATAAAGTATGGAAATGACTTGATGGAAGTTATTTGTAATTCATAGTTCATTGCATGTAGGCCATTGGTAGAACATGCGCTTGAAGGATTATTTGATGAAAAAATGTAGCAAGAAAGACTCAATTTGACTTTAGCCTTAGTCAAATTGAGTAAAATCGAATTCCCACATCAGCTAGACAACTTGGAGGCAGTTAACTAGTGTGACATGGATCTTGTCACTCAATTAGCTCAGTAAATTCAAGTTCAAGGGCTTGGAGTTTATTTATGCATGTGTGATTGCTAAATTTTTGTAATCTAGTTTAGTTATTTTTAGTTGTATTTAGTTAACTGACCTCTAACTATTAATAGAGTCAGTTGAATGTAAGTTTTGCAATGGGACAACAGTCTAACTCAAATATTTGTCATTTAACTGATCAATCAACCCAAAATAGCTAATGCATGCAAGGAATTAAAATTCCCTAGTTGAAGTAGAGATGACAAGGCAATGTAACATGGGTTGTATACTAGTCTGAGTGCATAGGTGTTGCATGTGACTAGGAGATTAATCCTTGGGAATTTTGCAATCAATTTGGAGGAAATTCCTAAAGAATAGGGGCTAATTACCTCAGTGTTATACCGAATTTATGACTACAAGCATAAGTATCTTCCCTAGACTAGGTGGCCTAGCCTAGAATAACAGAAATACAAATAAACTAATTTGTTCCTTAAAGTAAATAGATAATGGGAGGAATCCTACCTGCAATTCGTCATATTATTCACTCCTACCTTGGCTTGTATTCTTTGTTCCTAGGTCTGATTGCTATAATTAGAACTTGCACACTCAAACAAAAAAATCCAAAGATCTATGACATCTATGTAGCATCATCTAATCACTTCATTCAATGCATCAGTATGGCATCAAAATACATGAAATCATAACATCACATATAGGAAAACAAAGAACTCTTTGCATTAATAGAAATTGAGTGATTTAGAACCAAATATAGGGATTGATCTTGTAGAAGAGCTCCTCCAATTCAACTTGTTCCTTATTTGCCACAAAGTGTACCTCTATGTCAACCTAATGCATGGAATAGTGACTCTCATAGCAACATCATAAGGGTAGAATCTATCTCCAAAATCCAACCCTAGCATGTAGATGGCCACAAATATATAGAAGAGGATGATAAGTGTGGAGTTCTTATACATTTACCAATCTAGGATTGAGATCCACTCTTGATGGGAAGATGAGCTCAAGGGATAAGGGATGAAAACTCCAAGTTAGGATACGATAGGATTCAAGACTTTCATATGAGATAAAGAGTTATAATAAATCCTGGAAGCTTCTGGAAGAGGAAGCTTCTAGATTCTTATTATTTTTGCTAAATTTCTAGAATCAATGCACCCCTAACATAGGGAAACCTGTAGGTGGTCAACCCATCCTAGTACAGGAAAACTTGTAGGTGAACATAGGTCTCCAAACCAACAGAGTGTGTTGGCCCTTAAAATGACTGAAATGAAACAGTTTTAGGTAGAAACTCAAGGATTAGAAAGATTCATGCTTGGGACTTTGGACAAGGATGATGATAAGGGGTAAAAACATATTGATTTATCCATTTTGTTGGCCTATTAAATAGATGTGAAAAAATGACCTATAACATATTCCCCCCTAAAGTGCAAAGTCATAAATGGAAACTGATGAATGAAATGCATTACTTTGTGACAAGTCAGGATAAAGAAAAATCAACGAAATCATATTTGTTACAATACATTTATATCATGACATATTTTTTGAGGGATGCATACCCATAATCAACACATAAGATAACATTACATTGTATGAAGACCAAAAGACATGTTCATTGATGATAAATGGTGGACCCATGATTGAATTATTGTTTGTATGATCATATACATCATACTTTGTAATCTTGTATTAATCCTAAATCACATCTAGATGGATGAAAATAGATCTTGTGTCTTCTATCTCATCCACACGACCATTCAATGTATGAGTCAAACCATGTGAATCAACGAGCTAGAGTGGAACATGGTAGTCACCATTTGATTACCAACCAATGATGTAAGTCGTTAACAAACACGAGAGAAACCACTGATGATGTTAATGGATCTCAAGGTACTGTAGCACAATTTGTATGGTGTAAATAAATGACTTGAAGTCGAACACCACATTTAATATTTTGGTCAAAGGCCAATGATGTAAACTTGTCATTGAGAAAGAGGAAATTTTCCATTGATGTATGCAAGAATGAAGGTACTGAAGGGTTGCATCTAAGTCAACTTCTTGGATAATGAGTTGATGTTTAAAGGAAGTGAATCGTCACAAGAGGGCCTTGACGTATCCCCCATCAACAACACGAAACAGGTATCATTATTTGAGATAGAACGATATTGATACAGAACTAGATCAGGAACAAAAAACATGGAATGAAGGCTTAAGAGTATTGTAGCAAATATTGGGTGAATGAATTCTCTTGAACACAACGACGACACTAAATGGAGTTGGAAGCATTGACCCAAAAAAGAAAATGGAGGCTTTGAAAAGATATGATGAACCAAAAGACAAGAATATTTCCCAACCCAACGATCACATATATGAAGTGGAAGAGTGTCATGTTCAAGAGTGAATCACTTCCATTGACAAGTAGAGTACCCTATTTTTCCAATTTCCCTGACCATACTAATGATTACCTCTTTAGTTTTTAACAAGCTTAAGGTGTATAACATATGTTTGATTTGTAAGTTCATCCTTTGGATGAATCCCTCCAAGTACGTTTAACAAACCCTAAGAAGGAGTGGTTCAATCTCATCATGTTTGACAATTCCAATAGTGTTTGATGTTTTAACGAATCTAGTGAAGGTAAAACTAGACATGCTTTTCATGTTTAGAGAGTTTTAAAAGAGGTGAAAAATAAAAATCCAAATGTTACTTTTCGTAGATAGTCCCTTGAGCCTGAAAATGCAGAAAAAAAATACCCAAGAGATTGTCTTAGCCATGCTCGACTAAGGTATTCCTTTTTCGTAAATAGCCTATCTCGGTCTGGAAAAGGCTTAAACTTATATTGAGTATACGTCTTTTCATTTACTTTAACGAGTTTGAAAAGACAAGTGCTCAGAAATATTTTCATATTTTGGGAGTCTAAAAAGAGTTGAAAAGGGACTCTAAGGGTTTCCTTTTTCGTGAGTTTTAACACTGGAAAATCGTACAACAGAAGATGACATTAATTAATGTCAGGCCAAAGGATTTACAGGGCAGGAAGACATTATGGAATCAAGAAAGTATTTAAAATCTCTAAGGTTTTGAGAAAATCAAATTTGAACTAGTCATAAAATGCTATTTATGTAGATTATGCTTCGAGAAGAGCGCCTTCTGTGCGCCTTTTTGCCCGATAAGCGCGCATTCCTAAAAGTGAAAAAATGTCACCTTCCGGGACCACACAAAGCAAAGGACAATTACTCCTTACATGAAGCCATGTAAGGACAGCCACCAGCGCCTCCGTAAACACTATGTGAGCACACAAAGGAATATTTGGAGCACACAATGGAATCATACCTCTCCCTTGGGTCACCATCCACCAGGTACCAAGGGAGGCAAGGAGGATTTGAAATCCCCTATATAAAGCCACCATGAGATGAAGAATGGGTGATCACATTGTTATGCTGGCCATAATTGCCCAAGAAATACTAGTAGTGTGTGACTCGGAGTTGGAGATAGAGGGGACTCGATTGTTGGCCATCCAACAATCTTAGTCCATCACAACAGAGAGAGAGGGAGCTTGCACCAAGGTGAGCTTGGAAAACAACATCCTCGCATCGGGACCTAGAACCATTGTCTAGGGGCCCTTTTCCAAGTGGGTAAAATTTCTTCTTTGTATCAAACGTTTAATAAGAAGGGGCCTAGAGCCACTATTTTCACTATTATCGTTTGACTCTCTTCAATGGCTTCTGTAGATTTTTGTTTTATTTTTAGTTTAATTTGAGTATACATTTCTAGGTTTTTTCCTCTAGATTGTATGCTTTTGAACTCCACCACTTTATATTTGTTACCTAGAGTTTAAAGGGCCGAACTACACCTTTTAAACTGGTGTGATTTCGTACACTCGTGCACCAAATCCACCACAACAGGATTGGCGACTCCACTAACGTTTTACAAGTTTATGTGGTTGTGCCTTCTTTTGCAGGAGACCTTTGTCTATGCTAGAGAGTGGAGCTGATAGTCCTCTGATCTATCTTGCAGTCCCTAGATTCACTTTGAGTGACAGAATGAAGAAGAGCAGTTCCTAATATTTTTTACTTGCAAAAATTTTCGCGCATTCGTTCCTCACAGACGCGTAGGGCGCACATTCAGTGTTGACCTACGTGCAGGAAAGTGCACCTGTCTAGGCTTTTTGCACACAATTTACAGAATGATATTTCTCTCCCAAGATTCTATTTATTTCTACTTGTAAGGTGCTTGGCAGCCCCTAATGTATCTTCCAGCACTTGTTTTGATACCCCACAACTTGTTAGAACTCACTTCTAGCTGCTTTCTGTAGGCTTAAAGTTAGTTTTTGATTCAAGTGGATTTTTGCAAAATATTCACAGAGTTTAAGTAGGGGGAAAATTAACTTGCATTCCGAACAATTTATGTTTTACAAATTTTTTGTATTCACACCTCGATAGATAGTCCAAGTAAGTGGCCCAAGGCCATGCATGCATAGCTAGTTTTCTTTCCTTTAGTGTAGAAATTGTTAAGTTTAGTTCAATTTTTACATTAGGAATTGCGGGACTAGGATCGAATTGTCTATACAAGAGAAAGTAATCTCTGCTACCTTTTAACCCTCTAGTGATCCTAGGTAAGCATATGAGCACTCTATATTTACAATTCACCATCTCCCTATAGTTAGTCACATAGATTAACTAGGAAGATTTGAAAGTGGCCCATTATCCGCACATGTTGTCCATTTGAGTCAGGAACAATATAACATAGTCTAAGTAGGGGTTTTTTTAAAGGATCAACGATATCCACACATTCAAACTATGTGTTTGTTCACCTTACACTCACACACACTCACCCACTAGGCAAATAAAGACACCTAAAACTAACTTAACCAAACTCACTAAATTCTACCCACAGGGGCCACAAAAGAATCTATAGTTTAAGTTAGGATCAAGGGGATAGGCATCCAATAAACTTCCTTGATCATACTTCATATTGAAACATAGAAGTTGTGTATTTAGGGAGCTTCAAATCCACCTATCAGCTCACAACAAAGAAAACCTGAGTGCGACAGAGACCCGATCCAAAGGGGGTTAGGCTTAGGCGCAGTGCATGTGGTATCAGTTGGGGCTACCTGACCCGACTGATACTTGGTACCGTTAACTGACTACCAAGAAGCCCAAGAATTTAACACTCATGTGGGATGGTGGTTCTTAGTGGCCAAAAACTAGGGCATCCTTTACCCTATAGGTGACGGTGCAAGCAAGCGCCAGACCCTTTATCCTTACCTTGGTGGATTCTCCTCGGCTGACTGGGGGCATCGCCAACTCTTAAGGGGACGTTGTGCCAGCACTCACAAAAAATATTCTCAAGGCCTAGTTACTTTTGAGTGTGTGAGGACATAATAGGTCTTCTAGGATTTTGAGTATCACACGCAAACAAATAAAAACCACTTTTTTTCTTGATTAATCACATAGATTAATTTAAAGGGAAAATTTATTTTATTTTCGCTTTGTTTTATGTATGTGGCCATAATTTTTCTTTGATCATAGACTCTGTCCTCTAAATTTTTTCCGAAACCTAACCTGGTCGACACCCAATCGGTCCCAATGGAACCTCGTTGATCCAAGCTTCTTTTGGACCTCCCACCATTATCGGGAGGGGTTCTAGGTTTTTCGCCATTTAGGCATCAAATATGGAACAATGCCACCGTCATTGGTACATCCTTCATTGGAGCAGCCATAGTTGGGAACCCTAGTCAGTCCCCCAACACCACACCACACACCACTCCCCCCTCGACCGCTAAGGGGAAAAGGAGTGCATCCCATTTGGGAAGCCAGCTGAATACGCAGCAGGGTACGTCACAGACTAACCCTCGTTCTAACCAGAACTTTGTGTCTTCACACATTGCAATGGCATCAACCTCCTAGTCACCTTTCTTAGCTTCATTGCATCTACCCGATTTTACCAAGATAACGAATGAACCCATCGCACACGATCCTTCATGGCCTCCCATGCCCACGAAGCTCCCTTTGGATATACCAAAATTAGAAGGAAAGCAATAAGAAGACCCAGGTAATCATGTAATGACCTTTCACTTGTGGCACTCATCGAACAGTATCATTGACGACACTATTCGATTGAGGCTATTTCAACGCACTCTTACAGGAGTAACCGTGAAGTGGCACGTGAAGCAACCTCCTGCTTCACATGGAACCTTTAACGCCCTTGCTACTGCTTTCCTCACATATTTTCAGTTACCCATTCACCATGATTCGGGAATGGAATTACTGAATCATTTTAGATAAACCCCCACCGTCCATATCTCGGACCATCTTCATGAATGGAGGCGGTGTCGCAGTTTATGTAAAACTAAACTAGACAATCGGGTCCTCTCAGATTTATTCTTGAAAACTCTGACGGTGGAGATTTCAAAGGATGTGGCGCAACAAAAACCCACATTCGAAGAGGATGAAATCAGTAAAGCCCAGGAGCTTGAACTGATTTATACGCAGTTAGGATACATTTACAACATCCTGCCTAATGCCTCGCACCTGAAAACTTACCAAGAATTGTCTGGCGCATTGAACTCTGAAGACAAGCTAATTGGGCCAATAACCTAAGGTTACTTGGGTAGCAGTAGTCAAAACCCTGGTTATGCATATAGTTCTACCCAGAACTTGTCTCAACTTAGATTTCAAGGTCATCATATGTCGTAGCAAAATCTTACTAATAGGGCGCAAGCATATCACCAGGGAGGACCCTATCCTCCGGTTGAGGGGACCCAGTACATAGAAATAAACACTGATAGAAGAGCTCCCCTCCAATGGCGAGGTACAAATCCAAGACAACGTTATGCTCAGTCCCCAGCACACGACCCACCTACGCAAACCAATGCATAGGTGAACTTTGTGTAGCCGTCCCAAAACCAACCACACTAGTATAATGAGGAGAACTACCCTCCTAATGTGGTAAATAAAAAATCCAAAAACAAGCCAAAAGGGAACCCTGGACAGGGGAGCAGCAACTAGCAGCGCCCACCGTGATCCCGGGCTAGAGGTAACTCCAACCGGAATCAGAACTAGGATCCTAGCAATGCCCAGCGGCAAGGCAAAAGACCACCTCCTTGAACAAACCATTCCTATTCGATATGTGGAGAGTACGGACACTATACTCACCATTGTCCCGATCTCCCTAAGCTAAAAAAGCTATAGAGTAACTGAGGGCAAGGAGGATATTCCTAGTAACTCGTTGTGATGCAAGAACCTTTCCCCCACCAAGGGACGGTCAACACTCAGCAGCAAAACCCAGACGATTCCGGGAAAAGCAACCATGAAATCTACATGACTGGGGAAGAGATGTTTTTCCAAACATGGAATCGCAACTATGACACCCCACCAGACACCACTACGTCAGGGGCTACTACTAGTGTGCTGACTGCACCTTTAACCATTTCAAAGATGCCTATAGAACCATTGCCAAAGATGGCAAAGAGACTTAATAGGTGAGCAGGTAACTACTCCAAAGTAGCGCATAATTATAGCATCGTGGATAATTTAGCTTAATATCCCACTGCTATGTCAGCTCTGGAAGTACTGCAATCATGTCTGAAACAACAGAAAGCCCTAATTTTTGCGTTAGGTGCTATTGACCCTGCCGATACACGCCTGATGGATTTTGACTTAGACAAAGCCACCCCCCCGGTTTCCTTCCATGGTCACCTTCTAGATACCAGTATTGGTACAAAATATCACTATTCACCAATGTGTCATAGACAAGGGTGCATCGACATGCGTCATGTCAAAAAATGTTTAGCAAAAGTTGAGTTCTCCCAAACTAAAACCCTCGGTCATAATGCTTTGAGCGTACGACGGTCATCCCTCAACCCCCGTCAGCCTTTACCAAAATTTCCCGGTCTGTTTAGTCAAAAAGATAGTCGATATAGACATTGAAGTCTTGGATGCTCACTTTGATTACAATATACTCCTTGGGTGGAGTTATATGTACACCATGTCTGCCATAGCCTCCTCCGTCTTCCGCATTATGATGTTCCCCCACGAGGACTGCATCATTACTGTAGACTAGCTTACACATAGCGAGAAGCATCCCCTAACCAACATGGATGTAATTCTACCCTATGTAGATACAACCTCGGATGGTATTTCATGATACCAAGAATATGACCCTGGCCAATTCAAACCGTCGTCCGTTCTAGGGTCATTCCTAGGAGATTCTCCCATTATCCCTGAGGCATCACTCGATGTCACAGGTGCTCTGGTGTGCATGATGTCCACATCAAGCACCGAGGCTAGTCAGGACATGGACTCAAGCAGTAACGACATTGAGGCATCGTACGTGGCAGCCTATCTAGCCTATGCCGCCCCCCAAACCCATTTCTTGTAACCCCCAGCTAGCTTCGTCTCCCAGCAGGTTTTGGCAACACTGGTATTACCCAACATATCATTGGAATTCCTAGTTTGGTACCTTGTTCCTCCTTCTGGAATAGGAGCCACCCACGTTACTGCCACAGGGTTAAAGCCCCTCAGTCCTAACGAGCCCCCACCCATCCAAGAAACGGTCAAGACCACCCCCGCAAAGGAAGCTCCCATTGCGAAACCAGTGATCACCTCTAGGAAAACCAAGAATAGAGGAAAGAAGATGGTGACCCCCGCCATTCAACGGGAATCACTAGTCTATGCCATATGCGATGTAATAGGTCATCCTACCCATATATGTCTGGATCTGGATGAATTAAAACCACTCCTTGGCTCTGAAACAGACGTCACAACGTCGCGTTCTCATAGAAAGGAACCTACCACCAAAGGTAAGGGCAAAGCATTGCGTACCAATCACGCATGCACTATCTGCAGCATCTATGGGCACTATACCTATCATTTCCCAGAGATCCTGCGATATAAAGATGCCTTGCACGCCATCGAGCGGTCCTATCAAGAGGATCCCCCCACCCAGTCTACGGGAAATGAACCTCATGTCATCCCGTACTTGCAAGAGGAGCAACAGTCACTAGAAAGAAAACCATTTTTCCCTCCTCCCCCCAAACCACCATACACCAAACAAGGACAGGGAAACCTGGTTGCCTCATCCTCTTGAGTTATCAAGCGCATCGATTGCTGCAAATGGCTTGGTCAGGTCTTTGACCTAAGGACACCTAGGCAACAATAATCTGTATTCGGGGAGATCCTGGATAGGGGGCAGTAACCAGAAACACCCCCCATGATCTTAGTCTGGGGGAAACCCCAACTGAAATAAAAAATAGGAGCCAAGTAACAACTCCCAAGAAAATAGAGGCGTTGCCATACATTCGCACTCCCAAAAAAATAAATTTTCAGCGCCGACATGTATGCCCTCTTTCATATTTCTTTTTAAAGCTCATTCCTTTCAATAATATTTGATGAAAAGAAGATGCTTTCACTTGAGGTAGTTGTTTTTGCAAGAAAATTCCGCAAACCATCCACAACATTATCTCCTAAAATTTCCAGAGCAGGTATCGTTCTACCCCCAGCATGATAGAGTCCGAGAGATATTTTCATATCCTGACATCATTTCTCCATCAGAAATAAACCGTAGGGTCCTTATATCCGACCATGTTTATCATCACCTCACCCTGCACATGATAAAAATCCGCGTTGGTTGGTAGAGCATCCCCTCCATGGCACTCGTCACCCAAAGTATACCATATATCACGGCAATAGTGATACCATGGCCATACCACTTCAGACCGGGAAGCACCTCGTGCCCATCCATTCATCATTCATAAGGTCAAGTTTACTGTGCTAACTGAAACCCTCTTCCTGGATGACTAGGTTGTTCAAGCAGATAAAAGGCGCACCACTGCGCATCTCATTTTCCCCACCATACCTCCACCAGCACAATCCCATCTGCGATATTTTTCATCCGCTTCATCAACCCCCCACATGAGACCAACCAATGGGACCCCCACCCTCAGCAAAACAACTTCCTCATGCCATCAGTGAGCGAAAAATTTCATGTTTTGGGGTACTCATTTCTGTGTTTTGTACAAACCAAACCCCATTATTTTATTCTTTTGGTAAGTGTACAAAGACTGCAAATGGTGCACTTTGCCCCTTCACCCTCATATTTCATCTTTTCCCCCATGGCAGTAGTCCCTGACCTCCCTTGGTCGGATTATTTCACCCTCCCCCCCCCCACACATGCACCATCACGACATTCATAGCCGATTTACACCCTCCCTAGAAGTCCTACCGACTCCAGGGATTTTTCCTTCAGAAATAACTATGACTGCCGCCAAGCTGCTTAAGTATACTTCGACCTTGGGCCACTAAATCCTCATCATCAGTTTTTAGTCACCTCCCACCAACATGCCTATGTTAAACCCATCACATCCAAGTCCCTGACCCCTCAGGTCGACGACCCATGGTTCGGTTAAGGATTCCTTTTTGTCGACCTCAACACCTCTTTTCCAAAAAGGAAGTGGTACCTTGGATCACCCTTCCCCATGCAAAGGGGTATCCTCGGGTGGCACTGTGGGAGACATCATTTTCCACAGATTTCATCGATCCTCATGACATTCGACTACGACAAGAGCTTCATGTCAAGATGGTATCATACCTTACAACCATTGCACTTTGATCAGATCTGTCGAAGACCCATGCCTCCACAAGCGTCTCTATCAAACAATGCTTACATGGGAAGGTCCCAACCAGCCATATGCGTACATTGCGCAGTTACATGCCATACCAAGTTTACGCATATGGGTACCACATTCTACCTATCATCAAAGAAAAAATGCCCCTGAGGGTGTCAACAGTCTTCGTCAACAACTGCCAACATCACTACAATAGTAGTGACATAGACATCACATGTATTTGTCAATTTTGTTTAACTAGCCATAGCATCACAAGCATGGGACATGCCCACCTTGTTGAAATTTTTTATATATTTTGTTAATTTTATTTTCTTGCAGGGATCCCTTAGACGTTGTCATTCTTGGAACCAGTGCAGGGTATTGTCAACTCCAAAAGCTCCATGCAGGTCTCTCTCTCTCTCTATGCACGATACATAAAAGAAACTATAATGTATTTCGACTATACAATCCTTCCTAGACCTCACACATTAGGGGGCAACTGTTAACACTATAAAATCGTACCGCATAATATGACATTAATTAATGTCAGGCCAAAGGATTTACAGGGCAGGAAGACATTATGGAATCAAGAAAGTATTTAAAATCTCTAAGGTTATGAGAAAATCAAATTTGAACTAGTCATAAAATGCTATTTTCGCGCATTACCCTTCGAGAAGAGCGCCTTCTGCGTGCTATTTTTCCCGATAAGCATGCATTCCTAAAAGTGGAAAAATGTCTCTTTCCGGGACCATACAAAGCAAAGGATAGTTACTCCTTACATGAAGCCGCCTAAGGACAGCCACCAGCACTTCCTTAGACACTATGTGAACACACAAAGGAATATTTGGAGCACACAATGGAATCATACCTCTCCCTTGGGTCACCATCCACCATGTACCAAGGGAGGGAAGGAGGATTTGAAATCCCATATATAAAGCCACCACAAGATGAAGAATGGGTGATCACATTGTTATGCTGGCCAGAATTTCCCAAGCAATACCAGCAGTGTGTGACCCGAAGCTGGAGATAGAGGGTACTCGATAGTTGGCCATTCAACAATATTAGTCCATCACAGCAGAGAGAGAGGGAGCTTGCACCAAGGCAAGCTTGGAAAACAACATCCTTGCATTGGGACCTAGAACCATTGTTTAGGGACCCTTTGGCAAGTGGTTAAAATTTCTTCTTCGTATCAAACATTTAATAAGAAGGGGCTTAGAGCCACTATTTGCACTATTATCATTTGACTCTCTTCAATAGCTTCTGTATAATTGTGTTTCATTTTTAGTTTAATTTGAGTATACATTTGCATGCTTTTTCCTCTAGATTGTATGCTTTTGAACTCCACCACTTTCTTCCTGTTACCTAGAGTTTAAAGGGTTGAACCATACCCTTTAAACTGGTGTGATTTCGTACACTCATGCACCAAATCCACCACAACAGTGAGTTTATAGAGCCCGAAAAAGTGATAAAAGTATGTTGTTAGTTAAAATAATATGTTAAAAACATGACCAAATCCATCAAATTGTCGACTGGCTCAAAACACCACAAAAATGATTAAAAATACTTGTTTCATGATAAAAATGAATCATTACTAGGTCAAAGCATTAAGTATGATAAAATAATGGAAAAATTCCCATAAGTAATGAAAATGACTATTCATTTTTTACCATTTCACATTTACCTTCAATAGTGACAGCTCTGAGTATTTTTTTCCCATGATATTTTGTAGCTAATTGCGTCCAATATGATGGATTATTTCAAGTGACGTCACTTCTAGGTAGGAGCTAAAACCATTCTCTTTCATTTCATGGTTTCATTTTGTTATTTCTTGCAATTTTCCGTATTTGTTAGGGCATGGGGTTTGAATAACTCACCCTTGGACCAACGCAGCCTCCTAAAGTCAAAAGGACCATTGCATCTAGGTGATGGTGCACTGCAGGGAGGGGTGCAATGAAATTTCGCCCCTTATAGGGGCGCGTTGGGTGCAAATCCAAAGTTTTATTTAGCATTTCCCTTCAAATTTTCTCGAAATTTTTGCATGGAAAGGATCCTGATGAGTTTTTTTTTTATGTTTCAGGTCTTCATTAGCACAAAAGGTCCTTTACATGGAAAGAAGGAGAACAAGAAGAATAGGACATGAATGCATAAAATGATACTAGTACCATATAGGCACTTAATGATTGTGGATTGTTAAAAAAAAATTGGTTACCCGGTATGAGGCGACAAATGGAATTACTAGAGTACCTTGTTTGTTCATGGGATGTGAAAAAATAGGCATTTAGGTTAGGGGAACATCTGCTCGAGATAAAGTTAGAGGACATATATTTTCTCATAGGTTTATCCATGAGAGGTGCCTCCATCTGTCTCCTAGGTGGGAGAAGAGGTGGATAAATAGTGAAACACTATATTTCCCCTCATTACAGGCCTCGAGCCCAACCGAATAGGGATAGAAAAATTAACATAAAATAAGTGACCCATTTTCCATTAAGAACAATCATATTCATCATTTCCTTATTAGCTGCCAGCTCAATACTTCATGTAGCTAGCATATCATACATACAATACATTTTAGAGTGTTTGGAGCCAACAATCTTCAAATGGAGCGAGGGGTGTTGGTCAATATGAAAGAATAGTTGTCTAAAGCAAGAGAGGGATAATTGATTTTTTTTTGTTATGGTTCAATATTGATATCTTTTTCCCTAGAGCAGATTCCATTATTATAGCTACAACATATCACGCTCGAGCGCATTGATCGGAGGGTTCCACGGATGAGGAGGTGGATAGAAATTATGGTCTGACATGTAGGTATGCCGATGATTAGCTTCCCACCAACCTTTTTCAGGTGGTTGCATAGAGAATTCATTATGATAGATGATTATTTGCATGCAGAGATGGATTTTTGAAGTGACCTTGAGCTCGTGCTTCCTGAGGGTGAGAAATGGGGTGCTACAAGTAAGATATTTTAACCATTTAAGTTTTTTTTTTTTTTTTACAATTTCTTTTGTGTTTTTGATGTTTATGAGACTTAAAGTATTGATTTTTTCATGTAGATATTGGGCATGTTCGACCTATAGGTGCTTCGTATCTCTCTCGTGTAGGATATCCATAGCAGAAAGTAGCACCAGTACAAGTTGTTGTAGTAGGACGAGATGCACTACAGGATCTCAATGTAGTTGAGACCCTAGAAGAGGTAGAGCGCCACATGGAGGGGTTGACACATGGGATAGATGAGACGGTGATCGACCATATTCCTATGCAACTTCAACGACACACTATTAGAGTTCCTAGACATATTGGTCGAATACTACATAGGATATCTTGTTCAGTGGAATGTTATCATGAGAACTATGTTTAGTCTATTGGGTGGCTCATAGCTATATTTTCATGTAGTTTTTTATATGGGCCATGTGGCCATATGTTTCTTAGACACAAATTTTTTAAAACCAAAATTTATATATATATATAGTGTTTCTATGTTCCTATTATTTATTTCAATAGATGTGATGTGTATTGAAACTTATTTACATTTATTGCAAATGTCTATCTAAAACATGATTAGCTAGCACATATGTCAGTGTATTTATATTTCTAGAAATATTTTGATATTGGATGAAATAAATATGTCTTTCTAGAAGGAAAAACCTTAAGAACTTGCGAAGGATGATGGGAATTCTAACCAAATAGACATTAGCCAGTTGTAGTACCATAAGTCGTGAGTCAAGTCAGATGACTATATGGTGGATTCCATATGAAATAGCATTAGACAATATCTCGATCGCTGCGCTATACTCAACAATGATGTTTGTATAGCAACCAATACAAATCCCTCATAGACTCACTAAATCATCATTTGGAGCAAAGATATCCCATGCTATGAAGGATATATCCCAACTACTACGACTAGCACCATCAGCATAACCGACATATGGTTCAAGGGATTCTGACATCTGAAAACCAAATGTAAATGGGATCAACAGAAACCGTAGGAAACTCTTAAGGGACACACTACAAACAAACTCAACACACTTATATAAAATATGTACACAATGTACCATGCATAAGATCAAGCATATTATTTCTTAAGGTACAGCCCATTTCTAGGTTGTGCCAGTGGAACTCCATCAAAATCAACTAGCTCATTGGCCCCTTCAGCAAGAACACACTTGATAATATATGTACCTAGTCGCATAAGTTGGAACTTACCTTATCTTAATTTTCAGACTCTTGATCATATAGAAGGACAAGGTCTCCTTCCGAGAAGACACACGGCTTGACATTTTTGTCATATTGCACCTTGACATGTTTCTTATAGTCTTCATTAGCCATGGGGTAAAAATATGAAGTTGGGTTACACTTTTGTGAGAATCAGGGGGGGGGGGGGGGGAATTTTTCTCTCAATAATTTCGCCAAAATTTTATAAAATTTCGACCAAAATATTTGAGATTTCGGCCAAAATTTCGAAATTAGTTCGACCAAACTCATTCTTCCATTTACGTTGACGGCGTACTGATGGTGTGGGAAAACAATTTTTTTGCTTGAGAATTTATGCAAATTTCCAGGTATGAAATCCTTTGTCCTGTTAAACATTAAATGGTTAAATCTCTTAGGAAACCCAAATTTAGGACTCTGCGATTTCTATCACTGATAATTTTTATTTTAAAATTTATTTGATGTTTTTAGCGTATGCTAATAAAAGCAAGAAAAAAACCGATTAAAACTCCATTTTTTTGTTTTCAATCAAATCAAACAAAATCTTTAAGAAAATTACAGTAGATTTGCACGAAATAGATTAACAGGAATTTGTTGAAACCATATTCCTATACGCCATACACCATGACTTGTAATGCAAGAAATTATTTTGCTGAAATTGAAAGTAAGGTTTAATCCTACATTAAAAAAAACTATTAAATATGACAATTAGTGATTTTCCCGCTGGCTTCAGAAACAGCATGCAACTTCCTTGTTCTCTCAACATGATGACGTAGTAATTATTCTACAGATTGACGTTTGGGTGATTTTTCTGCAATCAGATGTGGAAAATCAGTAGCTGGTATTTCTGCTTTTTTTTTTTTTTTAGACAAAAAAAACTCTGGCTTATATAATGTGCCAGTTCATATTACTAACTTAAAACTTTCATACTTAAATCTTCATTGATAAGTCAGTTTGATAAAAAAATAACATTCCTTACCTATTCTATCATCTGTCATATAGTTCCAGTAGTTGTCATCATTTTTACTTGTGATATTACAGTTAAAAACATGATGATTCTTCGTTCTGCAACCTCTCAAAGTACGCTGCCTGCTAATTTAGATTGCCCAAATCTCAAAACGATTTCCCAACGGATATATTTCAAAACATGAAACTTTTGTCTGGATGTCTAAATCTTGCCTAATCATCCACACTTCTAGTTTCATTTCTCCATTGATAGAGTCATAATCAACATAACAGTTTGTATCTTCATCATCGTCATCATTGTTTGTCTCATGTTCCACTGATTCTTATGGCACATCTTCTATCTCATTATCATGGGTTATCTCAACAGCATCCTCTATAATAGCTTCTTGTGTCTGATTATCAATAAATCATACATTTTTCAAATGAAACCCATAAATCGTGCATCTTATTTGGGAAGGAAAATAATAATAAAAATCATCTGACTCCCAGCTACTCTCATGATTCATCAACAAGATCATGTGATATTCATGACTTGATCATCCCTAGAAAAGACAGAGTGGCCGTCACAATCTCCGACTGTTTTTCACACAATAAATATTCCACCTTTTCATGAATTTAAGCCTCTGCAAAAAAGATAATATTTCTTATGCATGCACAATTATAGTAGTGTTAAAGGTAATTTTTTTTTTCTTTATATGTATTTGAGGTATGTTACACTCTTACCTATCATATAAGATAGTTTTGATTCTTGAACTTCCTTCATGATATGTAATATTCCAAATTTTTCCTTCAATAAATTGGAATATTAAATTTTGTTAATTTCACTTATAAGTTGAATAATTGGGTGAGGAGGCCCAAACACAATAAAAACATGGATGAAGTCCCTCTTATTATGAAAGGGGATCATCATGGAACTATATTTCACACCCTCATGTGTGAAAGGAGACATTAGCAAGAAGACTAGGTCAAGTTTGACCAAGTCAGACAGCGCAGAAGTATGAGGTGGAGAGCATCTTGTGGGACAGCGCAGTGAAAGAGGAGGGAATTTTTCTTGATGGAAGAAACCTTAGAGAGTGGGACCCATGGAGAGGGAGATCTCATTGTTTAAAAGGAGGGCAAGGTAGCCATTGTTACTCATGCATATGATAATTGATTTCTTGATTGCTTAGACTATTTGCAGTCTCCAGTTGTTTAGTTGAGTTGCTGTGCTGCTTAGCATAAGGATTTCCTATTTAGGAATCCTTCTCCTTTCTTGAGAAGCCTCTTGAAGGAGTTGTGCTGATTTACCTCACATCCAGGCTTGAGGCCAAGCATCCTCCTCCAATACAACGTTATTTCTACAAGAGAATAATGTTGTGTTGTAGGGTGTTGCAGTGAGGGATCACAACACCTCTCCCATCACATGTTTTTTAGAGGAGGAGTCTCTATTTCCTTTGAGGGATCTTTTTGGAAGCCATTGGAGCTGATTTCAGATCTTGGAATTGGGCCAGCTCATTCCCTTGCCCCTACAACATAGTTTGCTTCAGTAACTGCATTATTTTCATTAAGCATTTGTTGTGGGGTTTTGCATTGTTGATTGGAGGGTAAGATATTTAGTGATAGGATCAGCCTTTCACCTAAGAGATCCATTGAATGAGATTCAGCCATCAGTTGCAGCATATTCATCAATCTCCATCCATTTCCAGTTTCTGAGTTGTAGCCGCTACACAACAACTCCGACATTTTTCCCATTTTGTACATTTCAGCCAATCCTTCCAAGGATTGATGTATTATTGTTTCAAGGGGTTGAGAGCTTGCTCCCCCTCATTTCTTGAGCCATATATTGTTACATCTTTGTGTTAGGATGTATTATGATGCATTGTATCTTATAAATTGCGTCCTCTTAGCCTGCAGAAATACATGTGTAGCAGTGTTCTTCTATTTTCATGTACATGTCCCTTTGAGGCTGCATTTCTTTGCTTGAGTGACTCTTTCCTCAAGGATTTGTATATCATTGCTGAAAAAATATACATTTATTGGCTATCTGTATCTTCATGTGCCCAGGCTTATTAAAATAACGTTTTTTCTCCATTACATGTGCTTGTATTTGCTGCAGTCTCTTCAACGGGCATTTTTACAAGGTAACTAGGCGCGAGAGACCTGTTTAACCCACCTAGAGGGATTTATTTTGGGCCACCTCTTGGATTTTGGACTTAGATACATAGATATAAGGGATCCAAGTCATGGTTTCAAATCCTTTAGCAGCCATTCCTAGAAAATGCATTTTCCAGTCATGCCTTGCTAGCAGTTCCCATTTTGGGATATTACAGTGGTATCAAAGCATAGTCTTGGCTCAGCTTGTGAGTCTCAGCCCAAGAATATGAAGATGATGAAGAAGATGAGCTTTCTCTCATTAGTTTTCAGATCCAGGAAGGACCTCACCAAGGAGCTCAAGAAGATGGAAGAAGGAGAAGAGGAAGGACCATGCACTTCCTATTCTCATGATGAAGAAAGAGAAAAGCATGAAAGATACTTGGATCATTTGATTCTAAGTAAGTACCTTTTTTAGTAAAAATCTCAACCTAGAGCCTTCAAGGAGACTCTGGATTTTCCAAAATTCATCCAGATGAAGGAAGAGAAGAGACCCTGCAGCAGAAGAGAAATCAAAGGCAATAGATTTTTGTTTTCTACCTTTGACGGGTCATCTACAGCAAGAGCTTGGGTGAGGAAGTTGGAGGCATTTTTCCTACTACATCCTGTATTAGGGGAAGAAGCTGTTGAAATATCAACACTACACTTGGAGGGTGGAGCCTACGTTTCGTGGTTCAGCCACTTGAGCCATGCAAGGGTGAAAATTTTTGCTGAGTTCACTCAAAGGTTGATCAAAACCTTCGATGGAGGAAGGAAAAAGGAGGAAAATATCACACCCCCACTTGAAGAGTCTTGTGATAACACTGTCACACTCATGGAGGAGCAGCCACATGTAGCAACAGTTGGGGCAGCCAACACATTGGAGGAAGGAACTCTTGTAGCCCTACAAGAGATTCCAAAATCTCATTGTTAGGACCCTATAATGTACCTTTTTTCTCATAATTTTTTCTATCATTACATCCTATTCCAACCCACATTTAAGCCTACATTATCACTTTAATCTATTCTTCCAAAGGTATATAATGTTTCTTCTCTTTACTATATGTTTAACTTGTTTTACATGTAATTTTACATTACTTTCATACTTAGCCATTAATCGGAAATATATAGTTGCTAAAACAGTTTGAAGACTGCAGTTGATTCATCGTTGTTGTCTGGAAACCACGTTGCTGAAACAGTCAAAACAGTATGCAAATCCCATTGCTGAAACAGTCCGTGATTTGCGATGTTGAAACAGTATTTCAGGTACGGTAGGAACAAGAGAAGATAATTAAGGGAGTTGTTACACTGGCCACAACAACTGTACCTCAAAGCCAGCACCATTACAACCATTGTAAAAACATTTTTTATATGGAAGAACATAACATCATAGAAGATTAGATCAGGTTAAGAATAGGATTTGTATGATGTAATCAGATGCTTAATAGATGACTCTCCTCTTTAAATAGAGGAGACATCAACATTAGAGGGGGACTATGGAAGGTTTAGCTTAAAAGGAATTACAGAGAAGGAACATGTATCTTTTGTAACATGTTACATTTGACAGATGAATAAAATACCATTATGAGCATTTCTTCTTAATTCCTTTTTCTGGGGAATATTGTGAGAAGGAAAGGGCCCACCTTCCTCACAAGATTCACCCATTAATTTCCGTAGTGTGTTAATCATTATTTTTATTCACACCTTGTTAAAACTCTGTTTTGCTGAAATTATTTATGCATTGTTAGAACTCTGTTATCTATTGTTGAAACTTCGTTTCCACTGATTGTTACATTGTTTTCATATAATTCATTCCTAGGTAATCGTTGATTATTTCAATTGGTAATATTGTTTACAGAATGAGTTTGTGGAAAGTGTGGTAGTCAGAAACAGGTGCTGAAGATTCCTACTTTGGGAATAGGGTCCTGTTATTTGTTATAGCATAGTTGGTCTTCTCTTCTGTAGATTGGTTCCTTTTCCTAGATTGTTGTTTTCTTTCATATAAAGGATTCTTCTGATAACTGTTTCCTTTAAATCTGCAATAGAAATATTGATTTTGCGGTAATTCAAAGTAGAACTTCAGTCTGTTTGAAGCAAGGTGTGATTAGTGTAACTTTTACTACAACTTTGCATTGCTTTTGAGATTGAGCATATACAGTGTGTGATTGCCTTTGAAATAAACAGACTTTTCTAGGTTGAAAATTTGTGTAGCACTTGATTGTTTGAATTAATAAGCAATTAAAGTGATCAACATTTTGGTGTCGTTGCTGGGGAAGGCAATTATAATTTTCAAAAGCATTGATGTTTTTCTTTCAGATGTACAGATTGCATGAGAGGACGTGGAGCCCCCAAGAAAACTAACCCTACAAGTGGTAGGGGCAGAGGAAGGGGAGGAAGGAAGACCTTTATTTACAAGATCATATTAAAATCTGAATCTTCTCAGAGGCTAAGCTCTCGAAAGCCAAAGCCTCAACGTTCCCTTCAACCGAACTGTGAAACAAAGGAAGAAATTGTGAGTCCTGAAATAGTTGATAAACCAGCAGAAAATTTTGAGGATCGAGCAAGTGCAGTAGGAGAACAAGAAATGGAGGAGAATAATGAAGAATTCTACCACGAAGAACGGGTAGATCCTAAAGGAGAGGGAAGATATGAGAATTCTCTCTCTACCTTCGGGTTTCCTATTGGTAATATTCCTAGAGGAGCAACTCCCATGAAGAATATTCCACTTTTAGCTTTACCTAACTTTCATGGTTTATCTTCTAAAGATCCTGATGAATTTATTTTCGAGTTTGATATATTATGTAGGAGTTATGATTACATTAGCAATGCCCAAAAATTGAAGCTATTTCCATCAACATTAAAAGGAAATGCATTGAGGTGGTTCATAAGTCTTGGAGGCCATGTAATCACAACATGGGATCAGATGAAACATAAATTTCTGCACAAATATCAAGACTACTGTCGAACGAGAGAAAAAAGAGAGGAATTATTTAAGATGGTACAGAAGGAGGATGAAAATCTAGAGGAATTTGTGGAAAGACTACAATATAACCTACAAAGATCCAATCATCCCGATGTAAGTAAGGATATTCTTAAAAAAATATTGTTGAAAGGAGTAAGGGATGACTGTCTAGATATGCTAAATATGCTTGGTAAAGGGGACATATATAAAGAATCATTCGATGAAATTGTTAACCTTTATAAAATATTTTCAAGAGGAGTTGCAAGGAATAGATCAAACAGCAGGGATACCACATTTTCAAGAGTTCAAAAATCAGCTAGTGGAGGAGCAACAAGAGCTGAAATAGGTAATTTACTTGAGGAATTTAAAACTGAAATTTTAAGTTCTTTTGCTTCACAAATTGACACATTTCAGGTTAAAAAGAAACAAGCCGAAGCAGAAGCGGCTTTTTCCGTCTTTTGCCCCAAATGCAGAGAAAAACACCCACTAAGGGAATGCCCATTGGACAAAGTGCCAATTTTCACCCTTTGTGAAAAGGATCATGAAACACAACAATGCCTTTCTTTACCAGGAATAAAAGCAGCATTATAACCAACCGAAGAAGAAGCTGAAGTGGTCTATTTGTTGACACAGAGAAGGCAATGGAAACCGCGAGGACAAGGTATGAGCTCTAATATGCCATTTACATCTTCTAATCGTTGGAACAATTATCCTTCTTTTAGTCAAGAAAATTACCCTCCCTTTAGCCAAATGCAATACCCGCCCTTCAATCAAATGAATTACCCACCCATGCAAAAAACAAACTCTCCGTTTGTAGACCCAACGATGTGGAATCCTTGGCCTCCACAAAAACAACCTTACTTTAACCAATGGAATCCAAATTGGAGGGGTAAACAACCTCCATTTCTAAATCAATTTCCTCAGTTCCAATCACAATTTCAGCAACCACTTCCTTTACCGTCAGGTGCTCCACCTAATAATCAAATGATGAGACCCCAGCTACCTGTACAACCAAAACCTAACCCCAATAATAAAGTTGTGCAGGTTATTGATATTTAAAACCAGCCTATACTTCATGTTTTCCCTGCGCAATGCAATGATATTCATTTACGATCTAGGAAAATATTTGAACCCATTATTGATGATGTTACCTCTTCTGATTTTGATAAAGAAGAGATAGCAAAATGTGATTCACGTGAAGAGGTAAAACTACCCTCTAATAAGGGTACTGAAATAGAAGAACCACCATTCCCTGAATGTTTAGTTTTAACTAAAACACCTGAGCCACTTGCTTTCAATATTCTAGGGTAATTACAGAATATTTATGTTAAAATCCCACTCTTAAAAGCACTAAGAGATGTACCAATTTATGCTAGAACTATGAGAGATATTTGTGTTAAGAAACCCGGTAGGAAAGTTAAAGATCCCCTCACAGTTCATGTTATGGGTGATCTATCTGCATTAATGTCGGGCAAAATTCCTCTAGTTAAATATGGTGATCCCGACCATCCTATTGTTACAGTGCAAGTCAGAAAAACAATAATTCCTCGAGTTCTGGTAGACTTAGGTGCTGCTATCAATATCATGACTCTTGAAACTTCACAACTATTACAGCTGAAGAACGTAATCAGAGATACACCAACCATTCTAGAGTTAGATGACCGTTCTCAATCAAACCAAAAGGAGTTATTGAAGACCTAATCATCTTAGTTGAATCCTGGAATTACCCAGCTGAATTTGTGGTATTATAGACTAAAACAAAGTTGGGGGGACATCCTCTAATTTTGGGTAGGCCCTGGTTGGCCATAGCCGATGCCTTTATCAGCTGTAGATCTGGTTCAATGAAAATTTCCAATGGATATGAAACCAAGTAGCTTACTCTCTACCCTCACGCTACACCCATGATTAATAATGACAATTCTATATGGATGGACTATGATGATCATACTACTCAACCTATTTTGACTATCAGACAAGATTTAAGCCTTAAAGGTACCATTGAGGATGAGGTAATTAATAATTTTATTTGTTAACCCTCCTCTGTGACTCCAGAAACGCATTATCAACTGGCTGCACTTTTGAAATCAGATACCCAGGAAAAGCTTAAATTTGAAGATCTACCTCAAACATCAACTACCATCTCTTCTAAAAGTATACCAGTAGAAATTGAACCTGGAAAAACACTGAACATAAACCCCAACTTGACAGTTGTTGAAACACAACAATTAATGAAGTTACTTCTTTAAAATAAGGAATCATTCACATGGGACTATACAGATATGAAGGGAATCTCTCCTGAATTATGTACTCATCGTATCTATATCAAGGAAGATTGTCGACCGATCTGTCAACCTCAACGACGAATGAACCCTAATTTAAGGGAAATTGTTAAAGAGGAACTTCAAAAATTTCTTAATGCAGGGTTTATATATCCTATATCTAACAGTGGATGGGTCTCCCCGTTTGTAATAGTTCCTAAGAAAAATGGGAAATGCAGAGTGTGCGTAGATTATAGAGCCTTAAATAAAGCCACTCAAAAAGATCACTTTCCTTTACCATTCATTGATCAGCTTGTCAGGGAAGAAATTATTCTCCTTCTTAGATGGGTTCAGTGGGTATAACCAGATCAAAATTGCACCCCAAGACCAAGACAAGACCACTTTTACTAGTCCTTGGGGAACTTTTGCCTGTAGAGTTCTCCCTTTTGGACTATGTAATCCACCAACAACCTTTCAAAGAGCAGTTATAGGAATCTTTTCTGATATGCTTAATGACTCTATGGAAATTTTTATGGATGACTTTACCCCTTATGGTGTGTCTTTTGAGGATGAATTACAGAATCTTGAGAAAGTACTTAAACTATGTGTACAAGCTCACCTCTCCTTAAGTACCAAAAAATGTCATCTGATGATGAGTGAAGGAGTAGTACTTGGACATTTTATTTCATCTCAAGGAATTCAGGTAGATCCATCCAAAATACAAGTCATTCAGAACCTTCCTATTCCCAGAACACAAATAGATGTGAGAAGTTTCTTAGGACATGCAGGATACTACAGAAGATTTATTAAAAAAATTTCCAAAATAGCTTCTCCTTTGTTTGTGTTGCTTATGAAAAATGTTGAATTCAAGTGGACTAATCTTTGTCAGGAAGCATTTGCTGAACTCAAGCATCAGTTATCTACAGCTCCTATTTTAAGGGGACCTAATTGGGCACTTCCCTTTCATATATCCTCTGATGCTTCGGATACTGAAATTGGAGTTGTCTTGGGACAAGAGGAAAATCATCTCCCTTATGCTATCTACTTCATTAGTAAGAATATGACTCCTTCTGAGCTTAATTACATAGTCACCGAAAAGGAATTTTTAGCAGTTATTTATGCCATTAATAAATTTCGACATTACATTACTGGTTACTCTACTTTTTTCCATACTTACCACTCGGCTATTAAGTATTTAATGAACAAATCTGTCACAAATGCTTGAGTCACCAGATGGTTACTATTATTACAAGAATTTGATATTACAATTGTAGATCAACCAGGAAAAGAAAATGTAGTTGTTGATTTTATTTCTTGGTTAAAAGTTGATGATAATACTCCAGTAGATGATTCCTTTCCTGATGAATATTTATTTGCAGTATCTGCTCACTCACCATGGTATGCAGACATTGCTAATTATCTGGTTGCATGGAAGTTACCACCACACCTATCCTATCAAGAGAAAATAAAAATCATTCAACAAAGCACTCGGTATAGTTGGATAAGTGGGTGGCTTTTCTACACAGGACTTGATCAAGAAATCCAAAGATGCATTAGAGAAGATGAGGTTTATGATGTACTAAAAGCTTGTCATGATGGCCCTTGTGGAGGGAGTTTTGTTGATAATAGAATGGCACATAAAATTCTTAGGATGGGTTATTATTGGCCCTCACTTTTTAAAGATGCAAAGAAATACGTCCAAGCCTGTGATAGCTGTCAGAGAATGGGTCAACCTAATCATAGAGATGAGATTCCATTAAACCCCCAGGTAATACTTGAACCATTTGAAATATGGGCCTTAGATTTTGTAGGACTCATTAATCCTCCATCCAACCAAAGAGTTTATATATTGGTCTGCACATATTATATGACCAAATGGGTGGAGGCTAAAGCACTCCTTAGAGCTAATGAAGAAGTTGTCCTAGCTTTCTTATTTGAAGAGATCTTTGTTAGATTTGGAGTGCCTAGGGAACTAGTTACAGATGGAGGACCTCCTTTCACTTCTCATGGTTTTAAATCCACCCTTCAAAAATATCATATTCATCATAGAATGAATACACCATACCACCCCCAAGCCAATGGACATGTGGAAAGAAAAAACAAATTAATAGAAGCCATTCTAAAAAAAAAAGTGAAGGATAACCAGGAGGATTGGTCTCAAAGGCTCCCTGAAGCATTATGGGCTTACAGAACTACCTAGAGAAATACTACAGGATTCTCCCCCTATGAACTAGTTTATGGTAAAAGTGTTGTTTTTCTTGTGGAATTTGAAATAAAAAACTTAAGGACTGATTTAGTTGTTAACCTTGATTTGACTAATGCACAGATAGCCAGGTTGCAGTAGCTTCATGAATTGGATGAAAAAATATTAGATGCCATTCATTAGAAAACTATGATTCAGCAACAAAGAACAAAATGGCATGATAAAATCATCAAGCATAAGCAATTCCAAAAAGGTAATTAAGCTTTATTGTATGATTCTCGGTTTGAAAATTTTCAAGGGAAACTATGTAAAAGATGGCTAGGACCTTACAAAATAGATACTGTTTTTCCCAATGGAACAGTAAGGCTCCTAACAATTGATGACTCTAAAACACCGTTATTAGTGAATGGTCATCGGCTCCATCTGTACCAGTGCCCCATTTCCAAAGAATATTTTAAGGCCACTTGCATGGCAGATTCAAATTATCTCTTTTTAGGGGAGCCTCCTGCCCCTCATTGCATTTAATTTTTCTGAACTGTATTTTTAGCATTAGATTAAATTTCTTAACTAATAATCCCTGCCAAGGGTTGCCATGTTACAATTGATTATTTTGCAGATTCTCGATCCAGGAAAGGCTTACCAAGAAAGGACAATCTCACTACAAGCAGATCCATGCTTCATCTTGTGAAGCATTGCTCCCCTTACTTCAACCCATTCATTTTTAATTTCCCATCTTCCAGTTTTCTTTCAACACCTCCATCATTCATCCCCTCTCATTAATTTTCCCCTTTTCATTCATTTTCCCCATTTTCCCATTGCTGAAACAGCACTCTTTAGCAACATTTTCCGCATTTTTTCCATTGTTGAAACAACACTCTTCAGCAACATTTTCCGCATTTTTCCCATTGCTGAAACAGCACTCTTCAGTAACATATTCCCCATTTTTCCCATTGCTAAAACAACATCCTTCAGCAACATTTTTCCATTCCTTCACTCATTGCTGAAACACCACTTCTTCAAAGACATGACCATGCAGCATTTCCCGTCATGAAATCATCTTCTTCAGTTCTTTCATTCTTACTCCTCTTATTTCTCATGCTAATCCTGTCCTTTCAATACCTTCTCCTATGATTAAACATACTTTTGATACAATCTCCCTCATTTTCTAAAAAGCTTCCAAATTTTCTTCCATGAATATTGCTGATTTATTATGAGCAGACACTATATTTTCCGAAGTACGAATTAAAGGTAAAAATGAGGTATGTAAGTTTTATATGTGAATACAATTAAACTATGGTTAAATGAGAAGATTTCGTTCATTATTACCATAATCCCCATACACTTAAAGTCATCATTTCAGCGCCACTTATTTTTACCCATTATCTCGTCTCTTCACCATCATTTACATGTCCTCATTCACAAAACTTACTCTGTTCGGGTGCGGTAACTTGGTTCTCTGACTGTGCATTTTACCGAGCTGATTAGCTATGGGAGGTCCTGTTATACGATACGAACCCACCACGACAACCCTGCTAGAATTGTATCCAGAAGTATATCAAATTTTTCAGCAGGTAGGCTGGTTAGGTTATTTTTAGAGGCTCCAGGGATTTGATCAACAACAGGTTCTTCAATTTGTTCGGAATCTTAAGGAAGACCACTCTATTGTTCAAGGGGTTCGGATTCCAGTTTCAGAAGATGATACAGCACAGGATTCGGGCCTTCCCATCACTGGCATTCACCGGTTCAGCCAAAAACACATTATTCTTAATGCACAACAAGATTTTCTCTTGCCAGGATAAAAAGTTGAGCCTAAAGGTCGAGGTGTTCGACTCAACTTGTTGCCGCCTCCTTGGCCGAAAGTCACAGAATTTTTCAAGCACTACCTAACCTATGAAGGCCGATACCAGGCAGTTTACTAGTATGACTTCGTCTTGTTAAATCATTTACGACATGGTAGACTAGTGAATAGTCCTTATTATCTACTTGGATGTCTCAGAAATATGTCGCATTATTGTAGACAGGTAAAAAACCCCCTCCTTTCCCTCACCCATCACCATCCCATCCAATTACTTATCTAAAAGGGTTTTTCCCAAAACCCTCCTAACCTCCTGTTAGCGTCAAATCTACCTTAGGCTGAAATGAGGTAATACCTAAGGCAACATGATGACACGCTCACTGAAGGCCCTACGAGGAGAGGGCTCTCTCCGGGTCTATCTCGGAAAAAGGTCTTCAAAGGGGCTGAGATGACTTATAATGAATACTGATTTTAGGCTAGTAAATAGATAGGAAAGTTTGATTTAAATTTTTTGGGTTTTTGTTGAAAAAATGGGAAAAAACAATTTTGGGCTCGGGGATGAGGCCAGATCTTTGCAGAATTCGAGTTGGGGCAAGGTAGGCAGTAGTCTTGATGCTTTTTGATTATGTGTATGGATGGATCAGAATGAAAAGGAGCTGAAGAGGGCAAGGGAGAACAAGGATCCTCTCCAAACTGGCGAAAACATATAAAACTAAACAAATTTAAAGGCAGAGCACTGGAATTAATGGATTCTACCTCATTTACTCATTCATTTAGTTTCAGAAGCAAAAGAAGGGAATGGCATACATTAAACATTTAAAGAACTTACAAATAACTGAGAGAACACACCATCAAAACTGAAAGCCACAAGAATCCCAACAGGTGCTGCAAAACCTCTGATCTTTCCTTAGCCAAAATGTAGAAAATATGTACAATAGTGTGCCAAACTTTTCCCAAGAGTCCAACCCTAATAGTGTCTCATAAATTACATCATATAGACCATCCTAACCCCTTCCCATGCCTCTAGGGGTCGAATTCCTCCTTCTAGGAGCAGTTTCAACCAATTCTAAACAAGGAGCTAAAATCTAGGCAGCCAAACAACTTGCCTCTAAAAGGAAGGAAACTGATTCATTCACTTGATTTTCACTTTTTTGTGAGTGAATCATCTAGAATAGGTAAAATTGAGTCAAAATTACATTACAACCACAAAATTACATCAAGATAACTCAAAAATTACATCCACAATCAAAACTGGTCCAACTGGCCGAAATTCTGAGCTGGAAGATGAAAAATTAGCCAAAAATCTCTATGCGCCGCGTGCCTGAGCTCTATGCGTCGCGCGCCTTTCAGCCTATTTTTGGGGCACTTCCCGGCATCAAAATCAAGCTCATGATAGCTTTTTGGAAAGCCCTGGATGTCTGCTATCCAACCCAAGTTGAATTTCCCAATTTGGAGCTCATTTTCCCCTCCAACACTTCATTTTCCCAAAAGTACTTTCCCCGTCGGGGTAAAAAAGGCGGCGTAAAGGTGATTTTCATGGTGTTTTTGGCCCTATCCACAATCAAAACTGGTCCAACTGGCCGAAATTCTGAGCTGGAAGATGAAAAATTAGCCAAAATCTCTATGCGCCGCGCGCCTGAGCTCTATGCATCGCGCGCCTTTCAGCCTGTTTTTGGAGCACTTCCCGGCATCAAAATCAAGCTCATGATATCTTTTTGGAAAGCTCTGGATGTCTGCTATCCAACCCAAGTGGAATTTCTCAATTTGGAGCTCATTTGCCCCTCCAAAACTTCATTCTCCCACAAGTACTTCCTGCTGGTGCAAAAGGTGGCAGAAAGGTGATTTTCATGGTGTTTTTGGCCCTTTTGATCATCCAGAACTTGGTGAAATGCTTCAGCCATTTTTGAGCATGCATAAATTACCATGAAAAATCCAAAAATACAAATTTTTCCTCCAGCAAGTGTCCCAATCATAAGCGCGCGTCGTGACGCGCTACGCGTTGGGCTGAAAAACCTGTTTTGAGACCAAAATTTTCAAAAATGACAAAAAATTCTTCAAATTTGCTCAAATTCGGAGCGAAGACCCTCCATCATGTATCATTCTCAGCCAACAAAGCCTCGGCCAAAATACGGAGTGGATCAGGCCTCTTCCGCCGTTTTAGTGCTCTGCCCAGCCTTCTCTTCAGGATCTTCATTTTTGCTTTGCAGACGTGCATGCGGGCCCAATAATGACCTTTCATGTGACGGAGCATGTCTTTGTCTCTATTGGCCTTTGCCAACAACTTCTCCAGATGAATTTTAACATGCATGAGTTCGGTCTCTCGCTCAATTGGTGTCATGTCACCAGGTCTCTTCCGGGCCAATTGTCGATCTTCACGAATTCGCCGCAGCTCTACAAGTGTGTGTTGATCCTCCAGCTGTTTCTTCCACTGCTCCAGGTACTTTATCACCCACTGAGCTCTCTGCAATTTCTCATTCAGCGTGTCAATCTCAGCCTTTTGCTCCTAGATGATCTCTTTCAGTTTCAAGCTAGGAGAGCTCGCATCAACATCGATGAGTATAAAATCAGTGTCTCGGCCTCCTGATAGGCCCTCATCGTGCATAGGCCTCTTGCCTCTGTCCTGAACCTGTACCTTTGCTGATGAAGAAGGTGAGACCCCTTCCACCCCGGGTGGAGATAGTACTCGTCGTGTAGCTGCAAATAAGGCTCTGTGGCCTCGCTGATATGTCACATACACTGGAGCGCTAATATGCTCAGTCTCAGGAATATCAAGCTGGTGTGAAGGCTCTCCCTCATCATGAACTACCTCGGGAGGCGGCTGTGGCGCTGCAAAGAAATCACGGGAGATGAACTCATCCCATGCGATGCCCTGCTGTGTGAGCTGATGTACCACCATGATTTTGATCAGCACGTAATGATATATGCTATTATGTTGCTATGCTGGGGTCTTCTTCTGTAAAAGAAATGTCATCCGCTCTATGTTGCGGTACATGAAGTATGGAATGCTCATCATACGTACCCTCATGAAATGCATCAACAAACAAATATGGTACGCATAGAGGTGCGAGAATCTTCCCTCACAACTGAAATATTGAATGATCAATCTCATCAATGGTGCATACTCATCCCTCAAAAATCGGAATGGAAATACCCTGCTCAGCTGCCTCATATATCCAGGTCTGATATAGGGCTCATAATAGGATTTCTCTAGCTGCTATCGTTTGTTCCATTCCTCTCCTACGTTTGGTATCCCGGTGGCCTGAGCAATGGTCTCTGGTGATAGAATGAAGTTTACTCCGGCAAGGTTTACACGACCATCATGTAAATGTAGAACAAATAGGCGAGCTAGCTCATGATGATGCTGAGTTTGGGAAATCATCTCACAGTATTGGAAACATGACTGATGCTGAAAACAATCCATTGCAAGCGGGCAAGCCTGCAATTGAGCCAAAGAAGTAGGCTCCTCCCTGACATGTCTACCACTTTTGCCACTTTTGTGAGACCTCCGTGGCACATTATCCTCTGCTGTGGAATCACTGTCATACCCTTGCTCATAAACTGAATCCGTCTCTGACATGGCGCTGAAATCAAGATGTTTGAAAAATATATGCTGATATAGGTATAGTGAAAACAAGAGTTCAGTGTATGCTCTAATCCCAAATGTGTCACATGTGTATCAAGGTGCTATAGGAAAACCACAATGATAAAGGTACTGTCAAATGAGTTTGAATGGAAAACAACCACTTCTTTGACTACATGAGGATTTGACAAGTGAGTAGGAAGGACTGTAATGCTGGCGGAAATAGTTATTAGGAACAAAAGTGAAAATAGCCCTTGCAGTGACAATTAGACTTTGTTAATGGAGGATGTGGGATAGTGAATATGGGACTGTGTTATAATATAAATGATAAGTAGTGAGACAGTAATATGGTAATCACAGTGACAGCAGTGATGGAATAGGAGAGAGAGCGTGAGGCTATGGTAAATAATAAGCGATGACACCAATGATAGTAGAGGGCATGAGCATATAGGTTAACAACAAAAGTTTTGAAACCCCCACAATATCACTAACATGTCTTTCAAAACCCTATGGAGTGAATTTGCAATGAATATAGGGTTTACATTTCACCATAACAAACACTCGTTTTTCTTCTCATTTGAAACTCCATAGCATATCCATGAATCACTGAGAAGGCATGAATAACTTACTTGCAGGCAAATGAAGTGATTTGATGCGAATTTGGGTGATGAACTGTTGTTTTATGGCCCTGAAGCTCTATGTGCCGCGCGCTAACTTTTAACTCACTCTCACGGCTTCAAAACAAGATTTCGCCCTTCAACGCTCCAATTCGATGTTTGCTTTGGAAACTTGTGAAAATAACTTGTCTTCCATGGTTTATATAGCTTGAGAAATATCTCACAAGAATCAGATTTGATTTTTATTTTCTCCATAACCCACTTTGTAATGTTTGGCAATTTTGGCACTTTGTCATTTAATGCAATTCTGTCTTTTGGCTTTTCACTGTTTTTCTGAGTCTTGGACTGATGCGATGATTTGATTTTTGCAGGGATTTTGGAATTTTGACTTCGGAAAATACCAGAGGGTGCTTTGAACTTTTTATGGTGGAAAAAATACATAATTATTACAAAAAATAAATTTGACAGTTTCTAGTTCAAAACAGAGTTTTGAACTAAAAATGTCTTCAAATGTCTTTGATGATGAAAACTTTGAATTAAGAACTTTTGCGAAACCATCCTCATGGCCTGCGGGCTTTATTAAATATATCAAAAGACTGAAACCCTAGACTCTAGGACTAAAAGACTCACTTTTACGAAAATAATTATTTATGACCATGAATAACGTGACCTGAAATTTGATGATTTTTGAAGAGTTTTAATGAGCCCAGCAGGTACAAGCATGAGGGAATACAAGAAGACCAAACCCTCTCGTCAGTCAATGGCATGCCCCTAGCGAAATGCAACGAAGTGGAATGAGCGAGACACCTAAAAATGATATGCAAAAAGCGAAATGATCTCTGACGGAGGGCTGTAAGGACCGACTCTAACATTGGCTCCAATGGGGATGGTAGCTCCAAGGAGATGCCAATAACGACAGATCTCTGGAAGAGCTAGGCAGTGCCTTCATCCATTGGGTGATGGAGGCATTATTTGAACGGATAACACAAAACTTTTGACACATTTATTGACTGAAACTTGACTGAAACTTGACTGAAACTGACTAAAAAGACTGATAAGACCAACTTGACAAACTTCAAACCAACGAACCTCCTTTTCCAGAATTATAGCCTTCGCTCCGGGCCCCAGACTGAAGACAAGAGATCAGTACACACTTGCGATAAAACATAAGTAGAACGATATATACAATGATGATGAAATCAGCAGAAAATACTCAGAAATAGTATCGCTTGAGCATCCGACCATTGATCGGCCCTCCCGGACAATCATCCCCGTTCATTTCCTTGAGAAGAAAGGCGTTCTGACCACGATATGCTGCAATCTTAAAAGGACCCTTCCAAAGGTTTTCAAATTTTCGGTGCTTTCCCTTGTCTTCATTTCGAGCATCCCACTTCAAAACCACCTCATCCAGCTGAAACTTGTCTGCTTTTGCCTTCCTGTCGTAGATCTTCTTTATGCGCTCCTGCAACTTAAATGTATTTGGAAAGACTTCCTCCCTTGTCTGCTGTAAATGAATCATCTGATTTATCCTTCGCTGCATGGGATCTTCCTCACTACCTGCTTCCTGAAGCAATTTGACTACTGGGACAGCAAGAGACGTGGGAAACACTGTGTCTAATCCATACACCAAATCGAAAGGAGACATGCCAATAGAATTTTTCTGACTTACCCTATCAGCCCAAAGCGCATTTACTAATTTCTTGTGCTAGCCTTTCTTAATGATTTCCAACAATTTCTTAATGATATTTACCAAAGACTTATTAGAAGACTCCGCCAAGCCATTTCCTTGCGGATGGTAGGCAGTCGAATGTCCCAAGATGATGTTGTACTTATTACAAAATTCAACCATCCTCTTTTACTTAAAGGCAACTGAATTATCTGTGATTATCTTACTAGGACAACCAAAACGTGACAAAATATTATTCTCAAGAAAAGAAATAATTACTGCATTCGTGGCCTGTCGGGTGGGAATTGCCTCGATCCACTTCGTGAAGTAATCCGTTGCTGTCAATATCCATCTATGCTGTCCTGACGATGCCGGATGGATTTCCCCAATGAAATCCAATCCCCACTGCTGAAATGGTGCACTAACTTCAATTGGTTTAAGAGGCAGAGGCTGTAACTTTTGTTTCCCTTCGAAAATTTGACATTCGTGACAATTCTTAACAGCCTTATATACATCAGAAAATAAAGTAGGCCAATAGTAACCTACTCTCAGAATCTTATTCGCTGTGGTTTTCCAAAATAGATGGTCCCCGCAGTCTCCTTTATGAAAGTCCTCCAAAACTCTTTTGGCTTCCTCCTCTACCAAACAATTCAATAACATTCCACTAGGGTCTTTCCAATATAATGCAGAATTCAGTATACAAAACTTTGCAGCCCTCAATTTCAAGGTTCTAATCTTATTTATAGCCATACCGGGAGGTGGAGACAAATTCTGAAGTACATATAATATGTCAGCATACCAAGGGGAAGAAACAAAAATATCAGATACCTGAAATGATGCACTTTACTCATCCTCATCAACATAGCAGCGATCAAATTTATGTCTAAAGCATGCAGATTTGTTTCAGCCATGAGCTTGGCTAGTCCTTGTCCTTTGATCAGCTTGGTCGGTTTAATCTCCACATCATATTCTAACAATGCAGCGATCCACTTACCCCATCTTCCCTCTGGATCTGCCTGTACCAAAACATATTTAATTGTTGCGTTAGGAACGTAGGCTATAATGTGGGAATGCAATATATATACACGAAAATCCTTTAAGGCCTTCACAAGAGCAAGTGCTTGTTTCTCAATAATGTTATATTTCAAAGCTCTATCCCTTATAATTCGACTGAAAAAGGCAATGGGCTTCTCAACTCCATCCCTTTTCTGCATTAAAACAGCTGCCAAAGTGTGCTCAGAAGCAAACAAAAACAAAATGAAGTCCTGTGTGTAATCCAGGCTGATTAAAATAGGGGCTGAAGAAAGAGCTAACTTTACCAAATTGAATGATTTCACCACCTCTTCTGTCCACTTCACCTGACTGTCCTTTTTCAGCATGTTTGTGATTTCTCTAAGATGCTCAGCCAGATTTGGAATGAAACGATGCAGAAAATTCATTTTACCATTAAATGACTGTATTTCTTTCTTGTTCCGGGGCTGTTCAATTTGCTGGATTGCTTCAACATGTGCAGGGTCAACACGAATGCCGTCTTTCGATATGATGTGGCCAAGAAGTTTGCCTTCATCCATGGCAAACAAGCTCTTTTTCGGATTCAGCGAAATGCCATATTTTCTACACTTTTGAAAAACAACTTTCAAGTGATATAAATGTTCTTCATCAGAATTTGAAAACACAGTCAAATCATCAAGGAAAACAACCAAAAATAAATCTTTCTCATTGGCGAAAACCATGTCCATTGCTCGCTGAAAAGTGGCACCTGCATTTTTCAAACCAAACGGCATCTTGGCATAATGAAACGTTCCCCATGGAGTGGTGAACGCAGTTTTGTCGCGATCGTCCTCATGCACTAAAATTTGATTATATCCTGAATAGCCGTCGAGTAGTGACATCCTTGATGCTCCAACTACTCGCTGCAATATATGGTCCATTTTTGGAAGCGGATAATTGTCTTTTAATGACACCTTATTCAAATTTTTGAAATCAATACAAAAACGGATCTCACCTGTCTTTTTCCTCACGGGCACCAAATTTGATATCCAATCAGAAAATCTGATAGGTACAATGATTCCTAACTTATACAACCTATTTACCTTTTTTTCAATCGACGGTAGCAGCTTCGGATTGATTCTCCTCAACTTCTGATGGAAAGGCTTCTGATTTGGTTTAATAGGGATCGTATGCTGAATGATATTAGTGTCATACATTTTTAAATCTGAGTAATCCCACGCGAAAGCATCAGCAAATGAAGACAACAATCTCACATACTCAGCTCTTACCTCCGGTGACAATGACTTGGATAACTTTACCATCTTGGGGTTTTCAGCTGTCCCAATATTTACTTCTTCAGCACCTTTTTCAGTCGGCCTCAATGTCGGTTTGCGGGCTACATCGTCTTGATCAAAGAGTTCCTCTAAAGGAATCAATCCTTTAGGAATGATGTTATCTTTAAGTTGCAGCACTTCCATTTGATTTATCTGCAAATCATCATTACCATCATCATGTTCTATATCTATGGAGGTACCTTTAAACTTACCCTTGTTTTGCATAAAATCACTAATCTCCTCATCGTCCTGAAAAACTTGCCAACATCTCTGATTATCCAGAGCGATAGGGCGGTGCTTCACATGGATCTCGAACTTATTGATGGAATTCATTGGGATTTTTAAATTGCTTGCTGCCTTAGCAAGTCCATCAGCAACACCATTTTGTATGCGAGGCACACATGTCAAGGTATAATCTGAAAATAACTTCAAAATGTCTAAAACTGCATTACGGTAAGCCCTCATGCGAGGATGCTTGGCTTGAAACTCACCCTTTACCTTTTTAATCACCAACTCGGAATCACCATAGACTGCAATTCTTTTCGCTTTCAGCTTTCTTAGAATCTTTAGGCCAGCAATCAGAGCCTCATACTCAGCCTCATTGTTAGAACAATCAAATGCTAGTTTGTAGGAACATACTCGCACATTGCTCGGGACCTTATTCGGAGCGGAAAATGGACTGCGTATCCAAACACCAATTCCAGAACCATCACTACCCACTGCGCCATCTAAATCCATGGTCCAAAGACCATCTTCATCATCCTCTAAGTGTTGAAATTGCGTCAGCTCTGTTTTTTCTATTTGCTGCCCATCGTCTTTAGCTGATTGCTCAACAGTAGCTTGCTTTTCTTGTCTTTCTTTCTGCAGAACCTCTCTAAAATTCTCAGTAATATCTGGTATATCTTCTTCTTGAACTAACTGAATATCTATATCATTAAAACTATCAGCAAACAAAACAAAAGACTCTAAGTCTGTATGTACATAATTTACAGGATGATTGATTGGTTTCTCCTTGCTTGTTATCATGTATTTCATCTTCTGCTCTCGATATAACTTTCTCATTTGGCCAAAGACAGGAATTGTTGCATAGGAAAAATCTAACTGTAGTGTACCTTTCAACTTTTCTCCCCAAGATATAGAAAGGAGCATCCCAAATCGAGGAGGAATGTCCTTCACAACCATGTCCATCAAGACATTCTTCGCAGGAATCTGATCTAAACTTACAACCAAATCTTTGATAAGTCCGATACATCTCACTCGGCTGGAATCAAATGAGTACAAATCATGGTACTTCCTTGTAATGTCTAAATCCAACTTTTCCATGATCGCTTTTGGCATAAGATTGTGCGAAGCACCGGAATCGAACATGGCATTATGCAATACATATTCATGCAACCTCAAACTGATATAAAAGGGAGGAACATCACTGTCAGGGGAATCACCATCTAGAGCAGGCCCAAATATCAATTCAGGCTGATCATCTTCAATATTCACCGTGTCAAACATTGGATCAAAATTCAGAATTTTGGAGACTTGACCTCTATAACTGCTGTTCTTCATAATTTCTGTCAAAGGAATAGATACCTTCAATTTAGAAATTTCATTCTCTAAACTAAAAGCTGAAACCCTTTCAACCTCTTTGACTGGAACTTCTTTCCTTTCAGCCTTATCCTTCATTATGCGTGGCTGATTTGACTTTTCTGCTGATGATGATTTATTAGCTGCGGGATCAATCGTCTCTTTTCCTTTCTTCTGTGGTATAGGTGAATCCATCTTTGGTGTTGAAGCCTATTTTCTCTTCTGAATTGGGTTTATGGGCACATCTCTGTTTCTCAATGAGTATTGCTTCTGCTGAGCAGACAAAGCATTCATATACCCTCTTTGGTATTCATCTGATTCTTCCTCCAGAGCTACATCATTTGCTAAGATGAAATCCTCATCTTTCTGTGCAGCGGAAATTTCTGCATACTCTTCGTCTTCAGTGATGTAAATGGGCAGATCATCGAGAGTAAAGAAGTGGTTTTTCTCCCCTACTACATCATTGTCATCGTCTGAATCTTGACTCACAAAATTCTGCAGAAGAGGTGTTTTAACTTGCTGCTGGGCTGCCGGCTCTTGTACTCTCTGTTCACGCTGCTTAATTCTGAACTGTGGCTGCTGCTGGCCACGGTAGTTGGGATTTCGAATCTGCAGTTCTGGCTTGTCAAGCGTCATTCTTTTGAACATTTTTTCCATTTCGTGAAGCAAGTGCTGTTCTGATGTAGATGTGGAAGCTTCTTCTTTTATGGTCACTCTCTTCTCTGCTTTCAACCTGGCTCTCTTATCATTCAGATTCGCCTCAACACTAACAACAATCTTCTGCATATCTTCCGAGGTAGGCGGATCTCTGTCTCGTAATGAATAATCCATCTCCGGATCGAAACCATCCAGGAATTTAAGGAGAGCTGACTTTCTAGATGGTCTTAAGTCATCTGGAATTGCATTATACACTATATAATCTTGAACGGACTCACCAGGATTACGCTTGATGCTAGTATACTCAGAAGTAATTTGCAGCGGATCTTTCTTCATCTCCCACCGATCTAGGAATTGTGTCTGAAGCTCTTGTAATGTATTGATACTTCCGGGTTGTAAAGCTCTGAACCATTTACGAACCTCGCCTCCAAAAGTCTGGGCGAACAATCTCATGGACACATTCTCTTCATCTATTTCACGCAGGTCCAAGAAATATGTCATTCTAATAATGTGTTGCTGAGCGGACACACTCTGCAGAGTGCCATCAAATATTGGAATCTTACTCTGATAATCAGCGGGCATAGGATCCAAATTTGCAGGTAAAACAAGAGGTGCGAATCTAGCAGCCATGGCTCTTGGCGGATTTATAATCTGTCTTGGAGAAACAGGTGGAATGGGAGCAGTAGATGAACGAGGTGTATGCGGTGGAGATGGAGGAGGAACTACTGCTGATTGCTGATCAGAGATCTCAGGCTATACGGGAATGGTAGGGATAA
Organism: Pinus albicaulis; assembly: GCA_034641835.2. Lineage (NCBI taxonomy): Eukaryota > Viridiplantae > Streptophyta > Pinopsida > Pinales > Pinaceae > Pinus > Pinus albicaulis. Next base: position 69,596 of record JAXQQM020084574.1, on the reverse strand, counting down.
AGGGAGGTTCAGTGGGAATCCATGAACCGGATGCAATTTCAGATGGCCCAAGAGTTTCGGATGCAGATTCAATGAATTCAGGGATGTTGGTTGCCACAATGGAGCTTTGAAGATTCAGAATATAATTATCGATAGATCTATTTTCTTGTTCAACTTCTAGATACTTGATGAACTCAGGATTGATGACGGTAGAACCAATAGCACTTTCAGATTTGGTTTCAAACAATGATAACTCGAACTGATCGTCAAACTCAATATCTTCAATGTGATAAAAAACAGTGGGGTATGAGTGAGATTTGACCAAAGGAATGATGGGAGCTTCTCGAAGAAAAATTCTTGGGATTAGGTTGGGGTTTTCATATACTGGAGGTGGATTTGGATCAGGATTTGATCTAGTATGCCTTTTTGAAGCCAGTGTATTGATCTATTAAAAAAAAAACCAAAGGACACAACCGATTATTTTTAGCCTATCGACTTCTAGACTCAATCATCCAAAAGTCTAGAACGAACAAGTGTACTGGGGTAATTTTCAAATCAAGTGCTGCATTCACAAGCTAAACCGGAGATCGACTGAAGCAGCGCTTATCTACTTCCGCTTATGCATGGCAAAAGCATTTCGAAAGATACCTGGCGTGACTTCAGACTCCGTCTATAACTCATGAAACGAACACATCAAAAAGCAAACCATTGAGATTAGTTCCCCAGTATGGTCGCCACTATGTTAGCGCTCGAATCTACCTTAGGCTGAAATAAGGTAAAACTCAAGGCAACATCAAACCACGCTCAGCCTCGTAGCTAGCTCTACGAGGACAGGAGAGGGCTCTCTCCGGGTCTATCTCGGCAAAATGTCTTCAAAAGGGGATGAGATGACTTATAATGGATACTGATTTTAGGCTAGTAAATATATAGGAAGGTTTGATTTAAATTTTTTGGGTTTTTGTTGAAAAAATGGGAAAAACAATTTTGGGCTCAGGGATGAGGCCAGATCTTTGCAGAATTCGAGCTGGGGCAAGGTAGGCAGTAGTCTTGATGCTTTTTGATTATGTGTATGGATGGATCAGAATGACAAGGAGCTGAAGAGGGCAAGGGAGAACAAGGATCCTCTCCAAACTGGCGAAAACATATAAAACTAAACAAATTTAAAGGCAGAGCACTGGAATCAATGGATTCTACCTCATTTACTCATTCATTTAGTTTCAGAAGCAAAAGAAGGGAATGACATACATTAAACATGTAAAGAACTTACAAATAAATTAGAGAACACACCATCAAAACTGAAAGCCACAAGAATCCCAACAGGTGCTGCAAAACCTCTGATCTTTCCTTAGCCAAAATGAAGAAAATATGTACAATAGTGTGCCAAACTTTTCCCAAGAGTCCAACCTATAGAGTGTCTCAGAAATTACATCATATAGACCATCCTAACCCCTTCCCATGCCTCTAGGGGTCGAATTCCTCCTTCTAGGAGCAGTTTCAACCAATTCTAAACAAGGAGCTAAAATCTAGGCAGTCAAACAACTTGCCTCTAAAAGGAAGGAAACTGATTCATTTACATGATTTTCACTTTTTGTGAGTGAATCTTCTAGAATAGGTAAAAGTGAGTCAAAATTACATTAAAACCACAAAATTACATCAAGATAACTCAAAAATTACATCCACAATCAAAACTGGTCCAACTGGCCGAAATTCTGAGCTGGAAGATGAAAAATTAGCCAAAAATCTCTATGCGCCGCGCGCCTGAGCTCTATGCATCGCGCGCCTTTCAGCCTGTTTTTGGAGCACTTCCCGGCATCAAAATCAAGCTCATGATATCTTTTTGGAAAGCTCTGGATGTCTGCTATCCAACCCAAGTGGAATTTCTCAATTTGGAGCTCATTTGCCCCTCCAAAACTTCATTCTCCCACAAGTACTTCCTGCTGGTGCAAAAGGTGGCAGAAAGGTGATTTTCATGGTGTTTTTGGCCCTTTTGATCATCCAGAACTTGATGAAATGCTTTGGCCATACTGGAGCATGCATAACTTACCATGAAAAATCCAAAAATATAAATTTTTCCTCCAGCAAGTGTCCCAATCATAAGCGCGCGCGTCGACGCGCTACGCGTTGGGCTGAAAAACCTGTTTTGAGACCAAAATTTTCCAAAATGACAAAAAATTCTTCAAATTTGCTCAAATTCAGAGCGAAGACCCTCCATCATGTATCATGCTCAGCCAATGAAGCCTCGGCCAAAATCCGGAGTGGATCAGGCCTCTTTCGCCGTTTTAGTGCTCTGCTCAACCTCCTCTTCAGAATCTTCATTTTTGCTTTGCAGACGTGCATGCGGGCCCAATAATGACCTTTCATGTGACGGAGCATGTCTTTGTCTCTATTGGCCTTTGCCAACAACTTCTCCAGATGAATGTTAACATGTGTGAGGCATGTCTCTCGCTCAATTGGTGTCATGTCACCGGGTCTCTTCCGGGCCAATTGTCGATCTTCACGGATTCGCCGCAGCTCTACAACTGTGTGCTGATCCTCTAGCTGTTTGTTACGCTGCTCCAGGTATTTTATCACCCACTGAGCTCTCTGCAACTTAACATTCAGCGTGTCAATCTCGGCCTTCTGCTCCTGGATGATCTCTTTCATTTTCGAGCTAGGAGAGCTCTCATCAACATCGATGAGTGTAAAGTCAGTGTCTCGGCCTCTTGAAGGGCCCTCATCGTGCATAGGCCTCTTGCCTCTGTCCTAAATCTGTACCTGTGCTGAAGAATAAGGCGAGACCCCTTCCACATCATGTGGAGATAGTACTCGTCGTGTAGTTGCAAATAAGGCCCTGTGGCCTTGCTGATATGTCACATACACTGGAGCACTGATATGCTCGGTCTCAGGAATGTCAAGCTGGCGTGAAGGCTCTCCCTCATCATGAACTACCTCGGGAGGTGGCTGTGGCGCTGCAAAGAAGTCACAGGAGATGAAATCCTCCCAAGCAATGCCCTGCTGTGTCAGCTGATGTACCACCATGATTTTGATCAGTGCGTAATGATATATACTGCTATGCTGCTGTGTTGGGGTCTTCTTCTATACAAGAAATGTCATCCTCTCTATGTTGCGATACATGAAGTATGGAATGCTCATCATACGTACCCTCGTGAAATGCATCAAAAAATGGACATGGTACGCATAGAGGCGCAAGAATCTGCCCTCGCAACTGAAATATCGAATGATGAGTTTCATCAATGGTGCAAACTCATCCTTCAGAAATCTGAATGGAAATACCCTGCTCAGCTGCCTCATATACCCAGGTTTGATGTATGGCTCATAGTAGGATTTCTCTAGCTGTTGTCTTTTGTTCCATTCCTCTCCTATGTTTGGTTATCCTGGTGGCACCGACGATAGTCTCTAGTGACAAATACTGAAGTTTACTCTGACAAGGTTTACACGGCCATCATGCAAATGTAGAACGAAATAGGTGAGCTAGCTCATGATGATCTTTGAATTCAGAGCAATCATCTCACGGTATTGGGCTCGCAGGCGCGCTGAAAACAATCCATTGCAAGCGGGCGGGAGCGCAGGGTGGCCAAAGAAGTAGGCTCCTCCCCGACATGCACACCGCCGCACATGTGAACCTCCTACGTACATTTATCCTATTTTGTGGAATCACTATCTTCAGTCATACCCCAGCAAAACTGAATCGTCTACGACATGGTGCTAAGTATGAAAAATATGTCTTTGATATGGTTATGATGAAAATGAAATTTAGTGTATGTCTATTCCAAATGTGTCACATATGTATCAAGGTGCTATAGGAAAAACCATAGTGAGGAAATCTTGTCAAAGTGGGCTTTGAGTATGAGGACAGCCAACATTTGAGGGACTTAGGAATATGGACAATTTACAAGTGATATGGAAGCGATTGATGAATATGGTCCAATGGAGGGAAGGATAACAAGTGATAAATTTAGGTTTTACCACATGAGAACAAAAGGAAATGAAGGATGTGAAACGAGTGGTATAACAATGGGACGTAGGTATAATAACAATGATAACGGCGGTGAGAAAAATGATATAATGATAGCGAGTGATAAAAGCATACATAACAATGGCATAAGAGTTGTTTTGGCAAATGCAAGTTTTGACACCAATTTCAAATGACAATCATCACTCCTCAAACCCTATGGAGCGGTTCGAAGTGGACATAGGGTTAAGTTTCACCATTCAAACACTAATATCTTTCGCTAAACCATAGCACCATAGCCCAAAATCATCAAACGAACTTGACAAACTTACTTGGAGGCGAAAGAGGCAGATTTGAAGCAGTTTTGGTGAGAAGGAGGGTAATTTTCGACCTTAGGGCTCTATGCGCGGCGCCGACAATGCTCCTCGGCCCTTGGGTGTGCGCGCTTTTGTGTAAAAAGACGAACTTACGGTTTCCAATGCGCCACGCGCGCATTCTATGCGCCGCGCCTCCTATGTATGTGCGCGCTCTTTTTAGCTACAGTCGCGGTTTCAAAACAAAATTTCGTCCTTCAACTCTTCAATTAGAGCCTCTTGCTTGGATTTTGAGCATATCTCTTGTTGAAAATGGGTTAAATAGCTATGAAAATATCTTGCAAGAGATGGGTTTAATTTTAGTTCTTCAAAAGCCAATTCATAATGTTTTTTGATTTGGCATTTTAGTCATTTATTTCAACTCTTTGTCTTTTTTTATTTTTACAACGACTTTACGAGTTTGAGGTGATGAATTTGGTTGTTTTTGCGGGGATGTGGCGTTTGGACTTCGGAAAGACCAAAGGTGCATTGAAATTTTATAGCGGAAAAAATACATGATTATTACAAAAAAAATGGAATTCGACAATTTCTTATTCAAAACGAGTTTTTTTGAGCAAAAGTAATGTCAAATGTGTTTGATGATGAAAATTTAAACTAAGAACTCTTGAAAACCATCCTCGTGGCTGCGGGCATTTATTAAACATATCAAAGAAGTGAACCCTAGACTCTAAAACTAAAAGACTCTTGTTGACCAAAATAATCATTTATGACCATGAATGACGCGAGCGAACTTCGATGAATTTTGAGGAGTTTTAACTAACCCCGACGGTACAAGCATGGGGAATACAAGAAGACCAACCCTCTCGTCGGTCAATGGCATACCCCCTAGCGAAATGCAACGAAGTGAAGTGAGCGGGAACCTACTAAAAATGATATGCAAAAAGCGAAATGATCTACGACGGAGGGGCGCAGGGCCAGGCTCTAACACCATCATAATAGAGATTGATAGTAGGTGAGAGGAAAAATTAAAATGGGCACAAGGATAGATCGAGCATGACTTCTTCCTCGAAAAGACAATAAATGTTTTGGATCCTTAAATGCATCACTAGGGTGGTGAGAGAAATGGTGTCACAACATGGTTTGATTGAGTGCTCCTAATGCATCTCAATAATGAGGGATTTCAAGATAATGGTGAGTGTAATGTTTGTACTATGCACATATAGCACATGGATAGTTGGTACGTAATGCCTCATTATGTGTGGGTGTGGTATTGTCTCTAAGGTGGAGGTGGTGCTACCAATGCTTGTGGAGAGTGAAGAAGGGATTTAACTCCCCTAAATGTTGACATAGGTTGGCAGGGTGTTCAAATACTTCACATAATGCATGAGGGTGGTGGTACCCTGGATGAGGAAGTGGTTTTGGGGGTTTCAACCCCACTTTTTGTTTCCCCCTTTGGTAACACATGTTGGTGTCCATGTGGGTGTAACTCATTATGGGGTGACTTCACAGGGGGGCTAAAGGAATGATGTCTCTTAGAGGTAACACCTAAGTTGTTGACATGGCCTTTGGGCTAAATGCCAGACGAGGTATTATGAGATCCATGTTTGGAAATGTAAGTGTTTCCATGACTTGGTGTGAGGCAGAAAACCGGAGTCAGAATTATCTGAAAAGTTGATTGAGTGATTGCGTAAGAAGAACATTGAGTCCAATAGTCCTGTGCGGGTGTGTATGCCTTTGGTTCCTTAAATTTGGGTTTTTGGATGAACTCATCATACACATCGGGGTTGTGGAGGTGAAAGTTCAATTAAATGTGGGTCTCCTAGGTAGGTGCTGAGTGATGATGTCTTGAACATCCCTATACACCTTTAGTGTAAGATGGGATCAACTCTATGTGGGATTCCACGAAGGGTAATACACCATCGGGGGATGGTGGATTATTTCTCTGGTAGCGAGTTGATCTCCTGAGGAGAAGCACTCAATGAACCTCTAACATATCACGTGCGATCATAGCATATTAAGTAATATACTTAATTTGAGTACATATTAGAAGAAATACCTCTAAAATCACAATATTTAACCCCTTACCACTATAAACCCAATACCTTCCCAATTTAAAAATCTGTTTTCACTATATATTGTGGGTATCCATTTTTTTATTAACATTTTTTATACCCCTTTATATTTTTTCATTTAACTTTAGCTCCATTTTTTATACCTTCCAATATAAAAACCCTTTACTCTATATGTCACTTAATATATTATGTCATTTTTTCCTCATTATATATCCCCCAATATTAACCCGTGCTATCGTATTTCTCCTATAGTGATACCTCGTGGTTGATCTAGCGTAGTTATCCCCACATCATGATATGAAATACCTAGACCTCAGGTACGCATGCATGTAGCTACAACCTAACATGATATGGTAAGCTAGTTGGGAATTGAGGGACCTCGATATATGTAAGAACATTTGCTAACAAGCTCTACTAAGACATCCTAAAAAATTCCTACAAGGCCAAGGGCTCCCATCATATACTTTGAGTGTGATGGGTGATGTAGTAAACTCGAGGGATCTAGTTGCCAACGGCCCGATTTGGACATGATATAGGTAAATTCCCTCCCATCGACGATGCAATGATGGATGTTGATATTCTAAATGGAAATCAAAATGCGGAAGGCGATTATCGATGGAAGGCATGTGTAGAATTATCCAAATCGAAAGTCAATAAATGAAAATTAGAAAGGTTGATTGTGCCTAATGCGGAAAGAAGGGATTTCTCTTTTGAGTTAGGAAGGTTTTAAAAACCTCCATAGCTGACATAGTTGATGGGGATTAAGCTATATTGTCGATAATGTTATAATTGTGAGCTACTTTTGAGGTAATTCCTCATGATGTAGAAAAATTTTGATCATTCATGGGATGGTTGAAGGTCGAAACAACGTCAAGGTGTCATGGTGGTAGCACTTGTTGATGCAAAAAGGGTTGGTTCTGAGGGGTTCCATAATCTGATTTCGTGTTTATGAGAATATCTTCTTTGGACATGAAAATGTCATGATTGGTTGAGTTACTAGTATTGTCCTAGTTTGATGGGGGGAGAGGTCATGTTAGGTATTTCACTTCTCCCTGGTGTGAAATGATTGCATGACTACGGAGGTTGTTGAATTGGCCATGTCCACCCCTAGCTTCTTTCGGCCTCTTCAACTTGGGGATTTGAGGCATTTATGAGCGTAAACAATAATCATGATTAGCCCTTAAACTTGTGTTCTTATTATGATTTTGTGGGTTTTTATTATTCTAATTCGGTTTTGATTTTGGTTAGGGGGATTAACCTCATTTGGTGCCCACAAAGGTTGTTTTGGTTGTTTCCCCCTGCGGGTTCCCCTTTGATTTTTTCTTTCCTTTTTTCTTGTTGGAATTTGAAGGTGTTTCTCCCCCCATCCAGGTTCCCCTTTCGGTTTATTATTTCCTTTTTTCTTGTTCCATTTGGAGGTGTTTCCCCCCTTTCGGTTTTTCTTTCCTTTTATCTTGTTGGAATTTGGAGTGTTTCCCCATCCGGGTTCCCCTTTCATTCTATTCTTTACTTTTTTCTTGTTGGCATTTGAGGTGTTTCATGTTCGGTTGTTTAAGGAATTTTGTTGTTGTGGAAAGAAGGTTGCACAAAATTAACCCCGGTGTTAGTATGAGCTATGAGGTTAGTTTTTTGTGGTTCTAGAAAATGATAATAAGGGTTCCCTCATGTTGGGTTAGTGTAGGCGGTTTGGGAGGTGGATACGCTTCTCGATCACGTGGAGGATGTTGGCTGCCCTACATGGGAGGATATTGGTTACCACACGAATGGTAGGTTGTTTGCTACCCTAAATGGTAGGGTGTTGAATACCATGAATGGTAGGTTTTTGTGAGGGCGTAGGTTGATCAAGATGATACACTATGTTAGGTGTATTTGGAACCGTGAGTGGAGCACCATATATGACTAGAAATGGGTTTGTCCATCGTACATTTCAGGACTATTGAAAAGGGTTTATGGGTTGATTATGGGTGATGGTTCCAATAAAACCATTTACAAAACTTGATGTTCTTGGTTTATGTTGGCCAAATGAAGTATGTCTGAGGGCATCATGTAGAACATAATAAAGGTACCTCGACTAAGTGTATATGAGCTCAAAATATTGAGATTTGTTGATAACCTTCTTCCATTTGTGGCATTTTTGTGGGCACATGTTTTTTTATTACTTGCAAAATATATTTTAGAAAGAAGTCTAGGTGGAGATCTCCAATGCGATTCACTTCCACCCAGAGCTCTGACGCTTACACCACTCATGGAAATGGTCTAGAGATATGAGTGGAGTCAAAGGTCCCATGGGAAGTTGAGGCTTCACTTACATACCATTCTCACTTCGGGTCCTATGAGGGTGCGTTGAAATAGTCTTAGTCGAAATGAGGCATATATGATGTTGTTGGATGAGCTCCATAAATGAAAGGTCATAATATGGTTCCGAGAATCCTCTCCATGTTTACCTTCAAACTTTGGTATATTAGATGGTATTTTTGATTAGCATGATTATTATTTGCAATGGGATTATTTGTAAGCTTGCTTAAATCTGGGATATTCACGGAATTAAGGAACGAGATGCGGTTATTGACCACCATCATAAAATGATTTTTGAAATGCGGAGTGTGCAAGGGGTACCCACAGCCAGAGTATGAGAAGGACTACGGGGGGTAGTATGTGGAATCACGAGGGGTGTTGTTTGGGCCGCCACGAAGGGTAGTGAAAGGGATAATATGAGGCGAAGGTCGCAAGAAGGTTTCTCCTATGAAAGGTAAGATCAATCACAATAGTTGTATGATGTCTTATACGAAAATGGTGAGAGACACGACACACCTCCCAAAAATGGGGAGGTTTTGAAAACGCTTAGAGCGGGTATCATGGGTTTCCCTATGGTGTCTGGTGGAGAATGTGATGCCATGGTGAGGGTTGGGGGGGGCTCTTATCAAAGAAAAGTAACCTTTTTTTTGTATATAGTGGAATCGGAAGCGGGGCGGCCCTCGCGACTCGCGTTACACGGAGGTTGATTACGACCGCTACCACTATAACCACACACAAGGGCTGTCTGCCCAACCCCTCTCCACATGCTTTGTTTTAATCCCAGGAGATTTGAACTCATGACCTCTGTCTGAGGAGCTCACTTTACAAACGAACTTCACCGCATTTCAATTACAGCTCACCTACCCCCATGGGGCTATCAAAGAAAGTAACTTACATACATAAAACAAGCAGAAAAAAATAAAATAAAATAAAAAAAAAAAAAACGAAAAAATAAAAAATAAAAAAAAATAAAAAAAAATTGTTAGCACTCGCTAACGTTATAATATGTGATCAATCAAACAAGAAAAAAGGTTTCTTTTGTTTGAGTATGATAAAGATTCCTAAAAATACCTATGTGTTTGTTCCACTCTCGGAGTGTAAGCGGCTATGCAATGATATCTTTTGGCAGTGCGGGCATCTAGAAATGCGCGTAACTGACAGCAAAGAAGTCAACCAAGGTAATAAAAGAGCTTTAGTGCTTCCCACCTCACCTATAGGGAAAGATGCTCTGAAATTTTGGCCACTAATAACAACTTTTTCCAACAAGGAAGTCGTATGTCTTGGGCTTCTTGGTAATCGATCCAATCAATGTGGAGCATTATCCAAGTCAAGTAGCCTCATATGGGGTAACACCTGGGAACATAAGCTAATCCCCTCTAAAGTGTTGGGTATTATTTTTGTTGGATGAAGGATTTAAGAACCCTAAGAAACAACTTATATGTTTCAAATATGTAAAATTACGAGGTCTTATTTTATTCCTACCTGATGGTCCTAACACGAACTATAAATTATTTTGTCACCTGGCAGAAATTAATTATTTAAAGTTATGATTATTTTAGGAAGTTTACTTCACTTATGGTGTGAAAATATAAGCTAGAATAAACTAAGTACAAAAACTTTTGAATTTGAATGCCCTTTGTGCAAGAGTTTGAAATAACTTAGTGTGTGTAGTGAAAAGTGTGTACAAGTGAAGTCTTGAGCATATAAAGTGTGGATTGATGTGGATATGTGGTGATCCTTTACAAAGTGCCATAATTACACTATGTTTTCCTTGTTCCTTGCAATAAAAGAAATAATGTGTGGATAATGGGTTGTACTTCCTTCCTATTAGCACTATGTGAGGCTAAAGGAAGATGGGAAAATTGAGTGTTTTGGATATATTTCGGATAAGCACGGGATCGTCATAAGGATGCAAGGGGAAAAAGGGGCTACACCTTTATTTAATAACACTCGGTCCTAGTCCCAATACACTTTAAAAATTAAGTAAAAAATATGCCTACACTCCCTAATTAAGCTGTACCAGTGTGAGTTGTGAAAAAGAGAAAAACAAGTTGAAAAAATATGTGGTTGGGCCACATGCTTTCCTCTAATTAAGCTATGTTTTGATGCAAATTTTTAAAAGTAAAAAATAATAATTTCCTAATAATAGTGGTTAGTAAAAGCAATTAAACAACGTATTTAGTATAACTAAAAAAATTGCAAAAGTGTGGGTAGTTCAGTAAAGGTTTCCCAACATACTCATGAAAAGAGAAATTAAAATGAAATTTTGAGTTTTTTGTGTATCATGCGAGTTATGTCTTGCACGGATGCGCGACCAACGTATAAATATAAAAAGAGGCTTTCGGACGAGAATAGGTCTTAGAGGTCCTGCCAAATTTTAGAGAAATAACTAAGGAAAAATGGAAATATAAATATAGAGAAAAAGGTCGTACAATACAACCAACTAGATCAAAGAAAGGGAACAAGTGGAGTCACCATTTTGTATTGGTGTGCTTGTTGTATATGAGTACCAAATAGACCTTCCCTGGAGTTGGTTGTCATATTCACGGAAAATACAAACAATTGGATGTTGTTAGTGGAAAAACATGGATAAAAAAAGCATTGAAAGTAATGGAAACAATGCATAAACAAACTAAACTAAAACTACACTAAGTAACACATAAACAAGCCTAATGAAGCAAAACAAATCAACAAAGGTATAGGAAAATGATCCTCTTTATCTATTTCTAGTGGCCAGAAATTTATTAAGTATCAAAGACACTTAAAGATATTTGTTTGAGGAAATAATTGGCAAAAACTCTCAACAAGGATTTCCCTTTCTCAATCTCTTTGCAGAGCTCTTTCTCTCTCAAAGAATCATAGAAGACACTCTCAATGATGGAATTCTCTCTCAATGGTATCCTTGATTTTAGGAGGTGGCAACATGACAATGAACTACTTCTTATTCTTCTTTTTGGCCCTCCATGAACTTGTACTAATAGTTTCTTTTTGCACAACTTCCCTCATTTGGCTCATTAATGTGGTTGTTTTCCTCATAAATAAGATTAGAGTTACCATCTCACTTACCTTTAAGGCTTCTTGGGGCTCAAGGCTCGAATTTTCATCCCATCATATCAAGAGTTGAGTGTTTCTTAAGCAAGTTTGCGGCTGAAGGTGTTGGCCAGGTTTACTTTTGCGTACGCGACTATCGAAGAAAAGGTTGCACAATTATTGTTTCAGCGGTGGTGCATCCCAGCGTGGTTCAATTTTTAACTTGAACCTTAAGAAAGTTTTGAGTTTTTGGTCTTCATGATGCTTTCATCTAAAAATGTAACCCTTTTGTGTGTTGAGTCAATGACTACGAGTGCCTTCGAGTCTATACGGATAGTGTATTATTTTCTCACTTGATAACGATGACCTCGGAGAAATCGATGGCACATGTGAAAAACTAGTAAGTCTACAAAGGGTACATTGACATCTTCATGAAAATTTGGATCATTCGAAAAGGTAGATTGGACCGCTTGGAAAAACATGTTCACTACAGTTCGACTATCACAGTCACTTGGTTCGGGACTAGAAAATCTAGTTTGGTAACATCTTATGATGCATAATGGCTCCTAGTTGCATTCTAATTTTAGCTGGTGTTTTGGGTTTATGTCCTCTTGGGTTCTGGATGGAAAAGTACCTCTAGTCTTGTGATATATTTTTTGGTAATCACCTAATGGGCAAACGATACGGTAAGAGTGAGGCCAACAAGTTATGGGTGTGAAATGTAATCAACAATGTAACCTTTATATTTGAATGAAAAAACTTTGATGCGAGCGTGTGTATATATATATATAAACACACAATTAAAAAAATATGTATAGTTTAAAGTTTGAATTTAATTATGAATTAGATTGATATTTAAGATATCAATATTTGTGATTAAAATAAAATTAACATTTTTTTTCCATTTTGAAAAACCAAAGTATATATAATAGATGTAATTTAAAATTCAAATTTTATTTACTTATTTTTGGTCCAACTTGAGGTTGAACTTTGAATCTCATACTTTACATATTAATTCATAACAAGGTGATCACCGATTGAGTTATTACTCGTGGGAAAAAACAAACTAATAATTATATATGAATACTTATTGCAATTAAAATATGAAAAATTAAATTGAATAGAAAACATTATAATATGCACAAAAATTGATTGTGCCGAGCGATCTCCATCTTGATATGCAAGAGATGTTGTATTGACCTCTCTTGTCACGTAAACATTTCGGCTTAGTGAAAATACGGAAAAATAAAAAATAAAATAAAAGAATTGGTATAATTTAATATATCTTTTTATTATGTGAAAATAAAATAAAAACAACTATGTTAAAATAAAAATTCTGTTTTTATTTTTTAATTAATTTTTATTGAGTAGTTAATTAAAATTTATTTGGTCAAGTTACGGTGGTTTTTGAGCTCGTTTATGATAACTCGTGGTATTCTTTGAATGGATTCATGTGTAATATAGCTTATATAAAGGAAATTAAACCACCCTAGATTCATCTTAACTTTGTATCTACCATGGTCGAGAGGGATGAAATATCTTGAGATGGAAATATCTTACGATGCAAAAGAGATTTGATCCACTTTTTGTTCTTGGTAGATACGAAGTTAACATGGATCTACATTGATTTAATATCGATAATGCTATGTGAATATGTGATTTACTTTATGTTTTAAAAAACTATCAAAATCATCACCACTATTATTAATTTTGAGATTAATCTATGTTTCAAAAAATTATCAAAGTCATCGTTTCGGTAACAGGTGCTTAGTGTTAAGCTAAAAAATGGAAGTACGCGAGAATCGATCGGAGACATGAATGACTATGAAGGAATCGTCACTAGGAATCCGACGCAATTCATTTCATCGAAAACAGTGCAGCCAGCAGGAAGATAGAACGCATGTTGTTCGTTTTCCTTGTTAAAAATTTTGCGAAAGGACAAAATGGTGACATGGCATCCTAATGAAGCAAAAAATAATATTATGGGAATCTTATTCAATTTTCCTAATGAAACTATGACAAGTGTTATTTAGTGGTTGCTTGTTGAGTGAGTGATTTGTTGCACATTTTATTGGCTTGGAAGAATATTGGCATGAGGACACGTGGCTAGCTCGGAGGCCCTCCCACGTGCCCCCTTCCATCGAGTCGCGACATACAACTATGTTCAAGGTCGAAATATCATATATTTATGTGTGGCAAAATTTATATGGGCAGAAGCACGGATGTCGGGGGTCGACACGTGACCTCCCCGCACCAACACAACAACATACCAATAGACCACGCACTTGTTACTTAACAAGCTATACCTGACTTATATTTGAATTAAATACGGTTTGTGAATGATGGGGCGAAGGAAGGGGGCTAGCCCCCTCACCATAAGAACTGTCACAATGGAGGCTTTATTGTGGAGACTATTGCAAATGGCGAAGTTTAGTTTTAATGTGGGTTTAATTAGCCCATAAACAAATTTTAATAGGCGCTAATCCTTCATTAAGTCGAGATTTGGTTAAATGTGTGTTTAGCGCTAAACATGACTTTATCCAAATAATTAACTCCCACTTATCCTAATTGATACGCTCTTAACCAGTTCGGCGCTAACTCCCAAAACTAGCGAGTTAACTAGAGTTAGCCGGTTTTTAATTAGTTTTTCTAGGAAAAACTAATTGTGCCATAAATTTTGCAAAATTCAACCATTTTTTGGCTCAAAAATAACTATCTAGCATTTTTAGATATTCTTATCATGTTGGAGCATGTTTCAAGAGCGATGAAAGTTACGAAACAATACTTTTTTCCATTTTGAGATAATATAGAGCGAGCCATGAAAGCTAGACGAGGAATGTAGCCTAGGAGGGGTGAGCTCCTTCATCAAAACATTGTGTTAATGGATCATTTGATGGTTTGTTGTACATTTTATTTTTGTTGTTCGACATTCTATTTTAATGTTAATATGCTCATGAATTTAACACAAAACTTGACAAATTTACCTTTTTTAACACTCACAAACACCATAAGAAACCTATACATGAAGCAAATGATCAACAATTGTTTATAATTAAGAATGAAATTATGTAATGAAAAAAACATTGATTCGGATCAAGGTGGTATCTTAGCAAAGGTTATTTGCTTTATATTTACTTGAGTTTTGTGCGAAGTAGGGTTTAAATGGTTGCATGTTAAGTCATATATTACTATGGTAGTCCCTTATTTTTGTTAGTTCGCCCCTTTATTGTTATTGTTGTGCCTATGCTTACAATATTGTTATTGTTGTGCCCTTACATTATTATTGTTAGGTTGGCTAGGATTACATTATGGCCCCATGGACCTCTGTATAGAGAGAGGAGGCTTTGTCCTTTGTATCATCCAAAAATTGTTCATTCATGTAATGTATTGGAGGGTTTTCTCCCTCGAAGTGGATTATTTCTAAGGCATTGATATCCTCTTTTCTTCTATTTTTGGGCTTGGTTTCACAACATTTGGTATTAGAACTTTGGATTCTGGGGTTTCTTGCACAGAAGCAGGTCATCGTGGCATTTTTCGCTGTAAATATTTTTCTACAAGGTTTAGAAGCTGAAATATTTAGAGCACAAATTAGAAATCTCGAGGAAAAGCATAGCAAAATTTGAGAGCTTGTTTTAACGATATTTTTCGGAGATATAGTCTGTCAAATTTAGGTTGTTTTCGGACTTGATTTTCATCTCAAAGAGGTGATCATTAGGAAAATATTAATAACTCTCTCTTTGAACGCCGGATTGGAATTACGCCGTAAGTACAGAATTAAACGGTGTAGTTTCCTTTCTATCAATTTCGGAAGGCAAAGGAGGGAAAGCAATGTGCAGTGGAAATTCGTACAAGTTCGCTCTACTCAACTAGTCCATAATTAGGTCATTGTGTGAGAATGGTTATAAATTTTCCTTGAAGGACCAAATCGGGTCGGACCTATGGCATTTGAAAGAATATTCATGGGAGCTACTTCGAAGGGGCTAATTTCCAGATATTGAAGATCTGAAATCATAGAGATAATTTAGTTTAATATCGGAAGCTCCTCAAAATCAAGAAAAGGTGTGTATTTTTTTTCAAATTGCATAAGTCTTGCTTGAAAAATCAGTTCTAGGTGATTCCAAAAGCTTATTGAGCATATATTAGTATTGGGTTCTAAAATGCCTCCTAAAAATAATTCAACACCCATTAAGCCTTCAAAGGCTCTAATATGACTCATGAAGATGAAGAAATGCAACATGAGGATATCAAAATTCCAAGAGCAAGTGAAACAAATTTCGCTATACGCAAAACAGCAAAAAATGAAATGGAAGTTTTGAAGAAAGGGTGTGGAAACTAAGATGGATGGTTTGAAGAAAGGCGTGACTAATATAGATAGTTTGGAAGCTAATATGGATGGCATGGAGATTGGCATGGAAGCTAAGATGGATGACATGGAAGCTAAGATCGATGAAAAAATGGAAAACATGAAGAATGATCTAAAAGTAGACATCGAAGGTTTGAAAGGAAATTTGATACAAGAAATGTTCCTAATGGAAAAAAAGATAGTAGAGGAAACTCATGATGAGAACAAAATAAATGTTAACCATGATTTCATAAACTCTAACGTTGGATTAAAGAACTACCATATTCCAAAGATGGATATGAGGAAGTTTGATGGCAAGGACCACGCCAACATGGATACGGATGAGACATGTTTGATCTCAACAATGTACAAAACACACAAAGGTATGCATTGCTAAGAATTTATATTTAGAAGAAAAAATACATTTTTATGTTATAGATGACTTTTCTCCCGTAAAAAATTGTCACTTGGTCGAGTTTTATGGAAGTATTAGCAAATTATGAGGATACAAAGAGCAACACCTTATTTGGCCAATTGATAAATCTCAAACAAAAGGGTTTAGTGGCGGAGCACATTGAGGACTTCCAAAAATTGAATATAAGAAATTGGCAAATATTCAGAGGAACCTAAGATTGATGTCTTCATAAGGACTTTAAAGGATAACATCCAACATGAAGTACGGGTTTGGGAGCAGGATTCATTAGAGAAGGCATTCAAGTTGGCAATAAAAATTGAATGTAAAACTATGGCGACAAAGCCTACCACTCACATCTATAAAGATGGAAGTGTTGCTACTCTAGACTTCCACACAACCTACAAGGTTGACACCACAACAATTGGAAGAAAAAAGAGAAAAGGCTTTGCTACGGTTGTGATAGCAAATACATAAAGGTCATAAGTGTGCTAAGAATAAATTGTTTTTACATAGATTGTGAAGAGGAGGAAGAAAATGAAAATGAAACTTCAAAAAGAAGAGGATATACCGGAAGCAACCCTAGAAGAAAAAGTAGATGCAGCCCATATCATGTAATGCATTGGCGAAGTTACCCTCCCTCAAACTCTCGAGATATAAAGACATATCAAGAAGAAAAAGGTAATAGTGTTGATTGATTCGGGTAGTACCCATAATATTATGCATTGCAAGGTAGCCAGGTGAATTGTTTCATATACGGCACGAATGTCAAGTGATGGTTGCAAATGGAGGAACTATAAATTTATACCGGAAAATGCCATAATATCAAGCTATCGATGAGGGAATATGTATTGAATAGTCCAGTACTTTCCATCCCCAATGGGAGGTGTTGATGTTGTACTAGGAGTACAATGGTTACAAACTTTGGGGATGGTAGCTTTTTAATTTTCAAGAAACTTTTCTTGAAATTTTTTTTGGAAGAAGAAATCGAATTACGAAATTATCACGAGGAAGCCGGGAAAGATAATAAGCTCTAATGTCATGACAAAGCTTACGAGAAAGAACGATGAGCGTAATTGCACAATTATGCTCACTAAGTTCTAACATCAACTTCATCTATTTCTCCGAGATCTCCAAAGAGTCTTGGATAATCATTCCAAGGTGTTTGATACTCCCGAAAGGACTCCCACGTATTCGTGATCATGATCATGTTATTCATTTGATTCCGGGGAAGTGTTCCTCGAACATCCGACCTTGTAAAATATCATATGTCCAAAAGAGTGAAATTGAACGTATGATTGCGAAAATGTTAGAGGGTGGTATAATTCAACCTAGTCAAGAAGTTCTTTCTCTGTTCCGGTAGTATTGGTGCACAAGGAGGATGGATCATGGCACATGTGTTCAGATTATAGGGAGCTCAATAAGCTGACTATTAAATATAAATTTTCCATTCACGTGATTGATGAATTATTGGATGAATTACATGGAGAAATTTATTTTACCAAGTTGGATCTTCGTTAGGGATATCATCAGAATTAGAATGAACATTAGAATATTACGAAAATAACATTTCGAACTCATGAGGGTCATTATAAATTTTTGGTCATGCCTTTTGGCCTTGCAATGCACCTTCTGCATTTTCGAGGGTTGATGAATTCCATTTTCAAACCCTTCCTTAGAAAATTTGTGCTATTTATTTTTTGATGATATACCAATCTACATCGAGTCTTGGAGGATCATGTTCAACATGTTGACGAGGTGCTCAACTATTGGAGGAAAGCAATTATATGCAAAAACATCCAAATGTTTATTTGGAGTACAAGAGGTGGAATATATGGGTCATATTGTATCTCATGAGGGTGTTAAGGTAGACCCCTATGGAACAAATCCATTAAGGAATGGAAAGTCCCCACAACCATAAATCATTTGCACGGAAATATCTTGGGTTAACGGGGTGTTATTGCAAGTTTGTTAAGAATTATGGGAGAATAGCATCACCTCTAACAACATTATTGAAGAAAGATGCATTTTGTTGAACTCACAGACGACTAAGTCGTTTGAACATCTTAAAGAGGTAATTTTCCTAGCTGAGTCTTAGCTACGCCGGACTTCTAAAAACCTTTATTGTGGAATGTGATGCCTCGGGAAATGGAATTTGGTGTTGTGTTAATGCAAGAAGAGGCATTTCTTTTGAAAGCCGTTGATCAAAGGAAAGTATTTACAAAAGGCTATTTATAGAAGGAAATGTTGGCAATACTACGTGCACTAAAGAAATGGAGACCTTACCTAATAGGAAGACACTTCAAGGAGAGTAAAAGCTGATCATGATAGTCTTAAACATTTTAGAACAAGAACTATCTTCGGAAGAAGAAGCAGAAAAAATGGGTCACAAAGATGTTGGGTTATGACTTTGAAATCATCTACAAAAAAATGGGAAGCTAAATGTTGTTGCAGGATGCACTCTCAAGAAAGGATGAAGAGGTGGAAGCATTTCTTTGTGCCATTTCTATTATCAGCAGTTGGATAACGAAGCAAAAGGGATGAATGGAAAAGACGAAGAAAGTTTAGACACTCATTCCAAAGAAGTTCATGACAAGATCTTGTTATGAACTGCATTTAGTTGGAAAAATGATTCCTTATGGTACAAAGATCACTTATATATTTATAAATTTCAACTAAAACAAAATATTCTTTGGAATTGCACACTTCTCCTTTAGGAGGACACTGGGATGCAAAAACTTACCACGGGGGTGAAGAAAGATTTTTTTTTGGGATAGCCTTAAATCTTATATTCAAAGTTTGTGTTGTGATATTTGGTTTTCCGAGAGAAAATAAAGTTGAGACAATTAAGACCTTGGGTCTTCTACAACCTTTATCCATTCCAAGTCAATGTTGGGAGGATATTTCAATGGATTTTTTATCATATTTTACCTAATTACGAAGGAAGGAGTGTCATCACGGTGTGGTTGAGTAGACTTACCAAGTATACACTTTTTTGTGCATTATCTCGTCATTTCGCCAGTACGATTGTACGCATTTATGGAAACAATTCAGCTACATGGAAACTCGAAGGAATTGACCTTGATGACGAATCCCATTTTTACGGAAATTTTTTGGGTAGAATTATTTTCTTGTTTGGGTACTAAACTAGCTCATAGCTCATCTTATCATCCTCAATCGGAAGTGGCAAAGCAGAGATAGTAAGTAAATGTTTGGAAGGATGTCTTCGTTGTTTTGTATACGATAAGCAAGAAAAATGGAATAAAGTTGTTACCTCTCAGCGGACTGGTGGTATAACACTTCCTTCCATCTTGCCAACAAAAATGACCCCATTTATGGCACTTTATGGATATCATCCATAGTCCATCACATCTTCTTTAGGGAAAATTCTAGGGTTCAAGCAATGGAGGATACATCGAGCATCAGCAAGAATTTCTCAAAGATCTTAAAGGATAACATAAATTTCGCACAAAATCGAATGAAACAATAGAAAATGGAGATAAACATCACGGTGATCGAGAGAAGTTTTGATGAGGGGAGACTAGGTATTTTTACATTTTAAACATGTAAAAAAATGTCCCTCGAAAGCAAGCTAAGAAGGATAATGAATTATCGCCAAAGTATTATAGTCCTTACAAGGTGTTGCAAAATATTGTTACTATGGCTTTCCTAAATCTTTATTACGATATGACATCTGGGGGTGCGTTTTACCCCTTTTAAAAGTCTGAGGAGATGCGGGGGCGGGTTTCCCGAGTGTGGAGTGATGTGACTCCCCAAATGGGCTTTATTAGGTCCTTATATTAATAGTATAGTCCCATATTGTTTGTTAGTGTAACCCCCTTATTGTTATTATTATTGCTATAACCCCATATTTTTTATTATTGTGCCATTATTATTGGGTTGGCTAGGATTACATTGTAGCCCACTAGGATTACATTATGGCCCCATGGACACCTATATATAGACATGGGGGTTTTTCATTTGTATCATCCAAGAATTTTTCATTCATGTAATGTATTGGAGGTTTCCCCCAAGAAGTGGCTTCTTTAAGGCATTGATATCTCTTTTTCTTCTATTTTTGGAGTTGGTTTCTGACATTTACCAATTTGTGTATTCTTACAAGGTTAAAGTTGTAGAGAGGAGAGGGAAACTATTGGTTTCTAGTCCTGAGCTTAGGACCTGAAGAAGAATTGCCACAAGGAGGCCACCAAGCATCTCATCCAAAGTTTCACTCCTGACTTTTTGCATAGGCACCTGGGGTTTTATCTCTAGCTAAGATTGAAGAGGTACAGAGAGTTGCACCGAAGGCGTGAATCCATAGCCATCACGTTAGGTGTAGGAGAGACTGAAGGGTCTTTTAGAGAACTCTGAGAATGTTTATGACCTAGCTAAAGAAAAGGGTTAGGATCCTCTTTGAAGAGAGGAGCACTGGGATCATTGGAGATAATTCTAAGTCTCCAAATGGAGAGGTTCAGGAAAGGATGAAGAGAACGATTCAAAGGGTAGTGGAGAAATCCTTCTCCATCTCCACCATCTTCATCATGATCCTCATCATCACCATCAACATCATCTTCCACTTCCATAGCCAAAACCACCCATACTCTTAAAAAACCCCCAAAAGGAAGAGCTCCCATACTCAAGCAGTCATTAAATTTGAGCTTCCAATGTCTAATGGAAAAGTTAATGCAAGTAATCTTGATAATTGGATTCTGTCAATTGGAATTTTATTGCATAATTAAACCTTCAAAGATGACATAAGATTCAATTGGCTTCCTTGAGATGGAGGGATCAACATTTGTGTGGTGGGAAGCAAGGGTTGAAGAAATTAAAAACCACGATAAGATCTCAATGTCTTGGTCAAATTTTATTGTTGCCATTAAAGGCATTCTATCCTCAAGCTTACATGCAAAAAATCCATTATGGACTAGAAGAACAGAAACAGGCGAAAAGGGAAAAGTGTGTAAGATTATACTCATGAATTTAGGAGAAGAGCTCTTGTTTTGGGTATTAATTTGTATTCTCAAGAAACTTTGTTAAATTATATTGGGGGCTTGCATAACGTTATTGTTACTCTGGTGTGATCTATGGATAGTCAATTCCTAAGTGTGGTGTTTATCACTTAGAACAATATAAGGAAAAAAAGAATAACTATTATTTTCTCTAAAACAATAGAGATATCTCTGAATGGAAAGGAGTCTAATTATGATTCTTTTGCTTCTCCCCTTCTCCTGTGGTGATGTTTCCACATCCTCTCAATCCAACTCAAGTCACTAGATCAATTCCACTGCAAACACAATGAGAGAACAACAAATAACATATGATATAGATATTTACTTATCTTACTCAAATGAAATCGATTAGATAACAAATATATACATTGCACAAGAAAATAGAGACATACGTATGGGAAAATGAAAAAAATATTTATTAAAGAGTAGAAGGGGAGATTAAACCAATGGATAAATTTGTTGTTAACTTTGATCCCGAGTTTCATTCAAGCCTCATCCTCCATTATCTGACCAGCATATCATTGCTTTCACTCTCTTATCAAGTAGAGATCCAATAGCATAACTTTGCACAAAATTCTTCCTTCCTAGCACTAGGATGAGTGCTCAATTTATATGGAAATTGATGGTAGTTTCTCCCAAATGAATGACTTTCTAATAATAATCAGACATGTTTCCAAGTTCATAGGTGTTAGATGGACACTTGGATTCGAATTTTGACACTATGGACTCTTATAGAAGGCATTATCCATGGCAAATTCTGGAACAATCACTACAAGGGAAAAGACCCTCTAGCGGAAGTTATGAAAATTTTTTTAAGTGTTACAAAATTGGCCAAAATTTTCAAAAAAACATTGCTACAACATATTTTTAGAGTATGAGAGGTTTTTGGCGGAGCTTCTAACGGAAATTTCAACACAACTAAAAAATTGGCCGGTCGAAGGTTATTACGGTTGTTTTTCATTGGTGCGTTATTCAAGTATGGCCCTTATTGGTGCATGTTATTCATACATTCGGCCGTAGGGGTGGTTGAAGGTGCATGCACTAGGTCATAAAAAGTCCTAAACCACCTGCATTTTCTTTGTAGGTGATACAACACACGGATCGTTCTAATTGGTATTGGAATTTGTGTAGTGCCCATAGGTCATATTGATACATTGGTTCGTAGTATTATAGAAACGCCAGAAGTGCAGTATCACAAAACATATTGAATGTTCTAATTCATATTGGTATTTTTACGGTGCCATAGGTCGTACAAACACACGGGTGAGAAGTATCGCACAAACACCATAAGTTATAATTAGAATTGGCATTTGCGTGGTGTATGAGTCGTAGAAACACAGGTGCGCTTTATAATACAAACGCCTTTGGTGTACGATGGCTTGACTTTCTTATGCTTGAAAATGCTTGTTCATTTTGTATTTTTTAGAAACATCGACCTTGACAATGCAATTATTGTGATTTTTTTAGGTCATTTGACACATATCTTATGTAATTATTCATATCAATTCAGTGCACATTTAATTGTTTATTAACGTGTTTGGATATTGGATTACTCGGTTGAAAGATGTCCCCGCAAGCCTGGGAGCTTGAAACCTAGCTTGTTCCCGAACTCGGGAGTTACGGAGGATTGGCAGGCAAAGCCTGCGTGTTCAGCACTGCGCGGAGACCCCTAAATGCGTCTTGCTTGGCGACGACTTTGTGTATTGTAGCGGCAGCTCGGTTTTTGTGAGTTGCGGTTCTCCATGTAGTTTGCTCCCGAAATGTGTTTTGGTTTAGTTTATTTTCTGATCAATGTGCCTGTCTGACCAGTCTTGGGGCTGTTTGGCCGGGCTCCTTTGAGCTTTTATTGGCTGCTATCGATTGAGGTGGTTTGTTTTTCTTGGACCGAGGACTGTTTCCTTGTCATTTTGTTGGATTTGCGGATGGTTGTATCTGCCTTGGTATTTGCTGCTATCATTTTTCCGACCGACTGTTTTGTGTGGGGCCTTTCGGGTCTGTGGACCCTGACCTAGAGGCATCTTGGCAGTTTCATCGGGCCCTCACCACCACAGTGTCTGCACCATAATTGACACTCTCTGTCTCGTGACTGTGGATTTTACCGGACCTTCCACCACTCACCGTGAGGTTGGGCCCTATCTTGCAGGCAGTTCATGGTTTTGACCGGGGTTTCACTACCCAGTATGGATCACTATGATGATGCGGTGGACTATTCGGAGGACCCCCTGGAGGGGGTCAACATCTGGGGACTTGAAGCACAAGATGCGGAGGACTACATGTCTGACCTGGACCTGATTCCTGAGGTGGCGACACCAGCTCCATCCGAGCTGGCTAATGTGGGAGGCTACATCTCGCCTCTGGCTGACCTGGCTCTTTTTTCTCTCGACTCGCCCTCGGGGGCTGACTTGGGATCGTTGGACTTTCCCCAGGCAGGACAAGATATAACCTCGAGTGCCGCTATTGGATGCTCAGCGCAGTTCTCGGAGGCGGTTTACCATGATATCGGGGTCGCTGCCGGATCACTGGCTCAACTGAGCATTGGTGGACCTAACTTAAATGGACCAACGGATCCGGGGGATGAGACGCCCTTAGACTTGGCTCCCACTGCACCAGAGGCGGCATCGGGGGTGTTTACAAATATTCCGCAGGACTTCAACTTGCAGAGGGGGATTGGCACATCCTCTGCGATTAATGACTCTGTGGAACCGGGGCTGGGCTGCTCAAAGGAAAAAAATTTGCACAAGGTCACGAAAAATAATCTCATCTATACCACAAACTTTGGCAGCGAGAGCGGTATGGTGGACTGGGGCTTCATTATGACCAAGACTCTTGTGGGGAAAGTCCGCGGCCGAAAATACTCTGTCACTCGGCTTCGGAGGTGGATTTGTGAAATCTGGAGTGACACTCTCCCTATTCTCCCGGTGGTCGAGGTCCTCACCAAAGGCTGGTTTTCACTCTCTTTTGATCACCCTGAACAATCGGACTGGGCTCTCAAGCACTACTGGCATCTTGAGATGCACCCGGTCTACCTCAAAAGATGGGTTCCCCTGTTCGACCCTAAAAAGGAGAATGTTGGTGCAGGCCCCATCTGGATGAGGCTGTCGGGTTTGCCACTGCAATTTTGGAGCGAATCCGCGCTGAAGAACATCGGAGGACATTTTGGCCACTATCTAGATCATGATCGATCCTATTTGACATCGGGCAATCGTGCAGTGGCCCGGATCTTGATCTTCTTAGACACTAGGGATGGCCTCTATGAAAGTTTCAACATGGTCTTTGATGGGATGACTTGGCAGCAACCACTGGACTACGAGGGCATGCCTTTTCGATGCTGGAAGTGTCATGTTGTTGTTCACTAGTATAAGGATTGTCCTATGATGGGCATTGGCAAGCAGACTCCGCAGAAATCCCGTTCGACGGGTACTCAGACTAGGCCGGTGAAAAGCAAGGTGTTGGAAGGTGTTGTTGTGAGTCTGCCGATCCTAGACGCCCCGAGAGAGGCTAAACATATGCCTACTGTTCTTCCATCGTGGACCACCTCGCAGCCTAGAACTTGCTCGTTGGCTTCGATGGAGACGACTCAACGGATCCCTCCTATTCCGGGTAACTCTCTTTCTTGTGCCTATTCGATTTCTGATGGTATTCATGTCCTACCAGTTTTCACTTCTTTTCAAATCACATCTGGTATTGGTGATATCATTCTGTCCTCTCCTATTAATACCACTGGCACTCATTCGACTATGTCTGGCAATCCTTTGAAACTCCCCGCGATTTTATGTTCTATGGCTTTGACGCACCCGTCATCCACTCCTATTATCCACCACTCCTCTGATGAACTCCGATGCCACTCATCCTCATCTTCCGAGACTCCCTCATCGCGTCATAACTATTTCCTTAGATCACTCTCTCTACCACAGTCGGGTGAGAATTTTGGGATCGGGCCTAGTCTGGACTGTATTCCCATCAAATCTCGGGGTAGACCATCTGCATTGGCGAAGGCGATCAAAAGAGCAAATCTTGAAGTTGAAGCTGGTACTCAATCCTCTCTTATGCGGGTCCTTAGAGCCAGAAGACCCTCGTTGGTGGTTACATCATGATCTGCCTCTCATTCAATTGCAGGGGTCTGGCCAACCCCGATAAGAGATTGGCCCTCAAGGATTTGTTAACTCATCGACCTATTGACATTCTATTTCTACAGGAAACACTTGGTGCAGGCCCTAACGTGCAGGCTCTCTTGACCTCTCTCCTACCTCGTTGGACATTCATCACCCTTGATGCATCAGGGCGATCTGGGGGCTGTGCTTTGGGCATTAATGACAGGACTACCCGGATGACTAACTGTTGGGGTCGATCTGGAGTTCTGGCTATGAATGTCCTCTTTGGTAACTCGGAGGTGGAATTTACTTTGATCAACATTTATGGGCCCTGCACTAATAGAGAGCATTTCTGGACTTCTCTGATGACTTGTTCTTTACTAAATGCACCTCATCTTATTCTGGGTGGTGATCTTAATTTCTCTTTAGGGATCTCTGAATCTTGGGGCCCCAATGCTTCCCCGGATCCATTAGCTGAGTTTTTCAATTCCCTGCTGGATGCCTCAAATCTGATTGATATTCAATCTACCAAGATTCAACCCACCTGGAGGAATAGAAGGACTGGCATTGCTGCTCTGGCGCGCAGGTTAGACAGATTTCTTATTAAGCAGACCCTCCTACCTATTATGACTCGGGCCCGGCAATGGGTGGGGATGGGTGGTAAATCTGACCACTCTCCTATTTATCTGGATTTCGAGTGTGGTCCTAATAGGGCTCGCTCCCCTTTCAAATTTAATGCTCGGTGGCTGAGAGATCCTGATTACACCCTGATGGTTACTCGGGCCTGGCAACACTACGGCCCTTTGAATGACCGGGACCCGGGCAAGATTATCAATGACAATCTTAACCGAATCAAAAAACTTACTATTCAATGGGTTCGGAACAAGAAGAGATCGGAGAGAGAGGCTCTGATCAATATTGAAAACAAGATTTCCAGTCTCAACAATGTTGATTTACTGGGCTATCGATCTGATGATACCAGGGCACATCTTATTGCTCTTGAATCAGACAGAGCTAAATTTCTGAGACAAAAGGAGGAAGACTGGAGACTTAAAAGCTGGGCTATATGGTTACAAGCGGGTGATGAAAATACTAAATTCTTTCAGCAGCATGCTAATGGCCGGAGGGCTGCAAATGGAATTTGGGAACTGTCTGACAACAATGGATTTATAACAAGAACGCAGTCTCAATTATCTGACCTGGGCACAAGACACTTCTCAAACCTTTACAGGGCATCTAACAGCATTGACCTCCCGGACATCATGCGCATTACCCAGCATATCAAAATATTTGTTGAACAGGATCAGATGGATGACCTCAATGCACCAGTCACCCTAGGTGAGCTGGAAGGTGTATTGAAATGGTTCAAGTGGGACAAAAGCCCTGGGCCTGATGGCTGGCCCATTGAGTTTTTTATTCATTTTTTTGATCTCATTTCAACTGACCTGTTGACTATGATTGAAGACAACAGAGTGCGAGGTCTAATTTATGATGGATTCAACACCACTTTCATTGCTCTAATACCAAAATCTGACAATCCAACTAGCTTCAATGAATATAGACTTATATCTCTGTGTAACTGCATATACAAGATCATTTCCAAACTCATTGCTAACCGCATCAAGCCTTTCCTGTCTGCACACATTGAAAAAGAACAATTTGCATTTCTGAATCATAGGCAGATCCACGAAGCTATTGGCACGGCCCAGGAAGTTCTCCATACCATTAAGACCCAGCGCCAGAAATCCACCATTCTTAAGATCGATCTCACAAAGGCATTTGATCGGGTCAACTGGAGTTATCTCCATCTTATTTTGATCCATGCTGGTTTCCCTCATCTGTTTATAAACTGGATTATGGGATGTATTTGTCACGCCACTTTCAGCATTCTGATCAATGGCACCGCATCTGATTTCTTTCATGCGGGGAGAGGACTGCGACAGGGATGTCCTCTCTCGCCATTATTATTTGTCATGGTTATGGAGGGACTCTCGGGGCTTATCAAGAATGCAAAAGACAGAGGAGAACTCCAAGGGCTCCGGATTAACGACACTCTTCATCTCACTCATCTATTATTTGTAGATGACGTTCTCATTTTCCTCAATGGTACTAGACAAGACTCTGTTCATTTTGATATGCTTCTACACTGCTTTTGCAGGGCCACTGGCATGGAACCTAATAGTACCAAATCCACCATTATTATGACTGGCTGCTCGGGTATGGAACAAGGTATCTCTCTGCACCTATTTGACTATGTTAGCATTGACATCAATGACAGACTCAAATATCTGGGTTTCCATATTAAACCAAATGACTACAAGATCAAAGACTGGAACTGGATGATTTCCAAGATTGAATGCAAAATCAATATATGGTATAACAGATGGTTATCCAGGGCTGGACGTCTGATCCTCATCAAATCTGTGCTGGAAGCTATTTCGGTCTATTGGATGACCCTGGCATGGATTCCAATTGGCATCACTAACAGAATAAAAAAGATTTGCAGGCAATTTCTCTGGTGCAATCAGGGTCAAGCCTCCACCTTTGCTTGGGTTGCCTGGGATCGCATAAGTATCCCTAAACATTGGGGAGGCTGGGGATTAAAAGATTTACATCTCTTCTCGAAGGCCCTGGCTGCTAAGATGTGCTGGCATTTAATCTCGGGTCAGAGTCTCTGGAAAGATGTCATTGTGGCTAAATATATTTCGCCTCGGAACCCCCTCGATTGGATTCGAGACAGAATTGGTCAGACCACTGGGTCATCTATTATTTGGAAGGCGATCAATAAGGCGGCACATATTATTCAGCTTGGTTTATCTTGGCATATTGGCACGGGTACTATGGTCCACATAGGCTCTGATTCGTGGTCTGGCAGTGGAGATCATTACAAACTACTTGTATTTATCACTGAACACCTTGCAAATAGAAATATTTTTTACCTTGCACAGATTGCAGACCTGGCGCATACCTCGTGGCGGGGTCAAGCCTGGCTCAGCGCTGCGGACCTTGACATCCCACTGGCGGGTGCTCGGATTTGGCAGAGGTATATTTGGGCCCTTAAAGCCACAAACATTCGGATTACAGAGCAGGCAGATAGGTTAATTTGGGCTGTATCTCCACATGGTCGATATGCTCCTAGACTTGGATACCATGCTTTAATTAGGACTAAGGAACCTCCTATCAAAGAATGGTGGTGGCGCTGTCTTTGGAAATTAACGGCCCCTCACAAACACAGAACGCTGTTCTGGTGCATACTCAATAAGTGTATTCCCACCATGGATTACCTTTACAAAAGAGCGTTCCAAGGGGCTTCACAATGCAGTTACTGCCGGGCTTGCTGTGAGGACGTGATCCACTTATTCCTCCTATGCAACAGAGTCAAAGATATCTGGGCTCGGATCTGCACAGACCTGGGCTGTAATCTTATTTGGCAGGGAGACAACATT
The DNA here is from genome assembly GCA_034641835.2 of Pinus albicaulis. Taxonomy (NCBI): domain Eukaryota; kingdom Viridiplantae; phylum Streptophyta; class Pinopsida; order Pinales; family Pinaceae; genus Pinus; species Pinus albicaulis. The sequence continues at coordinate 40,654 of JAXQQM020084574.1, read as the reverse complement.
CTGGCAGCCTGGACTAATTGGTGGAGGCACTATGATAATGAACCGCGCATGAGGAATCTCCCTTTAATTGTGGCATGGGATAGGACGGAATAGACAGATTTTCAGAGATATTCCTATAGACTGTGATCATATTGGTGCGACCTCCATTGCTAATTTCAGTCTTTTGCCGGTTGACAGTCATCACAGCAAGCCTCCTCTCGACACCCCTGAAATAATAGATCACAGGCGTGCTTGAGCATACTTTGATGGTGCGTCCAATGCTGCGGGATGTGGAGGGGGTGCAATCCTCTACTTAAATGACCACCACTTCTACCACATCAGAATGGGATTGGGACCCGGTACAAATAATTATGCAGAACTGAATTGCCTTCGCCTACTACTGACTTTTGCACATGACATCCAATGCAACGCCATCCAGATTTTTGGTGACTCACTGCTTGTTATCAATTGGTTCAATAATCTTGCATTATGTCACTCGCACACACTGTCTGCACTGCTGCGGGAGGTTCATCATCTCAAAGGCCTTTTTGATTCTATCTCTGTCACTCATATTTACAGGTCTCGAAACAAAATGGCCGACAAATTATCCAAAGAGGCATCGGAGCTAGATTGGGGCACCTGGCATTTCACTGAACACACGGGCGAACAGGTTTACAAATATTTTCATCGGCCATTCATAGAGGAGGCACATCTATAGGTGACTACTTGCTGTACAGGTTTTTTGGGGGAGAATTTTGTGTTTATATCCCGGGATATCTACTACCAACATGTATTTTTAATTATATAGTTTATAATTTTGTTGTTTTTGTTAGTAAGCTAAGCACCGAGCTTACTAAGTAATTTTTAAATTATCCCTGAAAATATGTTTATTTCTGGGACTGATTTCATACCTGTTGGATGGCATGTATTTTTTGACTGTTTTTAGTTTTGGACTGATCAGTTCTTGCACTACACAGCTATATGTAACATGTAATCTCTCTATAATGAAAGTTTACGAATTTTTTCTCTCTGAAAATTAATGAAAGCCATTAATTTTTTCTCTCTCGAAAAAAAACAATCGGGGAGACGTAGGGAAGATTGTCCCTACTGCAGTCCATTGTTCTTAAAGCATACTTATAACAGTGACTACAGAAGCAAATGTGAGGCACATAGCCTTGTAAAAAGCAGATGATGACTATCAAGTCCACAAGATCAATGGTGTGTGATCTCATGGGGAGTTATGCATGTGTATCTTGACGATGATTCCCTATGTTTTTTTGACATTCTTTTGGTGATGTTATATTACTGATATTGCATTTGATGAAGTGACAATGATCAGGAAAAAACATGACATGTTCATGGGGATTTGTGGCTATGAAAAATTAGCATTTCACATTTTGTACACATTTATTATAAAGGATAGTCGCATATGTAAGTGATTATTGACTTACACAATCGCGTATGATTTTCTGTGATGATAAAGGAGTGGCACAATCTCATGGGGAGCTTCTCACATGCTTCCATCAATTCATTATTTGCATTTGGGCTATGATATTGATTTGTTGCAGCCTGTTAATGATTCCCATGTGCTACTTAGGAATGGTGTTGGGGGATATGTATGTTGTATTCACTATTGATGTTGGTTGATAATCAATATGTTGTTGATCAATTCTACCTTACTTAATAGCTTGTGATGTTGGTAGTACTTTTTTTTATCATGTGTTGTTGATACATGGAGAGAATATGTTTCCTATGGTGTTGTGGTCCAGGATATTTATATGATTTTGTTTCTTGATGACTGTGGGTCTTTCTATATGTGGAAAAACTATGTTGACCTTGATGGCATGAGGTTAAGGGATGGGTTTCTTTGTTGTAGCTTGGATGCATTGCATATTTGGCAATGTATTGATGATATTGAAGAGACTGATGCTACATTGTCTTATCCTCCTGATGATATATTGCCTCTTGGTGATGAGGATGCTCATGTTGTTGTTATTATATTATTTTGTGGTTGTTGTCAGATGATTATGTTATAAATGCCTATATGTTTCATGCTGGTTGCTTCTAATTATGATGGTTTTGCTACAAAGATACTTCATTTTTGAAATCCTTGTTATGGATGTCATGTATGTATCTTGATGTAAAGGTCATGAAAAGACCCATGTTGTAATCATTAGAAAATTCATTCATGTGTGGGCTATTGGGATCAAGTCATGCCTTGTATGTAATCCCATTATGTTGGGAGATTGATCATAGAGTCAATGATATAGGAGAAGTAAAGTATTTGAGTCATAAAGTATTTTACTTTTATTGCATATATTTAGAAGCTCTGGCATATGCTCGGGAGGATCATGGTCAGTATGCAGATTCCGCAATTCATATCAGTAGATCAAAGTTATAGTGATGAGTGCTACAAGGGAAAGAACTTCATTAAGCCTAGTTCAAGCCTTTTCCTTTGACGTTAAAGGGGGATAGAAGACTTAGTGTTTGCAGGTGGTTTCCAAACACCAAAGAGGTTGCCATAAATTCCAAAGGGGGAGATTGTTGGAATTATGGTTAATGTGTTGTCCTTGGTGGCAACCTACCCGAAAAATATTTCCTTGATATCAATTTTCTTATAGTATGATGGTTATGGAACTAATGCAGATATTATGAATATTGGTACATATATTACAGAGGATATGGGAGAAAATTGGCAACTAATTCACATAATGCATGGAAATTTTGAAGAATGAGAAGTATATGAAGTTTTTGTGAAGAATAGTTGCGCACATACACAAGTTTTGTGAACAAAAGTCGTTTACATAATCTAAACCATGGAAAACAAGAAACCATAAACTATTACCATGATAATCGCCCACAATATTGCACCAAAAACATCTATTTGATCATGTTAAATGAATACCAACAAAATTACCAAGAGATTTTCCTGTTGTTGGAGCAGGGTCCCCTAGAGTAAAGAAATTTTGAGTATTTTTGGGTTAATTTTTGTTTGTACGTGCTACACACAGATGTAAAGGGGGATTTGGGGTGGGTCAAAGTCCCTTAATGTTTGTAACAGGTAAAAGGGAAAACTATGAGTCTCAAATCATGGTTTGAGACCATGGTATGTGCGCATTTGGAAAGATATAAATATGTAAGAGTCGAGAAGGATATGGAATCAATCAATAGATCATTATGTTTATGCTTATGAATGTTTTGATATAAGTTTTGGGTCGTTCTGGGTAGAAAAAATCTTGTTGGCTATGTGCGTGGAGACCTACTCCTAAATTGTGTGCATGGACTCTATTGTTGTGTGCACAAAAGGGAAAGATTGTACTGAACTGAAAATATCTTAATAAAGAATGCAATTTTAGCAAACTCAGACTTTTATGTGATCTATGTGGTTAATTGTCTTAGATTTTTTATGTGTTGTTTGTTATGATTCTAGATCTGAATCTGTACTATTGAATGCGTAATCATCTCAATAAATGATAAGTTGAATTATATGCATCTTTAAGCAAGTATTAGTCCGCTTTAACTATTAGATATGAATTAAGTATAGTGATATATTATGAGAAATTCTATATTGAAGTAAGGATTGGTTATGATTGTGCAAGGGTTAAGTATGTTTATCTAGTTGCATGACACTGCTTTTATATTTAAGGGTTCATCTGCAAGTAGATCTTGTTTTTTGCGAAAGGTTAGATCTGATTGAAATATAATATGTGACACATATTTGTTAATTCCTAGCTGTTGAGGGTTTGATTTGATCTGTGCTTAGACCTGGGTTCTTGGGAAGTTCTGTGCATACAGATAAGCAATTGGTAAGGGTAAAACACACATCAAACGCTCCCTTAGGGTGTGGAAACCTAGTTCCAACACCCCCCCATACTACTTCGGGTGATATTTTGGTCTACGTAATCATATCATACTCGAAAGTGCCAATAGTTGGAGGGTTTTGTTGGTTGTACAAAATACTATGAACCTGGGTCAGGACCCCTTAAGCCAACAAATGGTTCCGTTTCTGGGACTGAGATCACTTTGAGGGAGATTTGATGTTGTGGCATCCGACATAGAACGAACTGCAAGATTGGCTCGACAAGAAGTTGCGCGATTTTGCAATCCAAGAGAACTGAAACCCTAAATTAATTGCTAAGGATTGAGAGAAAAAGTATATCTACACATAGGTCCACGAAATTTTATTTTCTTCCTTTGCGATTGTGTTACACGAGTGGTTATCTCGGTTAACTGAATTTCAGACTTGCACAAAGGACGATGCGATCACCAAGTGGACCCCAGCATTTGTGCAGCAATTAGAGAAATCTAGCAACAAGATTACCCGTGCAATAGATTATTGGATTGATAGTGTTCTAAGTGGGTTTGTGACCGAATTTTCTATTGACACCTCTGTATCATATTCTGAATCTGAAAGGAGATTTTTCAAATTCCCCATAGGTAATTTCCTGTGCTCATTGAAATTGTGGATTAAAATGCTTTTATGTGAAAAGGGTACTATGTGCAGTCATATTGAGTGACTGTCTCGAAGATGCCCAACAACGCGCAACGGAAGAAATTATAGAGTAGATCTAGAAGAAGGTTTTGTTTATAGCCCCCTCAAAGGTAAATATGACAGTGATGAGGAGTTTGTAACCAGTAGCTCTGTTGAATTTGTGCACTTAGAAGATGAATTGCTAGATCAGGATAATTTTGTGTCGTTGGCCATAGTTGAGATCCCATCCACTCCGCTTCCAAATTTGTCTCACTCTAACAAACCATCCACTCCACCTCCACTTACACCTCCAGAAGGAACCATGGCTACCTATATCAAGCTGCATAACTTCAAGGGCGTTGGAAATGAAGATGTTGATCCACTTTTGGTTCATCGCTGATGTTGTATGGACAGCGTAGAAAATCAATATTGATAATGTTAAGAAAGCATAGTTGGCTACTGCATTTCAAGAACGCATGCTAGATTGGTACATGAGGTATATGGAAATCAATCCTAATGCCACGATTGACGAGATTAATACCACATTGAAGGAGCAGTTCAAAAAGCCGAAATCATATGCTCAATGTGTGACTGAGTTAAAGGAAATCCACCAAGAAGCGAATGAATCCGTATGGGAGGCGGATCAGCGATTGAAGCGCACCATCAGAGATGGAAGATTTACTATTGATGATACACATCACAAAGAATGGTTCATTGCTATGCTGCTACCGCATTTGTGTCAGTCTTTAAACCAACAGAAAATTGCAACACATGATAAAGCTATAGAAATTGCAATGAAGTTAGAAGCCTCACCTGTACTAGCTGTGCAGGTTGGGGCTTAGCAGATCCTAAACTAGCTAGCTGCACTGCACTTAGATATACGAAGTCTATGCCAAGAGAAAGATAAGGATGTATGCGAAGGTGTATGGTGTATACATTGTAAAGTTGAAGGGCATCACAAAGATCAGTGTCCCATATACAATGAATATCTAACAGTCGGGGGATCAAGTCTTCTTAAGAGCGTTAAAGATGACTCAGTGGAACACCCAAATTATAGTGCGCGATTTGTCAAGTAGTTGGTCTCAGCATTAACGATAGACTTCTGCCGAAGGATTGGTAAATATGTTCCAGAGCTCAAGCAACCTTACTGCAAGTTTTTCCGACCCGTGGGACATGACGAGTAAATTGTCGTAGCTTCAATTTGATGATTGATCGAGCTAGCTAATATAGGATATAGGCAAAAGGACAAGAACTAGGCTCACTTGCATCTCTGTCTGAGCGTGGTGGATTTCTAGGCAGAGGACGAGGAAGGGGTGGAGGAGCTGGTTATGGAATAGGACAACTCATTTGTTATAACTGTGGAGAAGCTAGTCATTATGCGCGCGACTACCTGAACCCCACACAACAATCTTGCAGGTATTGTAGGTAGTTTGATCATATTCTTGAAGATTGTCCTGTACTTTTTGCAAAAATGCAGGAAAAGAAACTGCATACACCTACGCAAAATGTTCAAATGATGAAAGCGAAACCATGCACTAAAGACCCTAGCATAAATATTGTAACCAGAAGCGACGTAGCCACTAGAGAAGATAAAGCTGAAGACAAGAGACCTGTCACTAATGTTTGGGTCCGAAGAGCTCCTGAGAAAAAGGAGGAATTCAATCTACGAAGGGAAAATGACACCTTTGTTGCAGTGAAGAAGGACTTCATGGATCCTGGCACATCCAAAGTAGCGAGAAAAATTTCCATGGATGCCGACGAGGAGGCTAAATCTATAGAGATGAAACTGATTTTGCAGGTGTGTATCAAGATTTTGCGCAATAAGAAGGCTGCCGAGAACCTTCAAGAACGACCCTAGATGGAGCAAAGGGCTCTCAATAAGATCTACTAGAACAAGAGAAGAACTGGTCGAGAGATGCGCCTGACTACTTAAATAAGAGAATTTGGAATGGACCAAGTCATTTTGGATCTGGGCTCTGATGCAAATGTGATCCCAAAGTAGACTTGGCAGAAAATGGGTGAACCTAAGCTCAAATGGTCTGCGATCCATCTGCGCATGGCGAATTAGCAGAAAATTATCCCCATGGGTAGGCTTTCTAAGGTCATAGTTGATATCGAAGGAGTTAAAGCGCTACCTTATTTTGAAGTTATTCAGATTGTTGATGATATATATCCATACCTCATGCTGCAGGGTCTAGATTGGGCTATTGGCATGGACATTATCATCAATCTCAAGTGCAGAAGTATGGTATTTGAAAACAATGGGACCAGGGTTGTAGTCCCAATGGATTCGGCAAGAGGAGGAAGATATACAGAACCAGTGCGTGTAGAAGAGGACGTGGATCATATCTACAAACTAAATATGTGAGATGAAGATTGGATCAATCTCATAGTAGATGGACATCTTAGCTGGGGTCGAGATAATTCGTGTCATTCAGACTCAAATGAGGAATTAGAGAATTGGGAAAATCATTTACATGAAGTCTCGACACTACGCTACAACCGAGTCACCAGATCCCTACGATGCATATCCTTTGAGGTACGAGAACTACCTTATTATGATGGCATAGGCAGTGTCACTTGTTTCTTAGATGAGTTTGAAAAGGATGTTCAAGAAACACAATAGTTCCATGCACTTGACTTAGCTTTGTGCTCAACTCCAACACGCTGGTGGGAGACACACAAGGATAACTTGGCGAATTGGGAAGAATGTACCCATATGATGCAACTGCTCTTTTGACAACCCAATAATTGGTTGGAAGGGACCTATGCAGGAAAATAATATCTTCACCTGCATTTAGTTAGGTGGATTGAAGCTTGGGGAGAAGAGCCGCAAACAGGTTGGGCACATACATTCATCCATAATTTAAGTCTGATCCCTATGAATTGGTACACAGAGGTTGAGTTGCGACGAGGCACGATGGAATGGGTTGTGCTACAAGGAAAGCTTTGTGTTATTGTTCAATTTTGAGAGTGGATTCCCCTACATCAGTACAACCTTTCACACGATCCAGGATGTGGTCTTTGATACCACTAGAACACCAGAAGTGCGAGCCATACCAACATTGGATGCATAGATGAAGGACATAGTTGACTGCATGAATGTGACTATTGAAGATAACGAAGAAGACCCGAGGAACATCAATATTCTAGAGTCTGAAGGACATCACACAGTTGCTGGACCACTGCTTGCAGTGCCAGATGTGACTGAACCCATGAATATTAGGCAAGTCAACATTGGAACAAAAGAACAAACTAAGATTGGAAAAATTGGGGATTACTGGGATGAAGATACAATAGACAAGGTTGCAGAGCTACTTGCTGATTCCCACAAAGTTTTCTGAGTTGAAAGGTATTGTTGGGGATCTGGGTGTAATGAAGATCACACTGAAACCAGACACACAAGGACAACTTGGCGAATTGGGAAGAATGTACCCATATGATGCAACTGCACTTTGGACAACCCAATACTTGGTTGGAAGAGACCTATGCAGGCAAAGAATATCTTCACCTGCATTTAGCCAGGTGGACTAAAGCTTAGGGAGAAGAGCTGCAAATAGTTTGGGCACATACATTCATCCATAATTTAAGTTAGATCCCTATGAATTGGTACCTAGAGGTTGAATTGCGATGAGGCACGATGGAATGGGTTGTGCTATGGGGAAATATTTGTGTTAACATTCAATTTTGAGAGTGGATTCCCCTGCATCAATACAGCCTTACACACGATCCAGGATGTGGTCTTTGATACCACTAGGACACCAGAGGTGTGAGCCATACCAGCATGGGATGCGCAGATGAAGGACATAGTTGACCCAAGGAACATCAATATTCCAGAGTCTGAAGGACATCGCATAGTTGCTCGACCACTGCTTGCAGTGCCAGATGTGACTGAACCCATGAACATTAGGCAAGTCAACATCGAAACATGAGAGAAAACTAAGATTGGAAAAATTGGGGATTACTGGGATGAAGATACAATAGCTAAGGTTGCGGAGCTACTTGCTGAATATCATGACTTATTTCCCACAAAGTTTTCTGAGTTGGAAGGTATTGTTGGGGATCTAGGTGTAATGAAGATCACACAGAAATCAGATGCGCGACCTATCAAGCAGCGTCCTTACAGGTTAAATCCTAAATACAAGCATAAGGTCAAAGAAGAGCTGGAGAAGATGGTTATTGCAGGGATCATCGAACCAGTCGAAGAATCAGATTGGTTCAACCCTATGGTGGTCCAAGAAAAGAAGACCAAATTTGAAATTAGGATTTGTGTGGATCTACGCAAGTTAAATGATGCCTCCGTGCATGACCCTTTTCTAACTCTGTTTTCTAATGAAATATTGGACAATGTGGGAGGGCAGGAGGCCTACTCGTTCAATGATGGTTTTTTTGGATACCACCAAATAAGAATCGTACCTGAAGACAAAAGTAAGACAAATTTTGCGACAAAATGGGGATCATTCCAATACACAGTCATGCCATTTGGTCTGAAGAATGCGCCAACAATCTTCTCGCGTGTGGTGGTAGCCGCATTTAAGGAATATATACACAAATTATTATAAGTGTATTTTGATGACTGGATTGTATTTGGTTCAGGGAAGAAGCATGCTTCAAATTTGTGCTTAATGTTGGATACTTGTCAGAAGCATCAGATCTCGTTGAATCTGAAGAAATGCATATTCTGCACCCCCTTTAGGATTTTGCTGGGTCATATTCTATGTGAGGAGGGATTGATGGTGGATCTAGCTAAGGTTGATGTTATTGTTAAGCTGGAGGTTCTAGCAAACATAAAATAATTGTGCTCAATTTTGTGGCATACTGGGTACCACAGGAAGTTTATTCATGGCTATGCATTGATTATTGCGCCAATGGAGAAGCTACTAAAGAAAGATGTCTCTTTTTGCTAGGATGAAGATTTTCAGAAGAGTTTTGAGCTATTTAAGGATAAAATGGTCACTGCACCCATATTGGTATTCCTAGTCTGGACAAAGGAATTCCATGTACATGTGAATGCTTCGTGTATCGCGCTAGGCGTTGTACTCACACAGCTAAGAGCTAGAGATATTGATCACCCAATTGCATTTGCGAGCAGGAAATTGTTAAGTGTTGAACGTAACTAATCCACAATAGAAAGGGAAGGATTATCTTTGATCTACGCGCTGCAAAATTTTCGTCACTATTTGCTGGGGGTAATTTTAAGATGTTTACGGATCACTCTGCTTTGAAGTACCTGGTCAATAAGCCTATGTTGGGGTGGGATATCTATAGGTGGCTCTTATTATTTCAGGAGTATGACTTTGAAGTAATTGTGAAACCAGAGAGGTTGAATATTGGTTTAGACCACACTTCGTGCATAGAAAGTGGAGAGGACCAACGAGTTTGGAGGACAGATTACCAGATGCGAAGCTATTTTCCATCAAAGTCTTTGATGACCACTTCGCAGATATTATCCACTTTATGACCACTAGTAGTGTGCCTACAGAGTATACAGTCAAGTAGAAGAAAGAACTGGTCTAGTGTGCAGTTGAATTTACCTTGATTGTTGGCCAGTTGTATAAGACGGGTGTTGATTGTTGATCAACGGTTTTCATTGATGTCAACCCAAGCAGCACCATGGGCTACTCCGATCTTGCATGGTAGTTTTGACCTACATAATTACTATATTCTAGGTCAATAATATTTTTTATGGTTTCTACTTGTTGAGATGTTTCTGTTGATATATGACACGCCATGTAATTCTTCAAGGTTTGAGAGATATTCATGTTTGAATTTTGTAACTCCAATTAGTGGGATAAAACCCCATGGGGTTGTGGCATGGGTCATTGAAAAGTCAATAATTAATAATTTTTAAGCTCCTAAAATCCCTCCCACGTTCACTTGTTGAAGACCCTCCCAACCTAAGCATTTATATAAATTGTGATCCTCATATCCTGCTTATGTAGGGATTTCGCTACTGGAAATAGGTCATTTTTGCTCTAACTTTTTTTCTACAAAGGTTCAGAGGCTGAAATTTTTATGAGGCGAAGCCGAAATCATGAGGAAACTCCTGTAAAAAATTTAGATCAAGGTGCACAGAATTTTCAGAGATATGATCTATGGAAGTCAATGTTTTTGCAGGCTCTTGAACTTCATCTCAAAGAAGTGACCTTGGGAAAATCATCATAAATATATGTCTAAGTATCAGATTGGAATTATGTAAAAAGTGGCAGATAGTGCACGGACTATAGTTTTCATTGTATCAATTTCAAATCCTAATGAAGAAACAATCACACGTGGCACGTTGTACAAGTTCGCTCTACTGAACTAGTCCATAATTAGGTCGTTGTGAGAGATTGGGCATAACTCTCACTTGAAGAATCCAAATTGGGTTAGACCTGTGGAATTGGAAAGAAGACTTAGAGGACTACTATAGATCTGAAAATCACATATTGGGGATCTGAAATAACAGAGATACACCATATTCAATATCGATATCCTAGAATGCAAGAAAAAGCTAGATCATGTGTTGTCAAGGGCTGCAAAGGACCAAACTTTCTAGGGCAGCAAGGAAAAGCAAGGTGCAATAGAGGGTAGCATGACAAGAGCAACAATCAAGGTGCCTAAAAGCAACAATAAGTTCACCACATGAAGTCTTCAAATGGGCAGCATTGCATACAGTCATTATAAAGGTATCATTGTACTAAGTCATTATAAATGCATCATTGTAAAAATTGTACAAGTGTATATCTGCCAAGAGTTGAAGAGGCAGTGACGGGAGGTATAGGATCATCATTAGGTGGTTGTGTCATAGTTGGGGTTATGGTCTAGTGTGTCTTATTCTTCTACATAGTTCTATATCATTGTAAAGTGGACCATTTTCTTTGGTACGAGAGTCTATTCTTCTTTTATTCTTCTATAGGGTGGTAGGCTGGTGGTAGGCTGGTGCATGAAGTCACCAACAGGTTCAATCCTGTGAAAAATTCAGGGTGGTAGGGTGGTGCTAGGTGATTTGTATCTCATTGGGTGTTGGGGCATCCATTCAGTTGACTACTAAATAATCGTGGGTGTTGGAGCGTCCATCCAGTGGGAGTTGGAGAAGAATGCTTTTCTAGATTCTAGGAAGTTGGAGCTTTATTTTCAATTGGAGTTGAATATTAAAGAATTATTAGAAAAACATTCAGGTGGTTTTTGTCCCGGAGAGGGTTTCCACGTTAAAAAATGTGTGCAGTTGTGTTCCTTTTGTTTACTGCTATCATTGTAAAAACACTGATAATAATTGAATATTAACTAATGCTCTATAAGACTAATAATAATACTAATTGAAAGGAATATTGATTCACCCCCTCTCGCATTTCCAACAATTGCTCTCGTAGCTTGGTTCTTTCAATAACAGCCATCGTACCGGAAGGAGGTCATGGAGCATACCAATAATGGTGTACCTATGTTCAATGAAAATAATTGTGCGCTCTGGAAAGGAAGAATGGAGGTTTATCTCTTGGCGCAAGGTTACTAAGTATGGGACACTTTTCAAAATGGATTTACATCAAATTCGGATGAACAAGGTAAGAAGAATTTGGTAAATGATGCAAAAACAAAGAATATTATTATCATTGGACTTATTGAATCTTCTTATCATAAGGTGTTGGGTTGTAAAACTGCCAAAAATGTATGGTACAAGCTTGAGAATATATATGCAGGTTACTCAAATGTCAAAGAAGCAAAGCTTCAAATCTACAGAGCAAAATTTGAGCAACTCAGAATGAAAGAAGATAACAACATTGTTGCATACTTCCAACACGTTGATGAAATAACCAACACTTTGAAAAGATTGGGAGAGCCTGTTGATGAGAATACTATTATATGAAAGATTATTAGAATGTTACCAGGGAGATTCAACCCAAAGGTATCGGGCTTAGAATATAGTGCAAATATAGACAAACTCAGCAAAGAGAAATTACATGGAGCTCTCATAGCATATGAAATGAGACTTGATGAACAAGAGGGTACTTCGCATCTAGAAACTGCATTCGTTGCCTCTAAGAAAACCAATAAGGAGAAACAACCTTCAAAGGCACATACTTGCACCTGCAAGTGTGAAGAAAAGGAAGATGATGAAGAAGGTATTTCAGATGGAGAATATGCTTACTTTATGAGAAAAACTAAAAATTGGTAAGGGAAAATTCAAGGGTAAACTTCCATTGATATGTTTCGATTGTGGTGAGGTTGGGTATTTCGCAGCAAAATGTCTGAACAGAAGTGATGGCAACTCAAAAGAAAAGAAAGACTTTAAGAAATTCAACAAGAAAAGAAAAAATAAAGGATTTAAAAAGAGCTTTCTCTCTAAAGAAGATAGCTCATCATCTAATGAAGATAATGACAACGAAGAAGAAGCTAATGAGAGAGTATTGTTTATGGCCAAGCACATTAAACAAGAGGTATCAAACAATGAAGAAGAAGGGATGACCATAGAAGAATTTTCTAAGGATTCGATCAAGCTTATAAAAGAGTTCAAGGTTGAGAAGATCTGTTCCAATACACTTGAAGAACAAGTTCAAGGTCTCAAAATTGAAGTTGAAGAACACAAATGTATTGAAGAGTCACTTCAAAAGAAGTTGGAAGAAAGCAACCAAGAAAGGGAAGCATTAGAATCTGAAGTAGTCTCGCTGCGTAAGGAAGTGAAGAAGGGAAAAACTGTCCAAAACTATGCCAACAACTCAAGGGCATTGGAAGAAATCATCAACAATCAACAATCTTACAACGATAGAACTAGCCTCGGTTACAAAGAAGAAGAATTAGGACCTTATACAACAAAATACAATGAACCTATGAGATATGACATGCATGTAGACTTCATTGGATAAGATTCACAAGAACAACCTTGGAAGACAATTTTTCAACGAAGATTTCCATCCAGGTACCAACATATTTTTTATGGCTATTGTTATTCATGTGGAAAATTTGGTCATAAAACTGTAGAATGTCGCACGTACCCTAGGAACCAATACAATTCTAGGAGATATGTCAAATATGAACCTCCTAGGGCTCAACGAAACATCAATAGATTTAAACATGTAATAAATAATATTGAATGTTACAAATGTTGAAACTTTGGACACATAGCCAGAGACTACAGACATGAAAATCCTCCAGAATAATCTTCAAAGCCACAAAACGAACGAACATGGAAGAAGCAGAAGACTAATAATTGTGCTCTCGCTCTCAAGGCTCAAAACAACAAAGATGTGTGGTATGTTGATAGCGGTTTCTCAACGCATATGACTAGAGATAGAAAGAAATTTGTATCTTTGAAAGAGAAGAAGGAAGGAACTGTGTCCTTTGGAAATGATGGATCTTCAAATGTTATAGGATCAGGTATCGTCACTCTCAGAAGCAAAGATGCTCTAGCCAAGAATGTTCTATTGGTTGAAAACATGAATCACAATCTGCTCAATGTTGGACAAATGTGTGATCAAGGACACATAATACTATTCAACTTCACAAAATGTGAAATCAGGAAAGGCAGGTATGGTGAAATTGTGGCTACAACTAGTCAAGCTCCAAACGACATATATGTTCTGGATGAAGCAACTAAAGCATGTCTAATAGCTAAAGAGGACGATATAATATTTGGTAGCAATGATGATCGACTAAGTAAGAAATTTGCCACAAATATGCAAAGTGAGTTCAAGAAGTCTTTACTTGGTGAGCTGACATACTTCTTATGGATTCAAATATCTCAACAAGAGAAAGGAATATTTATATGTCAAGCCAAGTACCTCAAGGAAATGCTCAAGAAATTCAAAATGGAATATTGCAAACCCATCCTTACTCCGATGGTAACAGGTTTCAAATTGAGCATAGACGACTCATCTAAGGATGTGGATCAGATGTTGTAAAAATCTATGATTGGTAGTCTTCTATATGTAACAGCCTCCCGGCCAGATGTTATGCAAACAGTTGGACAAGTAGCAATATTCCAAGCAGCACCAAATAATCACATATTATTGTTGTCAAAAGAATTATTCGATGTCTAAAGGGAACAACATAATATGGCTTGTGGTATCCCAAGGGTAACAATCTCATTATTCAAACCTTTAAAGATGCATATTGGGAAGGAAGCGTTGATAATCGTAAGAGTACTCATGAATAATTTGAATATCTTTTCCAAAAGCTTGGGATTCTCCCAAGTTCTCATTAGATTTTCCTTATTCAGAATATAAAGGGGGAGTGGAAGTGTGTATAGGTCCGCAGGATGGTTGTGTGTCAGGGGGAGTTACCCTTTGCCATTGATGTCAAAGGGGAGAGAATGTTGTGGGAAGAGGTGTCATGATCGTAGGGGAGTACTTATTTTTCCATCAATGCCAAAGGGGGAGATTGTTGATCAATGGTTGTCACTGATGTCAACCCAAGCAACACCAAGGGCTATCTCGGTCTTGCATGGTAATTTTTACCTACAAAATTACTATATTTTGGGTCAAGAATATTTTTGATGGTTTCTACTTATTGATAATTTTTTGTTGATATATGACACGCCACGTAATTCTTCACGGTTTGAGAGATATTCATGTTTGAAGTTTGTAACCCCAGTTAGTGGGCTAAAACCCCATGGGGTTGTGGCATGGGTCATTGAAAAGTTAATGATTAATAATTTTTAATCTCCTAAAATCCTTCCCACATTCACTTGTTGAAGACCCTCTCAACCTAAGCATTTACATAAATTGTGATCCTCATATCCTCCTTATGTAGGGATTTCGCTACCGGAAATAGGTCAACGTGGAATTTGCGCTCTAAATTTTTTTCTATGAAGGTTTAAAAGCTGAAAGTTTTATGAGGAGAAGCTGAAATCCCGAGGAAGCTCCTGTAAAAATTTTAGATCAAGGTGCATAATATTTTCAGAGATATGATCTGTGGAATTTAGTGTTTTTGCAGGTTCCTGAACTTCATCTCAAAGAAGCGACCTTGGGAAAATCATCATAACTCTCTCTCTGAGTATCAGATTGGAATTCTGTAAAAATTGGAAGATAGTGCATGGACTTTAGTTTTCTCTGTATCAATTTCAGAGCCAAATGAAGAAACAATGACACGTGGCACACCATACAAGTTCTCTCTACTGAACCAACCCATAATTAGGTCATTATGAGAGATTGGGTATAACTATCCCTTGAAGAATCCAAATTTAGTCAGACCTATGGCATTGGAAAGAAGACTAAGAGGAATAATATTGAACCAAAAATCACATATTAGGGATCTGAAATAATATATATACACCAGATTCAATATCGATATCCTAAAAGGCAAGAAAAAGCTAGATCATGTGTTGTCAAGGGCTGCAAAGGACTAGACTTTCTAGGGAAGAAAAGCAAAGCAAGGTGCAGTAGAGGGTAGCATGACAAGAGCATAAATCAAGGTGCAAAACAACAACAAGAAGTTCACCACATGAAGTCTTCAAATGGGCAGCATTTCATACAGTCATTATAAAGGTATCATTGTATTAAGTCATTTTAAATGCATCATTGTAAAAATTGTACAAGCGTCTATCTGCCAAGAGTTGAAGAGGAAGTGTAGGGAGTTCTAGGATCATCATTAGGTGGTTGTGTCATAGTTGGGGTTATGGTATAGTGTGTCTTCTTCTTCTACATCATTCTATATTATTGTAAAGTGGACCATTTTCCTGGTACAGGAGTCCATTCTTCTTTTATTCTTCTATAAGGTGGTAGGGTGGTGCTAGGCTGGTGCATGAAGTCACCAACAGGTTCAACCTTGTGAAATATTCAGGGTGTTAGGGTGGTGCTAGGGTGAGTTGTAGCTCATTAGGTGTTGGGGCATCCGTTTAGTTGACTACTAAATAATCTCGGGCGTTGGAGCGTCCATCCAGTGGGAGTTGGAGAATAATGCTTTTATAGATTATAGGAAGTTGGAGCTTTATTTTAAATTGGAGTTGAATATTAAAGAATTATTAGAAAATCATTCAGGTGGTTTTTGTCCCGGAGAGGGTTTCCACCTTAAAAACTGTGTACAGTTGTGTTCCTTTTTTTACTGTTATCATTGTACAAACACTAATAATAATTGAAGATTAACTAATGCTTTGGAAGATTAATAATAACACTAATTGAAAGGAATATTGATTTCACCCCCCCTCTCAGTATTTCCAACACCGATGAGATATTGAGATTCTATGTTCCAGAGTTTGAAAGACAAAGCATCCTAGTTGAAGCACATGTAGGGGTTGCAGGAGGTCACTATGCAGGAAAACCAACTGTGCATAAAATTTTGAGGGCTGGGTTGTGGTGGCCTACGATACACAGTGATGCAAAGGAGTATTGTCACGCTTGTGATGTGTTTCAGAGGATAGGGAAGTCATCGCATAGAGACAAAAGAAGTGACTTTGCAAGCTTTTGATAAGTGGGCCATTGGTTTTGTAGGACCGATCAACCCTCCCAGAAAGAATACTGGCGCACACTATATCATTAGTGCAATATATTATTTGACCCATTGGTCAGAAGCTAATATTGTGAAGGATTGCACCGCCGAGACAGTTGCATAATTAATTTTTGAGGATATATTGACAAGGTTTGGGTGTCCTAAAATATCGATGAGTGACCAGGGTACACACTTTGTGAATGAGACTATCCAATCATTAACAATGGAGTTTAAGATGCACCATCAGAAGAGTATGCCATATCATTCACAAGAAAATGGCATGGTAGAGGCCTTTAATAAGATTTTGGAGAATGCACTCACAAAGGTCTGTAATGCTAATCAAAATTATTGGGATGTGCGCGTACCTATGGTTCGATGGGTATATCGAACTACATGCAAGAAATTGACCAGGCAAACCCCATTCATGCTAGTATTTGGAAAGGAAGATGCTATGCCAATGGAGTACATCGTTCCTAGTCTGTGCATTACAACAATCACTAACATGGCTGACCAAGATAGTATGGAAGGGAGATTTTCATAGCTAGTTGCGCTGGAGGAAGATAGATTCATTGCTGGTTTTCATCAGCAGGTGCAAAAGGCACGTGAAAAAGTTTGGCATGACAAGCACACCAGACAAAAGGTTTTCAAGGAGGGTGATTTAGTTTTGTTATATGACAGAAATTTTGCGTGCCACCCAAGGAAGTTCAAAATGCATTGACTCGAACCTTATGTTGTCAAGGAGATTACGAAAGGAGGTGCATTGCAACTCGTCACCTTAAGGGGTGAAATCCTTCCTGGATATGTGAATGGAATTTGGTTGAAGCCATACATGGATGACCCTATCCCTGGGCACGCCAAATGAATATAAGGCCGGAGGAGTGTCTTAGTGCTCTAGACAGTTGTGACAGGGCACAAGACCATAAAGCAGTTTGTCAAACATTGGAGTAGCGGGTCTGTGCAACAAGGATGGTAGATGCGTAGGTAGGTGCGACAACCATGTAGAGGCTGTGCTCGGAGGATGTAGCAGTTGTAAAGGTGACAAAAACTAGCTGTTGGAACAATAAATTTGGATAATACAACTTTATTACCATTTGGAGGAGCGGCTAAAATGCATTTAATGAGGATATTATGCCAGATTTGGAGTTGTTTTAGCATTTTTGAGGCTACATCAATGCACATGAGACTGTTTAAGCTGCATCAATGCTATAAATATAACAAGAAGGGTTGCATTAGTTCCCTTTTCTTTCCAAGTGATTTGTGCACAGTATTCTCATTATGTTTTATGAAGTTTATGTTTGATATTAACCCACTTTTCTTTGAGACGATGCGCCAATGAGGGTTAGCACATCTAATTCTTCCAAGTATGAAAACTACCAAACCTACCCCCTTTGCGATGCAGGTTGATGAAACATTCGTGCAGGCTGTTGAAACCCCTGCACCTTCACCCCAACCGTAGAAACATAAGAAGGGGTAGTCTTCGGGGTCTCAAAATTCGTCGTTCCAGAAGAACCAAAATCCTCGTTCTACCCTCGTAGAGCGCTAAAAGAGACCTATGGCTGAGATACTAGATTTCATCGTGGAGGAAGATGTTTTTGAGGAGGTAGATCCATTATTACGGTTGCCCATGTATGTGGCGCCGAGCAAAGCGTATGTGCGGGTCCCAAAGGTCCTCGATAAGGTTATGTCCTACATTAATTCACATTTGATCCCTAAAGATGTGTCATTTGAAGGGGATATGTCTGCAAAAACCCCCCTGCTTAAGATGGAATACTTGGACCTGGATGACGAGGAGAAGTTCCTTGAACTCGTACCCTCAATGTACTTGGAGCTGGCCACCTACATTGAGGGGGTGATCAAGGTCGAGCCAAAGCATTGGGAATTGGGCTTGCAGAAGTCGGAGTTGTTGAACATTCCACAATTTGGGCACAACGTGGTCAACGACATTTGTGTGTGCAAGATACTCGCCCTGGTGCATAATGATTTTATGTGGCTAGGAGAGCCAATTCCCATCGATGCTGATTTGATCAACCATATCACCAACCTACCTTGTCAGGGGGGAAAACCTATGACACCCTTTGGAGGCAAGGGCTTGGAGCCAAAAGTGGCAAACATAGTGAAAAATAAATATAAGGTATCGCGCAACATTCGAGGGTTTGTCGTCAGTGAGAGAAATGACCCCGCGTTCTAGTTTGGTGCTCTCATCGTTGCCTGCAAGATGATGAGGAAGTGCAGGCCGAAGGAAGTTCCGACCCATGTGATTGCTTTAGCCTAGGAATGCGAAAAAGGAATACAATACAATTGGGAAAATTACCTGTGCGCATAATTTTTGGCGAATTTTCGTGAGGCCCGGGAGGAAGGAAAGCACTTCTATTATGCCTGGTTGTTGCTACACATTGTGCTAATTGGTTGCAAGACGCCAACAGTGGCTTAGTTCCCTAATATTGAGCCTGATCTTTGCGATGTTGCACGATATGCGATGGTGTGGAATTCCAAGCTTCCTTCCTGCATCACAAACAACAAAATTTTCTGGATACTCTTTGATTCTGAGTTGTTTCAAGCGGTGCAGTCTAGGCCGTGCTTGTCGCCAATGTTGTACAAGAAGTACAAGCATATTTCTGACTTCAAATCTACTTTTCACAACATCCACATGCCTGTGGAGGGAGATGTCGAAGGCATGTGTTATGAGCTATCTTACATGGTCACAGAGGATGACCTTGCGTAAGTGACGATATAATGGCTACCCTTATGGTTGGAAGCATGCATAGTTGGAGGTGCCTCATCTTCAGTACCCTTGAAGACTCCAACAAAGTCGCGCATGTCTAAGGATACCTAGCAGAAGGATAAGGATGCAGAGAAAGAGCCAGAGCCAACCATGACAAGTGAAACCATTGACATGGAGAAGGAGAGGGAGGATAAAGACGGGGACAGTACCGAGGTACCTACGACAAAGACCGATGCGAAAAAAGGGACTAAAAGAGGGTCTCATGCCTCGTCGAGCCCATGCAAAAAGAGGAAGGGATCAAAGCAAACAGGGACAAAATCCCTGACTGTTATAGAAGATGACCTAAATGAGATAAAAAACACTATAAAAGCTGCGACTGAGGATATCTGGACCAATGTGGAATCCCAATACAAATCAGTCCTCGAGTATGTACAACACAGTCTCGATGAGCTCCACATACCAATGAACCTGATTCAAGTGAGCATGCAGTAAGCGAGTGTGCAACCAGTTGGACAAACGAGCACGCAACCCTTAACATTATTGCCCCAATCGACAACCGGGTATTCCATGTCCCAGGGCCTTCAGTTACGGTCGAGCAACCCTAGCTGCGCACCAACGTGCAAGCCTGCACTAAGTAGGCATTGATTTGGCCATGCTTCCTAGCGAGAAGCTTCGTGCTATGCACATTATGATCGTAGACGAGCTGCAATTCTGGGAGGTCCACTCCTTAAACGTCGTTGCGTATAATGAACAACAGGTGAGCACGATGCAGAAGGACTAGAAAAACGCAAAAGAAGCTTGTTGGGCTATCGAAACTCAGCGCACTACATTGGAAGCCATGATCAACTGCTTGTGCAGTGATCTACTTGAAGTTACAGTACCTACCACCATCGCACCTACAGTCAAGTTAGAAATTTTGGTCGCTGAGTCGAAGGCCTCACGATCAGAAATCACAATAGTCCATGCTGAGATAGAGAAAAAGATCACAAACCTTCAAATAAAGCTGCAACTAGATACGCCTCCGGAGGTGCGTGCCCTGTGCACCGCAATTGTGAAGGAGTCAACTTCTAGCATCACCGTTGTTGTGGATGCTTGCATTAAGCTACTTGAAGACACCATGGGCCTTTGGACATCCATCCAAGATGACCCTATCATCAGGAAGTTGAAGTCAGAGTTGTGGGCCAAAGAGAAATAGTTTGGTGAAATTCAAGTCGCTGAGCCAACCCTCGTGCTCGCTCAACGATTCGCCCGATTTCAGGAGAGTCGTGCCGTTTAGATGGAAATTGACACACTACGTTGCAGAGAGAACTTGTTGGATGAGAAAATGAAGCTGTGGGTGGATGAGGCCTTGCAACTGTTACATACTATTGATGGAGCTCTCAAACTCTACAGCAGACCCAACACAACATCATCTTGGAAGCCAAAGGACCAACTACATCAAAATTAGTGGAAGAGGCGCAGAGGGCTGCAACATAGAGTGTCGAAGTCCTTTTTCCATTTCAACATTTTGGGCAGGCACTCAAAGACAAAATGTAGGCACCAGGACCAGAGTGAATCGAGACGAGTCAATAGATTGTCTTCGAGGCCTGTTGGAGTAGGGTCGCCTAGAGCCTAGAGTAAAGCAATTTTGAGTATTTTTGTGTTAATTTTTATTTATATGCATTGCACACAGATGTAAAAGGGGCTTTGGGGCGGGTCAAATTCCCTTAATGATTGTAACAAGTAAAAGGGAAAACCACAAGTCTCAAACCATGGTTTGAGACCATGGTATGTACGCATTTGGAAAGATATGAATATGTAAGGGTTGAGGAGGACATGGAATAAATCAATAGATCATTATATGTTTATGTTTATGAATGCTTTGATTTAAGTTTTGGGTTAGTTTGGGTAGAAAGGCTCTTGTTGGCCGTGTGCGTGGAAACCTAGTCCTGAGTTCTGTGCACAGAGTCTGCTACTGTGTGCGTAGAAGGGAAAGATTGTACTGAATTCAAGATCTCTTAACAAAGAAGGAAATTTCGACGAACTTATACTTTTATGTGATCTTTGTGGTTAAATGTCTTAGATTTGTTATGTGTTTTTTACTGTGATTCTAGATCTAAATCTGTGTTATTGAATGCGTAATTATCTCAGTAAATGATAAGTTGAATTAGATGCATCTGTGAGCAAGTATCAGTTCGCTTTAATTTTTAGATCTGAATTAAGTATAATGATATGTTCTGAGCAAGTCTATATTGAAGTAAGAATTGGTTCTGATTGTATAAGGGTTAAGTCTGTTTATCTAGTTGCATGACATTGCTTTTCTGTTTAAGGGTTTATCTGCAAGTAGATCTAGTTTCTATGAAAGGTTAGATCTGATTGAAATATAATCTGTGACACATATCTGTTAATGCCTAGTTCTTAAGGGTTTGATCAGTGCTTACACCTAGTTTCTTGGGAAGTTCTGCGCAGACAGATAAGCAATTGGCAAGGGTAAAACACATATTAAACGCTTCCTCAGGGTGCGAAAACCATGTTCCAACACCCCTCCATATTGGTTCGAGTGAGACTTTGGTTTGCGCAAGCAGATCAATGCTAAAAGAACCAGTAGTTGGTGGGTTTTATCAGTTGCATAGAATACTCTGAACTTGGGTTAGGACCCCTTAATCCAACACGTGGTATTGGAAAATGCGAAAGTTATATAAGGAAATGGAGATCAAGGAGTTAAGTGTACAAGTAATGTATTATTCATGTGTGATTTGATATGGAAATGTGTGAACCAAGGAGTAAGTAGAAGGCTCAGATCTAAAATATTTGAAGATAGATTATTTCAATTAGTGATTTAAGATTTGTACGTAGGTTTTCTTAGGGATAGTCACGTACATACATATATTTTTTTCATATTAGTCGTGTATATATTCTGAGATATATTTTTCAATAAATTGAAATATGTACGCAGATGTTACACATGGTAAATGTGCACATACGTTGATCTATTTTATGAAAGTTTCATATATGTACTAGGTTTTTTAATTGCTGCTTGGTGATGACAGTTGATGATGTCTATTCAACTTCTTGTTGTCTCACAATGATGTCTTGATCAGGAAGGTCTGTGTCTAAGAATTTTGATTGGATTTATTTAGTTATGGCTTGGTATATTGATCAATGATGATGTTGTATTATTATTGGGTATTTAGTGAGTCAGTATTGATATATCTATGATTAGTTGTTGTTGTGACTCAATATTTAAGTTATTCGGTGATTGATACAGTGATTCAGTTTGACAGTGTTTCAATATTCAGTGATTTGAGATCTGTACATAAGTGTTATGCACAGGAAGCACGTATATACACGGGTACACTTCAAAACAGTCACGTATATATTATGAAGTTAATTTTGATCAAGGTTTGCAATGATAACACTTTTTTATATGCTATTTAGTTCATATTGAATGACTAAGGAATTAATAATGCAATGGTAAACTTAAAGATTTGATGAAAAGTATGAAAAATAAGTATATGCAATTTTATTTCATTGAAGGCACGTACACACACAAGTTGTTTGAATAACATTAGCGTATAGAATTCTGAATGTGAAATTGAAAGTTAAATTGAACTAAAAATACTGATTCACCCCTCCACCTCTCTCTCAATATTTTTCTGAACACTTCTTATTTCCAACGTTGTTCCTTGCCTTCGAGTCATTCTTAATTTTGGTCTACGTTTTGCTTGTTCATAACAGTGTTTCAACTTATTAATGGAATATTTCAGAGTCTGGGGTTCCAACAATTCAATCTTGTCCCTGAATGTCATAGGAAACCAACTAATGAATCTCTGAATTTTTGCCTTCTCATTCCTCAGATATGGAACATACCTCAATATTTTGAGGAACTTCATGACATACTCATCATCTGTCATTGGTCCCATCTTAAGTTCATAAAACTCTTTTGCCTTTCCATTAGAGTGGCGCTCAAACAAATATTGATCTCTATAGAGTTCTTCAAATTCATCCCAAGTCAATTCTTTGTCAACAATGCCTCTAACATTTTTCAAATCTCCCCACCATATGTCTGCTTTTCCTTTCAATCTGTAGGTGGAAATCTCGGCTTTCATGTTTTCAGAATAATCATGAATTCTGAAAAAATTCTTCATGCCTAACAACTAGCCTTCAACATCCTCAAATTTCTTCATTTCCCCATTAAATGTGAGTAGCTTTGATTTCTTGAAATCCCCAGGCATGTAATCCTTTTCCTTTATTCCCTCATGATGATGGTGATGTTGATGGTACGTCCTAGTAGTAGAACTAGATGGTTTGCTAGAATGATGCACATAAGTGCTTGTACTTCCTTCTGAAGTGCATAATGGTTCATTTCCCTACACATTATATTCACTTT
The DNA here is from genome assembly GCA_034641835.2 of Pinus albicaulis. Classification (NCBI taxonomy): domain Eukaryota; kingdom Viridiplantae; phylum Streptophyta; class Pinopsida; order Pinales; family Pinaceae; genus Pinus; species Pinus albicaulis. The sequence continues at coordinate 16,714 of JAXQQM020084574.1, read as the reverse complement.
CTTGCCTATTCCTCTTCTTGGACCTGCTACCATCTGACCCATTGGTTTTCTCTTATAACTCTCAAAGGCTCCTCCTATCTTTATGACTAGTCCTCATCTCAAGTTGCCTCTATCTTTGCAAATATGAAAGAATTTGTAGAACGACTGCATTTATCTCAAATTTTCTCTCTTGAGCTCTCACCAGTCTCTCATTATTTGCCTTGAAACTTATAACTCCATCCCTTAGGCTTCTCAATATATCCATCCAATCTAGAGAGTGATTCCCTCCCCCTTGGTTAACTAACCTTTTGTCTTCATTTGCCGCAACCTATTCATTTCCATGTTGTGATTGATCATAAATATACTATGCCATTTTGGTCGTCATTTCTATGTTTATATTTGTCTTATGCTATTTGTGATGTACTATCAATCACACACATTGTTAGATCCTTCATGTGATAAATAGATAAACACAACCATGACCATGAACCTTACATTCATGGAGTTGTCATGGCTATCTCTATCGTGACAAAACAACCATGTTATTATGCCCATGATACTCTATATTTCATATGAATCAATCACATATCAAGAAATATCAATTGTTAGTGAATAATTAATAAATAAACAACAAAATTATTCCCATAATCTTGCTATCACAAAGTTGTTGTAACGAACTGGATGCACATCACAATCCACATTAGCACATGTTTATTAACAAATCATTAATTGAAATATACAAGCCTGCAAAATTCAATAATGTTTTAACTATTATTCACAACTATTAATCTATTAATGACAACAAAATATGTCAAATGTCTCTGTTACTTAGATAAATCACAAAGCCATTATATCAATTAGGCCTACAATTAATTAACTTATACCGACCCTTAACACCTAAACAATTTGTTTATTTAATTTCTAAAACCCGCTATGAAATTATCTTGGGGGTAATTTTGTCCCCACTCTCTCATGATAGAGTCCATCCACCTCCAAGTGTTAGACCTGGATGCTCTAATACCACATGCAACACACCTCGCTACCTCACCGGTTGGAATGGCTACTGTTAATCCAATTCCTCTTATGTTGATAGAAGAATGGGATACAATCTCTCTGTGTGTGTGTGTGTGTGTGTGTGTGTGTGTGTGTGTGTGTACACACACACACACACACACACACACACCATGTTGCTACGCCCTAGTGGTCCCCACTGTTACCAACTAAATCCAACGGTCCCAAATGAGTGAGTAATAAACGTCTTGCAATTGGATTGTGCTAGTTCGATGTGCTCGACCGTTAATAGGTAGGCACCCCATTGCAATCATGGTTCTGGCCTAGGGTTCGAAGGCCCTCATTTGACGGTCAATATCAAATGTGCCACCCCTCCCCCATATTTTCCCTAAACCACCGTAGGGGGTGTCGCAAGGCGGTATCCAGTTTCCAAAAAATGCTAACGAGTTTGCTAACATGTGCTTATGGTACAATGAGGTCCATCCCTCCGATATTCTCCCCAACACTGGTGTTGGGTTCACTTTTTGGTGTTTTGTCTTCACCACATAAGCCATTTTTGCCTACATTATCCCATTTATACTTCCATATTCATCCATAAAATCCTTGAAATTAATCAAATCATGTACTATTGTCATTTATTTTTGAATGATCTAAATTTTGATGAATTTTGGTTTTAGAATTAAAATTTTAGCAGAAATTACCGAAAGTTGCAACATCCTGTAATTGCTCCATCGTTTTCATATGTGCTGGATAGCTGGGTGAAATCCAAGAGTTTATGGGTAATCCTCAGTGTACACAGATGGTGAAAATCCTATCCTGCTTCTTGAAATGTTCACGGAAGTGCTTGGTCAACGCTGGTCAAACTAGGCCAGTTGTTCAGAAAATTCCCTTTTTTAAGCATGAAATTTGGGGAGTTTGTGATTTTAAGGGATTTTTCCCAAATTTTAGTGATAGGAGTGATGAATTCGAGTTGTAGCCCTTATCTAAGGTTTTCATAAATGCATTTGAATAGTTTTAGTTAATTAGTTACCAAAAAATTGAATAAATATGTGACATTTGAAGTAGGAAGACATCTATTATCTATGTTAAATTTGAAGACTTCTGGAATTTAGTGAAGAGAGTTGGTTCAAAGTTTCTTCTATCTCTACTATGCTTGATGGACGATGTTTGGTATGGTTTTCAAGTTCTTCTAAGCTGGTAATCACATAAAGTGTGCAAGCGAAGCGTGGAGGGCCCACATTGCCAAGCCCAGTGTGCACTAGTTTCTCATTATTTTGGTATGGTTTTTAGTTTGTTGTACTTTCATTGAGTTTGTTGTTCTTTCATTCAATATATTTGTGATTTAATTTGGCATCATTTGAATAAGTTATTATTGATATGCTTGGTAAGCGATATTATGAGTTGACCTCTTGTAAGAGAGTTTAGTATTTATTTCACTTTCAATAAGCTAACTTGTCAAAGATTGCTCATTTTATTTATGTGTGATTGAATTGCGGAAATATTAGTTAATTCATTATTTAATTGAAGAAATTGATGATCTGAAGGTGTTAATCTTGTCATTGAATTTTTTTTTTGAATCCATCTCTTGTAAGGGAGATTGAAGCTTGCTCGACAATAATACTTAAGATCTCAAACTAGCTAAGTGTTAATATTTTAGAAACTTCCTCTAAACCATATATTTTGGAGTGCTTACAAGCTTATGAAAGTCCAGATTTATAATAGAATTGGTGATCTAATTTATACCCTTAAATTGGACAAACATTTTGGTGTCGTTGCCAGGGAATCACATTTAGAGACTAAAAGCTTAGTTAATTAATTTAGATTTCTCTTAAAAAAATGTTTCTAGTTTATTTATGTTTCTTTATGCCTAAACAAAGAGATAAAAAGGGTAGATATACAAAGCAAACCCCCCCCCGAAACCATGAAAAAGAAAAGAAAAACTCCAACTACAAATCCATTTGCAAGACAATACCTATCAAACTTCAAAAGAGAATGCTAAAGAATTTATTCAGTGAAGGAGGGTATACCACCACAAGGATATTCTTAAATCCTTGTCCAAAATTGAGAATTTTCACTAGGGATGAATTTTCATTTCAAAAGATAGAAGAGGAGAAAGGAAACTATGAAAAAAATTCACAAAAGGAGAACCTAGAAGCTTTTTCTAGTTATCCTTGTAAGGAGAACAAAGAATCATTGGCCATATCCAATGAAGACAAAAAATTAGCCAAAAATTGAAGAATTTCTCTGTTGTCTATCACAATATCCCTTGTGCATTCATGAATGTAATGAACAAAATTTAGAAGAACTTTCTAGTACGACAACAAAGGAAAAGCAAGGAAACAAAGATCATATCGAAACTTGGTTTTAAAGAGTCACTAGGCCACCATACCACTATATTTCTTAACATTTCTTGGCATCAAATTTATATAAACAATTGATCTCTCATGTCCAAGCATTTGTTAAGGCATATTTTTCAAACTTAGATACGAGTTTACTTATGATCTTGTTACACAAATGGATGCATTGGAAATTCTCATATACTTGAGGGAATGTTTACTTTTTCAAAATAGAGTAGGATAATATAGAGGAATAAATGAATGAAATAAATAAATAAATTTGCATAATAAAATTAGTTCAATGGGGTGGCAGGAGGGGGAGGGTTTCTTATAACCCCTGATGGGAAAATTAAATAATGGTATGTGTGTGGTCTTGGCAAGAAAACAAATAACCAAGCTGAGGCATATGGCCTCCTCTTTGGTATCATCCTTGCTCAACAAAAAAGGATAAGAGGCTTGAACATTATGGGAGACTCCATTCTTATAATAAATAACATGGTTAACTACAAGTAGGCTAAAAACTCAATGTTGAACCAAAATTTGAAAAGAATCAGGTGTAACTGCAAGAACTTTGAAAGAGTCAACTTCTATCACATTCTAAGAAAGATGAACAGAGAGGCTGATACCCAAGCAAATATAGCCTGTCAAATTGAAGAAAGCAGGAGCCTTATCAATGGGATCAAAGGACTCTAAGTCATCCCATAGGTGCTATGATGGGCATAATTGAGTTGATGCACATGACCCATTCAGATTGAAAGGACAAAAGCACAAAAAATAGGATATTAAGGGATTATAGGGATATTGGAGGCCACTGGATTGAGATGTGTTAGTGTCAGCCTAGTCATACTGCCATCAGTGATCAAAGCTACTCTTTTGCATTTGCATATTAGGCGTCTCATACCGAATAAATTTCACCATTCCGCTAGGTCATGGATTCATTGATGGTAGTAATTTTCATCAATTTTCCCTCATGAGATACTTTTTGATTTTCCTTTCTATGGTCTTTAGTCATTAGCCACATTCATTCTCAAAATCATATCAGTAGGTTATAGGATGGGTCTCATTAGTTTCTAGGGTCTCACCATGGTCAAATTAATGAGTCAAATGTCAATAATATCAGCAAGGTCATGAAGATGCAAATAAGCTCAAAGTCATAGCACCAGAAAGAAAATCAAAGAGACATTTATATTCATCTTGATGTAATTTTCACCACAAAACCATGTTTGAGGTGAAAACGTGATATTTTTCCTTTACTATCATTTATTATGTAATTTCATATCATCATATGTAATAAGTCACAATTCAGAAGCTATCACCTCCACAAAGTGATGTCCCTGCCTTCAGAGAAGTTTTCTGCAGCATGTTCAATGCCAGATCATATTCAAAGTAGATCCATCAGAAAGAGCCTGGAAAGAGCTTTCCAACGGTATACTACACTCTCAAAACTGACTTCTAGATTGAATTCTATGCTTAAGTGAAGTAAAAGCCCTCATACCCTCATATACCCCCCATTTTCCCATTTTTCCCTTTAAACTTTGTGTTATTAAAGTCTAATATTCCTTTATAAATCCCTTTTTCCCCCTCCGATTATAATATCGCATTATAAATATTTAAAAAAAAAATACGCGATTTTATTACCCAACCACTTCCCCTCCATGCCTTTGGACTTTATAATAAAGAACTTCATATTACAAAGTCCCTCCCCTTAACCACTACCCCAACCATACTCCATAAACTTTATAACAAAGTTATATCATATATATAAACCCTCCTCGCCGTATAAACCACTTCCCCACTATGCATATAATAAAACTTTATAACGTAAAGTTTAAAGTTTATTGTTATAAATCGCAATCGCAAAGCGTCTTCCAATCGCAATCCGCAACTTTTATATGGAACGCCCGATCGCCCACGCAAACTGCGATGCGCATTGATCGCGTCGACCTCCGATCGCAAGTCTCTTCCCCCGATCCCCCGATTGCTAGCTCTTCTTCTCCCATTTGATCGTACCGTTTTCCCGCATCGGATCGACGCACCATTCCCCCGATCCATCAATCACAACTTTCCTCCGATCGGCCCTTCGCATCTCGTCTTCCAATCTCCTGATCACATCACAAATGTTATATATGCGACCCGATCTCTCCCCCGATCTAACTCTCCGATGCGATTGATCGCGCCTCTCTTCTCTCCCTTCGATATTCCGATTGCGATTAACCCTTGGGACCCATCGTATGATACTCCGCCCGTTTATAATATAAAGGGTTCTCTCCTTTGTAAACTCAAAATTTGTATTAATTTCGTTTTTATAAAGGTTTTCCCCATTCCCCTTTCCCAATCGCATCAGAAATTCTATATATGTCATTCCGCTCCACTCCCGAGCCCGATTTGTGATTGCGATTATACCCCGGTCCCACCATTAAACCTTCCGCCATAAAACCCCATTCTTCCTTTGTATAAAGCGTAAAAAATCATTTTTTTTATTTGTTTCTAAAGGATTTTCCCGCTCCAATTCCGATCGCGATACACTCGTTGTTTCATATATGATATCTCTCCGCTCTTGCTCCGACTTCGATTGCAATTTATATGCTGGTCCCGCCTCCATCTCCCTTCCTTTTTCCCATTTAAAATTCATCTTACCCTTCACAAAGCATATAATTTCATTCAGTTCTATTTCTACGACATTTTATTAAAGGTCAGAGAATAAAGAAATAAAGGAAAGCAAAGGAACAGTTCAAGGGACGAGAGCTTAAAATAAAATGAAGATATCTACAAAAGCAAAAAATAGGGAATCTGTTCATCGGATTGCCTATTTTCGTTTATACAGCCTAACAACAAATCTCCAAAGCAGTCAATGTAATGATGTCCCTCATTTTCAGGGGTAGATTGTTGTATTTCTTTACTATGATTGGATTTCAGTTCTTCAGCTGTTAGGAAAGCTCCCTTTTTTGTGGATCTATGTTCCCACATTTCAGATTATTTATTGTATTGTAAAATCATTTGTAAGGAGGTCTGAGTAGGAGAAAATAGGGGAATAGTGTGGAAGAACATCTCTGCGCTAAATTGTACAGTTTGACAAGAATTAATAAGAGATGCAGCTCTGATTTGTGGGATCCATGTGGTATGAGATTTAGCATTTGTTTTTCTCCTTTGTTTCATATGTGGATTGTTATGTGTTCCATTCATCCATAAACATTTTCCTTTGAATGCTTTCAAGATAGAAAGGTAGAATCCATTTTATATGCTCTGCCTTAGGAAATCATTCATACTCTGTATTTTTCTTCTGTTTGAAAAGGATACATTTATTGTGCCCTTTTCAGCTCCTCACCTATCTTCCCATCCCATCCTTATTAAATTTTATATGCTAATTTTCCTGCCTATCTTGCCCCATGAAATACCCTGTGTCCTGATTTAATTCCCTATTTCAACTGTCCCTTTATATCCCACACATCCCTGAAATTCATTTATTCATTTCATTCTATTTAAACCCTTATCCTCATCATTTTACCTAGCCTAATATCAGTCCATTTATTGTGTTCCATAGAATATTCTTTTACGAAGAGAGCCCTCTCCTGTCCTTGTAGGGCTAGCTACAAGGCTGAGCGTGGTTTAGTTTGTTACCTCGTTTTGCCTTTGCAGCCTAGGGTCCAATTCAGGTGCTAACATTCTTTGGCGACCATACTGGGGACTGTTCAAGATTGTTTGTTTGTTAGTGTTATTTGTTTTATAAACTACAGACGAAGCCTGAAGTTATGCCAGGTAGCCTTCTAACTGCACATTGCTTTGCAAGTGCATAAGTAGATAAATGCTGCTTCAGTCAATCTCCGGTATAGTTTTATAAACAATAACATCTGACCTGCAAAGATTTTCCCCAGTACATCAAATAACTCCAAACTTTTGAAAGATGATCTTCAGATTTTTGCTAGGCTACAAATAAGATTTTTGTAAAATAGACATTTCACCACACTGGCTTCAAGAAGATACACCATGGCAAATCCAGATCCAAATCCTCCCCCTGTGTTTGAAAATCCAAATCTTATCCCAAGAATTGTCAGAAGACAAGAAGGATCATTAAGCCCCATACCCGTTTACAGATCCTATACTTGGCCCAGTGAATTGTTTTTTGTAGAAGACCTTTCCTTTGATGAGAATTTTGAGCTTTCTTTATTTAGGAATAAGTCTGAAAATGACATTGATGATACATTTTTAGATCCTGACTTCCTTGTAGATATTGAAGTCCAAAGAGAAAATACCTCCATTGACGATTACATTTTTAATTCTCCTCAGTCCATCACTGTAACTAATCCTCCTGAGGCTTCCGAATCATTAGAAACAACCTTTCCCCCTCCCAATTCATCAGCATTCCCATCAGTCAATTCCCAATTGTAATCTCCTCCATTAACACCTCCCTCAAATCCTACAAGTCCTGTTGTAAATCCACCCAGAGTTATGGCTGCTAGGTATGCACCTCTGGTCTTACCCCAGGTCCTCAATGATATGCCTGCTGACTATCAAAGTAAAATTCCTATCTTTGATGCCACTCAAAGCATCATGGCTCAACAACATGTTGACAAAATGAATGAATTTTTTGATTTGCATGAGGTAGAAGCAGAGAATGTGACATTGAGGCTGTTTGTTCAAAGTTTCGGAGGTGAAGTCAGAAAGTGGTTCAGAGCCCTACCACCAGGCACAATTTTCACGTTGCAGGAGTTGCATACTCAGTTCTTGGACCGGTGGGAGGTAAAAAAGAACCCAATCCAAATTCTGTTTGAATATGAGAACATTAAAAGGAATGTGGGTGAAACCGTGCAGGATTATTGTTTGAGATTCAATGCTACATATAATTCTATTCCAGCTAATTTGAAGCCTCCTGAGGGACTGGAATTGTTAAAATTTCTCGATGGATTTGATGTCGACATGGCATATCAGCTGTGGGAAAGAGATCCGTCTTCACTTGAAGACATGTAGAAGATAGCAGTTAATGTTGAAGCAAATCTGCTGGCTAAAAGAGCACGAGATAGAGCTGAGAAAAGAGTCACAATAAAAGAGGAAGCCTCTACTTCATACTATAAAATGGACACTTTGATCAGAACGGTGGAAAAAATGGTTGATAGGTTAACCATCGCAGATAGACCTGAGCCTCAAATAAGAAATCCAAATTTCAGAGGGCAGCAGCCGCAATTCAGAATTAAACAGAGAGAGCAGAGAACGCAAGACCAAGTTGCGCCACCACAGCAACAGATTAAAACTCCTTTGCAGCAGAACTACATGCAAGGGACAGATTCAGATGATGATGATCCTATGATTGAGGCTAATCATTTTTTCACGGCTGATGGTACGCCCATTTTCCTTACAGAAGATGAAGAATACACAGTGGCGACTCCAGATATTCAAAAAGACCAAAATTTCATTTTGGCCAATGATACAGTATTGGAAGAAGAGTCTGATGACTATCAGAGAGGGTATATGAATGCTCTGTCAGCTTAGCAAAGGCAGTACTCTTTAAGGAAAAGAGAGGTTACAGTCAATCCCATTCAAAAGAGAAAGTAACTTCAAATGAAGAACTATGCACAGAAGAAAGCTAAGGAGTTGGTTGATCCTTCCCCTAGCATAGCGCCCGCAGTTGCTAATACATCACATGAAAAGAACCAGCAAAACACAGTAAAGGATCCAACAAAGAAGAAAGACTCGCCCATTAAAGAGGTAGAGAAATCTCCCTCCTTTAATATAGAAAATGAAATCTCTAAGTTAAAGTTGTCTATGCCCCTCACAAAGTTGGTGAAGAATAGTGTGTATAAAACTCAGGTGTCCAAAGTCTTGCAAATCGATTCTATCTCTGATACAGTCAACGTAGAAGACACCTACCCTGAACTTATTTTTGGTCCAGCCACAGAAGAATCCAGAGAAAATGAAGTCCCTCCTTTTTACTTGAGTCTTAGAGTACATGAGTTTATCCTGCATAATGCTATGTTGAGCTCCGGGGCCTCACATAATTTGATGCCCAAAGCTATCATGGAGAAGCTAGGCCTTGAAATCACTCGAAAATATCATGACTTGTATTCCTTTGACTCGAGTAGGGTCCACTGTATTGGTTTAATTAAAGATTTGGTAGTGTCTTTAGACCAGATTCCAACAAAGAATGTCTTGATGGATGTAGTTGTTGCTGATGTCCCACCAAGATTTGGAATGTTTCTATCTAGGTCTTGGGCTGCAAAAATTAAGGGAACCATATAGCTTGACTTCTCCTATGCCACTATCATTGTATTTGGCCAGTTGAGGAAGTTATATAGGGAAAAGAAAATGAAGTATATGATTACCAGGAAAGACAAGCCTATAAATCATCCCATTAATGCTGTCCATACAGACTTAGAGTCTTTTGTCTTGTATTCTGATGGTGGTTTAAATGATGAGAATGTTCAATTGGTACAAGTGGATGACATACCTGAGATTTTAGAGAATTTCAGAGAGGTCCTCAAAAGGGAAAAGGACAAAGCAACAAACACTTCTGAAACTCCTGCCTGCCAGCAGCAAAGAGATAATGGACAACCAGAAATCAGCCAAGGTAAAGAAGAGAAAGAAGAAAATTTCCAGCACCTTCAAGAAGAAGAAGAAGGTCTGTGGAGTATGGATTTCGATGGAGCTGTTGGTAAGGATGGAGCTAGCATTGGAATATGGATTAGGAGTCCTATTTTTCAACATAAGAAGGTTCCGAGTAATGTTAGAGTTTGTGCCTATAAGTTAGCTTTTGATTGCTCTAACAATGAAGCAGAATATGAGGCTTTGATTGCAGGCCTCAAAATTTTGAAAAAGTTGAATGCAAAAAGGATTTCTGTGTATGGCGACTCCGAACTGATAATCAAACAAGTGAAGGGAGAATATCAAGCAAAACATCCAAGATTGAGGGAATACAGAAATGCAGTCCTGGACATTTTGAAAACATTCCCAGAATATACTTTGACAGCAGTGCCCAGGATGCAGAACATTATTGCTGATTCTCTTACCACTACTGCAAGTAACTTGAAGGTTCCAATGAACTCCAGCAACAAGTTTGAGATCCATGTCAAACATAGGCCTGCTGTTCCAAACAACTTAAGGTACTGGCAAGTGTTTTGGGATGATAATGAGATCAACGCATTTTTGCAGGGTGATGGAAAATTCAAAAATACTCCCATAGAGGGTGAGTATGAGGTTGATGATCAAGAGTTGGAAACAAATCAGATGGACATATTGCAGTTAAAGGATAATGTAATTCCTAGAGGTCTCATACCTCTAGAGGAGCTTTTTGATCAGGATGATGTCGCAAAGAAACCAAGCTTGGTGCCCACAGAGAAAGGAGTTGAAGATGTGAATATTGGAACAGCTGATCAACCCAAGTTTGTCAAATTATCAAAGGCATTATCACCTGAGGTAAAGGAGAAGTATGTTAAACTGCTTTATAAATTTTTTGATGTATTTGCGAGGGATTATTCAGATTTGAAAGTGTATGATAAGAAAATAATTCAACATACAATTCCTATCAAGCCGGATCAGAAGCCTTTTAGACAAAAGCTGAGAAGAATCAATCCAAAACTGCTGCCTTCAATTGAAAAGGAGGTAAACAGGTTGTACAAAGAAGGAATCATAGTTCCTATTAGATTTTCTGATTGGATTTCGAATTTGGTCCCAGTGCGTAAAAAGACTGGAGAAATAAGACTGTGTATTGACTTTCGGAACTTGAATAAGGCATCCTTAAAGGATAATTACCCACTTCCGAAAATGGACCATATTCTGTAGAGAGTAGTTGGAGCATCTAGGATGTCACTACTTGATAGCTACTTAGGGTATAACCAAATCTTGGTGCATGAGAAGGACCAAGATAAAACTACCTTTACAACACCTTGGGGAACCTTCCGGTATGCCAAGATGCCCTTTGGACTGAAGAACGCTGGAGCCACTTTCCAGCGTGCAATGGACATTGCCTTTGCAAATGAAAAAGATGTTTTTATTGTTGTTTATTTGGATGATCTGACAGTGTTTTCAGGTTCAGATGATGAGCATTTGCGCCATCTAAAAGTGGTTTTTCAGCGTTGCAGAAAGTTTTGGATTTCACTCAATCCCAAAAAGAGTCTTTTTTCCATGGATGAGGGAAAATTTCTTGAGAACATCATCTCTAAAGATGGCATCCGCATAGATCCAGCCAGAGTGGAGGAAATCCAACTCATAGATCTTCCACGAAATAAGAAAGAGATTTAGGCCTTTAATGGTAAGATGAATTTTTTACGCAGATTTATACCTAATCTGGCTGAGCATTTGAGAGAAATGACCAATATGTTGAAGAAAGATAGCATTGTTAAGTGGAGTGAGGAAGCTATCAAATCATTCAATATGGTAAATTTAGCTTTGTCTAATGCCCCAGTTCTAATTAGTCCCGACTATACTGAAGATTTTATTATATTTTCGTTTGCATCTGAGCATATTATGGCTGTTGTTTTAATGCAAAAGAGAGATGAAGTAGAAAAGCCAATCGCCTTTTTCAGTAGGACTATTAGAGACTCTGCTTTAAGATATAATATTATTGAAAAGTAGGCATTGGCTCTTGTCAAGGCATTGAAATATTTCAGGGTCTATATTCTACATTCACACACTACAACATATGTCCCTAACACAATAGTCAAGGATGTGCTCATGCAAACTGATCCATAAGGTTGAAGAGACAAATGGATAGCAGCTATGTTGGAGTACGATCTGGAGATCAAGCCTACGAAGTTGATCAAAGGCAAAGGCTTGGCGAAGTTGATGGCTCAATCAAATCTGCGTGCTTTAGATATAAACCTCATTTCAGCAATGTCGGAAGAGGAAGATGAAGGTTTGCTGGTTCCCATTTCAGATATTTTTCTGCAGTCCCCTTGGTATTCAGATATCGTGTATGTTCTTCAACATATCTCGCCTTCTCCAGGCATGTCTAAGAGTCAAGGTAGATCTTTGAAACTCAAATCTGCAAAGTATTGTATTCTGAATAGTGCTTTGTTTTGGAAGGATCCGGGAGGTGTTTTGCTAAATTTCCTGGTTGAAGAAGAAGCTCAGAAGGTAATGCACGATTTCCATAAACGTGACTGTGGTGGTCACCTATTTTGGAAAACCACAACAAATAAGATATTGAGAGCCGGGTATTATTGGCCCACATTATTTTCTGATTTATATAAAACAGTGATGAATTGTCATGAATGTCAAATTTTCCAAGGGAAGAATAAATTGCTTCCACTCCCCTTGAAACTTGTTTCATTGAACGCGCCCTTTCAACAGTGGGGGCTCGATTTTATAGGAGAAATACATCCCGCATCCTCAGCACAACATCGATGGATATTGATTGGGACAGACTACTTTACGAAGTGGGTCGAGGCCATCCCTGCCAGGCAAGAAACTGACACAGTAATCATTCAATTCCTGGAATCAAATATCTTATCCCGTTTTGGTTGTCCATGTAAAATTGTGACAGATAATGCAGCTGTGTTCAGATAAAAGAAAATGGTCAATTTATGTGATAAGTATAACATTGTGCTGGGCCATTCAACAACGTATTATCCACAGGGAAATGGCCTGGCAGAGTCATCCAACAAGTCGCTGATGAATATAATTAAGAAAATGTTGGAGGCAAACAAAAGAAATTGGCACCGGAAGCTTATCAATGCATTGTGGGCAGACAGAGTCAGCAATAAAAAATCAATAGGTATGTCACCTTTCGAATTGGTTTATGGTACTGATGTTGTCTTTCCTACTTCTCTTACAGTTCTAGTTATGAGATTATTACAAGAAGTTGGCAGTGAAGATGATGACAACCAGCGAAGGATCAACCAGATGATCCACCTTCAACAGACAATAGAAGAAGTGTCATAGAAAATGAGTCAGTTGCGTGAAAAGATTAAAAAGATCTATGATAGGAAGACCAAAGCATAAAAGTTTCAGTTGGATGATGTAGTGTTGAAATGGGATGCAAGAAATGAGGACAAAGGGAAGCACGGTAAATTTGACAAACTTTGGAAGGGACCATACAGAATTACAGCACATAGGGGACAAAATGCCTTCTTTCTTTCAGAAATGGATGGCCAGGATTGTCCTGGAGGAGCAGTAAATGGTAGGCTATTGAAGCACTACCATTGTTGAAGACATGGATCAAAATCTATCTCATCATCTTTGTATATAACATTTTATTTTTCTAAAAGCAAAGTTCAAAATGCACAGTGATTCAAGTTTGGGGCCCGAGGTGAAGGCTATAAAACTTGGATGATATGTGTATGGTTTTGTTTTATTTCAGTTTTTAGTCTTGGACTAGAGTCAGAGTCAGTTTCCATTCGTGTCAGTTTTCAACATTTTTGACTCCATGCCCAATAGTAAAGGCTACTTTGTCTATGGTGTTCTTGTCACCTCCAAGGAGCTACCATCCCCATTGGAGCCAATGTTAGTGTTAGTCTAGTCATACTTCCATCAGTGATCAAAACAGCTCTTTTGCATTTGCATATTAGGTGTCTCATACCGAATAAATTTCACTATTCCGTTAGGTCATGGACTCATTGATGGTAGTAATTTTCATCAGTTTTCCGTCATGTGACACTTGCTGATTTTCCTTTCTATGGTCTTTAGTCATCAGTCACTTTCATTCTCAAAATCATGTCAACAGCTCATAGGATAGGTCTCATTAGTTTCTAGGGTCTCGCCATGGTCAAATTAATGAGTCAAGTATCAATAATATCAGCAAGGTCATGAGGATGTCAATAAGCTCAAAGTCACAGCACCAGAAAGATCAAAGAGACATTTTATTTATCTTGATGTAATTTTCACCTCAAAACCATGTTTTGAGGTGGAAACGTGATATTTTTCCTTTATTATCATTCATTATGTAATCCTATATCATCATATGTAATAAGTCACAATTAAGAAGCTGTCACCTCTACAAAGTAATGTTCCTGCCTTCAGAGAAGTTTTCTGCAACATGTTCAGCACTGAATCATCTTCAAAGTAGATCCATCACAAAGAGCCCGGAATGAGCTTTCCAACGGTATACTACACTATCAAAACTGACTTCTGGATTGAATTCTATGATTAAGTGAAGTAAAAGCCCTTATACCCTCATATACCCCATATTTTGCCATTTTTCCCTTAAAATTTGTGTTATTAAAGTTTAATATTCCTTTATAAATCCCTTTTCCCCCCCTCCGATTATAATATCGCATTATAAATCTTAAAAAAAAAAAATATGCGAATTTATTACCCAACCACTTCCCCTCCATGCCTTTGGACTTTATAATAAAGAAATTCATATTAAAAAGTCCCTCCCCTTAACCACTTCCCCGACCATACTCCATAAAATTTATAACAAAGTTATATCATATATATAACCCCCCTCCACCATATAAACCACTTCCCCACTATGCATATAATAAAACTTTATAACGTAAAGTTTAAAGTTTATTGTTATAAATCGCAATCACAAAGCGTCTTCCAATCGCAATCACAACCTTTATATGGAATGCTCCGATCGGTTCATCACAAAACTTGCGATGTGATTGATCACATCGACCTCCGATCGCAAGTCTCTTCCTTGATCCCCTGATCACGAGTCTTTCCTTCGATTGATCGCACCGCTCTTTCGATCGATCGATCACACCATTCCCCGATACATCGATCGCAACTTTCCTCCGATCGGCCCTTCGCATCCCGTCTTCCGATCCTCCGATTGCATCACAAATGTTATATATGCGACCCGATCACACTCCCGATTTCATCCCTCCAATGCGATTGACCGCGCCTCTCCCCTCCGATCCCCGATTTCGATTAACCCTTGGGACCCACCGTACGATACTCCGCCTGTTCATAATATAAAAGGGTTCTCCCCTTTGTAAATTTGAAATTTGTATTAATTTCGTTTTTATAAAGGTTTTCCCCATTCCCCTTTCCCAATCGCATCAGAACTTCTATATATGTCATCCCGCTCCACTCCCAAGCCTGATTGCGATTGCGATTATACCTCGGTCCCACCACTTAAACCTTCCGCCTATAAAACCCCATTCTTCCTTTGTATAAAGTGGAAAATCATTTTTTTTATTTTATTTTAAAGGGATTTCCCCGCTCCGATTCCGATTGCGATACACTGTTGTTTCATATATGATATCCCTCTGCCCAGTTCACTCCGATTGCGATTGCGATTTCCATATGGGTCCCGCCTCCTCTCCCTTCCTTCCTATTCACCATTTTTTCCTTCACTAAAGGCGAAGTTTCGTTCAAAGCTATTTTTATTATAAAAAATCATTTTTCTTCAAATGGCAAATGGAAAGCGAACAGTCAAGGCCGAGAGCTTAAATTAAAACAATATTGTTACGCCTAGCAACAAAATAGGAGATCTGTTCACCAGATTACTTATTTTCGTTTATGTAGCCTAAATAGCAAAATCTTCAAAGCAGACAATGTGATGTTGTCCCTTACTTTCAGGGGAAAATTGTTGTATTACTTTCTATGATTGTATTTCAGCTGTTAGAACAGCCCCCACTTCTGTGGATCTGTGTTCCCACATTTCAGCTTATTTATTGTATTGTAAATCATTTGTAAAGAAGTTTTTTCTGAGTAGGAGAAAGTAGGGGAATAGTGTGGAAGAACATCTCTACGCTACATTGTACAGTTTGACAGGAATTAATAAGAGATGCAACTCTGATTTGTGGGATCCATGTGGTATGAAATTTAGCATTTGTTCTCTCCTTTGTTTCATATGTGAATTGTTATGTGTTCCATTCATCGATAAACATTTCTTTTGAATGCTTTCAAGATAGAAAGGTAGAATCCATTTTATATGCTCTGCCTTGGGAAATCATTCATATTCTGTGTGTTTTATTCCATTTGAAAAGGATCCATTTATTGTGCCCTTTTCAGCTCCTCACCAGTCTTTCCATCCCATCCTTATTAAATTTTAAATTGCTAAGTTTCCTCCCTATCTTGCCCCATGAAATACCCTGTGTCCTGATTTAATTCCCGGTTTCAAACTGTCCCTTCATATCCCACACATCCTTGTAATTCATTCATTCATTTATTTTATTAAACCTTTATCCTCATCATTTTATCTAGCCTAATATCAGTCCTTTTATTTTGTTCCATTGAATATTCTTTTACAGAGAGAGCCCTCTCTTGTCCTTGTAGGGCTAGCTACAAGGTTGAGCGTGGTTTAGTTTGTTAACCTATTTTTCCTTTGCAGGCTGGGGTCCAATTCAAAAAGTAACAGGATGTAAATCTGTTTTACGGTGAATTTCTTCCCTGACCCTTTTATCCTCCCTAGAATTTTTTACCCCTTATATCCCCCTCCTCCCTCACTCCCTCATCACTCACCCTTTCATCACCCTCCCTTTTACCCTCCCCCAACTTCTCCACTC